>OX387231.1:600000-1115000 GCA_947561695.1 Tyria jacobaeae
TTCAAATAGATATACAACAATTACTTTTTTTTTTTGAAAATAGTCAATTATTTTATCCCATTGGGTCTTCGTCGAGTCCTCTTCCAATTTAACAAAAACATTTCCACCTGTCTCCTGCAATTTTACCTTTCAATTTCAAAAGCAGGCAAACAACATCAGCGCGGTTTAGGCCTAACTATTTGTATTCACAGCACGCTCCGCTTCGCTCCACGTTGATACGTTTATATTTGAACTGAATTCGTCCCCGTTTCATGTGCCAGCTTGATAAACGGTTGATATACAGTGTATAATTATATCTGTAGGTACATGTTGATGATATTCTATTAGAATCAAAGCGGTCAACTTTGTGCAATAGTATAAGTAGATTACCCATTTATTGAAAATATCTGTAGGGTTAAGACAACGGAAAACATAATTAATATGTAATCAGTAACTCGTAGGCGTTTGTTATGTCACTAAATACAACCGAGGTTCTGCTGTATATATAACTTAATGCAAATTTACAGACTTTCTTAATATATGGAATACATAATAAATATAAAAATAAATAGTAATTTATTCAGTATTTATATATAGAGCCACGGGCAAATAGTAGGCTATGCTATACGGCATAGTCTAGCATGCATTACCTGTGGCTCTATCCCTCAGGAATAGTACTATTTTCTGGGTGAAAAATACCCTTCATCCTCCTTATGTATCCCTGGCAACTTTTATTCAATGTTAGGAAGATCGGTTCAGTAGTTACATGTAAAATCCCAATGAACAGACAATCGCCTTAGCACATGCATAATATTATATAAAATCGGTCTAGTATCTAATACTTACGATTAGACAAGTCCTAGTTTCTTTTCTCCCCTTTAGTGAGTATATCATAATAAAGCGTCTAACCGAAACTTCACAGCATATTAAGAATTTGTTTCGTGAGGGACAAACGATATTTTAACTCGTACAATCTATAAATATATTTACAAAAGACATCTTCGATTTTAATTTTAATTTTCTGTCTCTCACTCTCAATAACTAAATAATTCGTTCTCCTACATCTCAGTCCTTAATAAATAGTCTTATAGTTTTAATGAAGTGAATATGTTTCATGGGAGTGGTCGGTAAAATTACCTCTAAATTATCCCCTAGAATAAAAATGGGGGTCATGTAAATACCTTTAAATGCTATAACCAAAGACCACGTATTAGCTATAATTATAATCCACTATGCTGGTCACAACCAGAATAGGCCAACTGTGATAAAAAGGGTATTCTTCATTATAATTTAAAAAAATCTTGTTCTTTTTAATTTCTTTGATTTATTTATATAAATCTCCGGGATCTCCTTTATTTCTTTCTACTACGGAATAATCCCCACACTAGTCGACAAATCAAACACACTACTACACTACATTATTAACTGTGGACTTCTTATCCTTGATGCCGGTACATTACATTTTTATTCCCGGGCAGTGCAAACGTTTTATGCATGAGTGTTAATATTATGTCAATGTTTTGTATGTCCTTTGTAATATTTGTCTGTATCTGTCTTTACAAAAATGAACAAGTACTTAAATATATCTAAATCTGTGTTCTAGAACGCTCAATTCAAGGTCTAAATATATGAATACTTTATAATTTGCTATGTATTATTAGTAAGTTGAATATCGTTGTATACTAGTAACACTAAACTAATTTTAAATGTCTTGACAAAAGTGTACCGCACAATCAATAGATATTTCTCTAGGGACGCAGAGTAGCGACATAATTTGTTACTTTTAAAAATCAGATGAAAATCGTATATTTTGTTCAGAAATAATATTAGAAACACTGCAAGTACTAAACTCACTGAATCAATTATGCTTATGCACGAAATGGCCGGCTCGACTGGTGCAATACGAATAGTATAAAAATACCGTCTGAAATGAGTTCTCAACTCCCCCTCTCCTTTTCCCCATCTTCTCATACAACCCCTCTAACCTTTCCCCTCACTTCATCCTCCATTCCTCATTAACCTCAAAGGCGGGTTGCGCATTTACGACTCTAGAGTCGTTGGTGTCCATGGATGGCGGTTGTCATTTACCGTCTGATGACCAGTTTCATTTTGCACTCTTTATTCTAAAAAAAAAACAATGTCAGCAAATTAAGTACGTGTACAATACAATCAAAATTAACAATAATATGAATTTAATATGTAATTAAAAATATAAAATTGTGTAAATAATTTAAAATGTCAATTTAAGGTAAATTATGTCACGAGATATCAATATAGAATGAACAAAAGTCCTCATATAAATCACAGACTGAATTTAAATCAGGTTTATATATAAAATCTATTCATTAAGTATAAGTGTATGTCATGTTGTCACGGTGCCAAAGGATTGTCATTTAAATAATCATATTATAATTATTATTATTTTTTGGCAAGAGGGTTTTCAATGAATGTTCAGTAAACATTTAAACAAAGTTTTTCTCATTTGCGTTGTTTTTGCACTATGTATATACATATGACCTGTTATCATTCCGCTGATTGCGCTTAACTACATCAGACTGGTATAATTGAGGATTTTTGTGTACAAATAATGATATAATGATAAAAATGTACAGTTGTTTTCGACATAGGTTCGACATACAGACGCAATTAATGCCCATATATTGTCGAATGTACCATGGCGAATATAATTTCCATAATTCATATTACCTGTAACAAATAGCAATGTTCGAAACTCAAATAATTTTAGCTCAATCGTCATCGTTATCGTCATCATCATCAATCGACTAATTGTAAAATATTTTAAATATTGTAAATAAAGTTCATAAAAACTATTCGTACTCGTAGGCTGTACATATCGATCTACATATTCACTCTATGTAACCTATAGTGCTGACGTAGCATTCTAACACCTAAAGCAAGGTAATAATGGTGTATGTAGCTTGAACTTGTATTGGGATGCTGAACCCACGTCAAGTTCTAAGAGCAAGCAAGTAGTAAGATCTTTCATAAAACATATGTTTGGTACATAGTCCAAAAGCAAGCATTGTACATCATTGAAATCTAATCAGAGGGCTCGGACTTCTTGGCATCAGCCGGTTCGAATTATAGGTATGCGACCCTGCCTTGCTTGAGCTATTTCTTATACTACCCAGAACATCTGTAGAAGCAATATCAAGATACCTGTCTGTCAATATACCTAACTGTCAATATATCTAAAATTTTCCCATCTAATCACATGATGGATGCCACCAATAGGCTTGTCCCCTATTACATAAACAGGTCTAAATTATAGTCTGCAAAATTACGCCTTTACCTAGACTATTCCTATGTTATGTAAGAAATCCATCGCATTATTAATTAATATCGTAGAAAACTTAATTTACGCTATAGTGCGTAAGCCTTGAGTGGTATTCATGACAGTTTAAACAAGTAACCAACACTTGTTTAAACTGTTTTTTGTTTGTTTTTTATTTTTTTGTTTTGTTTGTTTGTTTTTTACCACTTTGCAAAACAATTATTTTTTTGTTTTACATACATTTACATACATTAAAAATAAAGTAGGAAGTGGGTAACATATATTAAACATTATGTTAAAAGTTTTTAATGTATTGTTTAATGGCATTATATTAATTAATTTGACTTCTTTTTCCATTAAAGCCTACTAATGCGCCATAAATTAATGGAAATTGTTTAAAATCCGTGTATAGTTAGTTGATACAGCCACATTCTATTTTTGTTTTTATATATTACCCTACCATAGTGACTCCACTCTGCCTGATGGAAAATAATAAGCGGAGTCAAAGAGTGGTGGTCACCATCCTCATTGAATGTCTAGTCAATGCAGCATGGTGACCCACACTATGGCGGCCTGGTGAGATGCTTTTTCACGCCCTTTTTAACGCTTAGTCTATAATAAAAGAAAACAACTACTAGTTTGATTTGTTTATCAAACTGCTGTTCACCTCTTGGCCGACTTGGGTTGGTGACCTTTCATTAGACGGAAATAAGGACGGTTTTCTTAGGGATAACGCTAGGAGGTAATATTATGGCTAAGAGCTAAAGCTAACTTCCGTTCGAGCAGCACGTTTTTAATTACAATATATTCCGTAAATATTTATAATACTAAATATATAGGAGATCTTCCAGGACGTAATCGAACTACTGCTGAACTCTGATACGACCCTCTATGTTTGTTTAAGCTAATTAAGAATAATACCTAATTTTAACAATTTCAAATTAAATAAACGTTAGTAGGAACACACTGTAGAATACAATATTTCGTCGTTTTCTTAATTTTATACAGGACGGTAACTTTCTTGGCTAGAAGTTTTCAAAGTTAACATCATGAGAGTAATTCTTTTTATAAAATGATTAAAAACTAACTGACCAAAAACCCGACTGTATTATTAACTTTTTTGTTAATGTCATGTAGAAATATCGTATCCTATGTCACTTACAGTATTACGACAATTCAAATCATCATGTTTGACTCTTTCAGTATACACAGTTTGACTGTACGTTTTGTTGATGTAGCAAGTTGCTTGTGATGCATGGAGCTCTGTTGTAGCCTCCACGTATGTCTATTGTATTAAGACGGATTCGAAGACTTTCCGGTCACGTCGCTAGGATTTGTCTCTATCTATATACAGCTACCAATTGCGTCTCGTGATTGTGTAAACTGTTGTCTGTCAGTATATCAACTTGTTTAATATATGTAATTATAAATAAATAGTACGGAATAGCAGTAGTTTATCTATTATACAATCATATGTTGCCCGGGTGACGGCATTAGGTTTACCTCCTATTACGTTAGCGGGACTAAGTTCTAATTGGCCAAATATGGGTGTTTAGTACACCTCCGGTTCCTCTTTTTTGGATACAGATGTGAGCGTATAAATACAACAGAGGATTCGTGTTAGATTTGATGTACGTACATATTTAATACGTTTAACAAGTAAAAAGGGCGTAGTGTTGTATTGTAGGGTAGATAGAAAGACAAGGAAGAGGAAGAGAGAAAAGTTTGTTTGTTTGTCTTAACCAATCAACCGAGTATTAAAACATTTTGCAAATGTGTTGAAGGGGAAACAAAATATTACATAGTAAGGGTACAATACCCTTCATTCAAAATACATACTGTTCTCTCGACTTAAAAATAGTTTAAATTCTAGTTTGTTATTTTTTTTTTTTATGAAACCACTTTTATTTATTTTCAGGTAAATAGATATTCATATCGATGATGAGCTGTACAGGTATCGATTATTACTATTTTAGTTATTACAGTTTATTGTTATTATTATTATACATAATAATTACATACAATCTTAAACTAAAATTAAATGGATTTAAGTTGAGAAGATTTAATTAAGAAGGAAACACACTTTAGCAAGGTAATGGCACGAGGTGTTACTATGACACGTCTATAGAATTTAGAATAGCATTATAACTGTCTATTACGTAATTGGGACTAAATTATATAATTTTTTAATGGCAAAATGTGAGCGTTTGATGAGCCACTGTCCATATACAGACGAGAGTATATGTATGCATGTACTAGTCCAAGAGAGCAATACAACTCTTGAAAATCTTATTTTAATTATTCGTCTTAAAAGTGTGAGCGGACCCTTATTCAAGGTTTTTCGTCTTAAAAATACAGGGTTGTCACTTTAGCACTTAGTTAGTCTACGCTGAGGGTTGTCCGGAACTTTACAGGTCCCCGAAGAAAACTCGTAAAAAAATTATATTTTCTTCTTTCCTTATCCGTGACGACTTTTTTAGAGAAGTTGATTAATTTGCAAGTCGTGTAGCGCTATTGTTTTATTGTTTACTTGCTAAAAAAACACAAAAAGAAGGAGCCAAATCTGACTTTATGTATTACGGTACAACTGCTTCAAATATTACACGTAATTGTATTTGGAAGTTCACTTTTACCGTAGCCCTGACTAGTTTCAAACATTCCATTCCAACATTCTAACAAATTTATTTAGAAATTAACTTCTAAATAAATCTTACAGTTAGAGGGGCTCTCATATAATTTCGAAGAATATTTTGATATGAAGAAATGTGAATTGAATTTTGACTGAAAATTGAATCAGAGGTACTTTGGCACGTACGGGTCGGCTTGACAGAGTAATATCAGTATCACAGAAAACCAGTTGTCAAATATTATCAGTGTTTCACCTAGTGGATGAAGTTTGCCGATCAGCTCGTTTGCGCCCCCATATCATAAAAAAATATATTTAAATTTTTATTATCGTAAAAGTATGATATAGGATTGGTCTTTATGAAAATCTTCCAACCCTGATACTTCTGCTTTTGCAAATGTCCACAAAACTGCGTGCACTGTAATTAGCAGCAATATTAAAAAATAGAAAAAGATTTCATCTACACACTAATAATTATAATAATTTATTCGACATCTAACACAGCCATCTGATCCCAAACTTATCATAGCTTCTACTACTACTTAAACTGGACAGAGAAGAAAATGTCTTTAATTTTAATTATATATTCATGTTCTATGTCATTTATAACACCTTTTTTTTTTTTTTTTCTTTCGTGTGGAATCCCTCACGGGTCATCTCCTCACCGGAGCTGAGGGTGAAGTGGTATGTCGGACTCGAACCGACTAAAACCACACGGTGTTCCGTCCAACTGGGTCTATTGCAGGGAACCCGGGATACCCTGCGAAGGAAGCCTTCGGGAGACCCCTGCAGACCTTGGCCACTTGATTGGTAGGTGATCACGCCGTGGACTTTGAGGGCCATACCCTCCCTTCACATTAGAAGCGTGCGCGGAACACGCCACGCCACCGACTCGGCCCTGCTTCTGCTAGGGCAGCGATCAGCCCGACCCGCTACCCTCAGGCCAGCGCTCATGGAGGCCGGAGATCAGTCAGCGCTCTCCTCTCTCTCCTGGTGCGTCTTCTGACTTGACTTCTCAGAACTTGTCCTGTCCCGTTCCCGTTCCGCCGCTCCTTTAGCGTACATCACTACCTCGCAGTACGAGGCGGCGTAAACCCAAGCACTCTCGCTTTGTACCATGGCCTTGACCATGATCTCCAGCGAGAGGCTACCCACACCGATAGCTGCCACGAGATCGGCACGTTGCTGCACCCACGCAGAGCACTCCACCAAAGTGTGGAGTGCAGTGTCCTCGCGGCAGCCCCCGCAGTGATGGCACTCATACGTTGGCTCCTGGCCTATACGACACAGGTACTTTCCGAAACATCCGTGTCCGGTGAGCACCTGCGTCAACCGGTAGGAGAGGGGACCATGTCTCCTCTCTGGCCAATCCTCCATGACGGGCCTTACCGCTCCGATCGTGGCGTGGCCTGCGCTCGGTCGCTCAAGCCGTTCTTTCCACCGAGCCTTGAGTACCTGGAGCTGGGAACGTTACGCCTCGATTTCACTAGGGGTAGGTCCCAGATCCTATTCTTGCGCCTCCCTGCGCCACTGGTACAGGGATTTCGCCTCCAGGTCCCATGGCGGAGTACCGGATAGGAGACTCATCATTTATAACACCTGGTATTGGCAAATTATTATTTGTTATTCTTTGACAAGCCTGAAACGCGCCAAAAGCACTACTAATAAGCTCAAAACATCTTCAAATAATCTAGTTTACTCTTGTATCATGTTTTAAGGTGTAACACAGATCCTAGCAAATTGACACTACACCTATATCTGATATATACCACATCCTCTGTATATAAATGTGTAACAACCCCATCAATGCAAATGACGTCACTCGAACTCACTCCGTATAATGACAAAGTTTCTTTTACACGGTGCACTATCGCCGGCCAACGGTCACATCTTGTTATTTGTTTCCAAGTTTTGCAGTAATGCGGATCAGTTAAAGCGCGTGGATTGTTTTTGTCACATAAGGGATATTAAATTGGGTTTAAGTTGTAAGGGCTGTTCCGCAACCCCATATCTATGTGATGTTATTACGTTAGAATGTTTTTGTAAGACTACGATAGGCAGACAGAAATTCGTGTATACATGTGTTGTTTTGTTTTAAGAACTAGCAACTAGTTTTTATTAAACCAAGATGTTTTAAGTTTTGTTTTTAGTGAAAGTTGGAATTAGAAGTGTTCATCGCATTCTGGAAGAGTATAACTTGTATTACAGAAACAAGAAAGTATATTGTGTATGTTGCCATTTATTTTAATATAGTTCCAGCGAATCATTGGAGATTATTATTTTGTTTTGTACGATTATTTGAGGGATATGTTTAATAGCAGCTAAGCGATATAAAAAAAATAATACTGTAAATGTATACTTTATTATTTATTTAAACTCTTTCTGCATAATACAATGCACGAGGCGGACTTAATGCCATATGGCATTATCTACCAGTCAACCTTGGGGTTCTTCAGTGAGAGACATGGCAGGACATTACTGAGGTCTCTACGAAATTAAATCACTACAGTTAATCTATATAACATCATCTTCCACACATTCACTTCGCACGTCCTCTGACTCTCCCAAACACTTCAATACAAAAATCCACAATGGCTATATTAAGTCGATTATATCCAGTTGTACATTTTGCATATGTGCAGTGGTAGAGCAATTCTTAGGCACGAATTGGCCGGCTTGACCGGTGCGATACCACGGCCTCACAGAAAACCGGTTGTGAAGTAACGCCTGCGTTACATTTCCCCGAAATGAGTGAGGTTTCCGGATTCCTAACTCTCCCTCTCCCCCCACCCCTCTCTTCTTTTTCCCATCTCCTCATCCCCCATAATTTCTTTCCGCTCCCCGTATCCCTCATCACCCTCAAAGGCGGGCAGCGCACTTACGACTTTTTATATTAGATAACAAAAGTCCCACGTACTACAGTATTATTCCTTTCCTTATAGATGCTGCGGTCCGAAACTTATTGGTTTTTGCAATGCAGCTTAAAACGAACGATAAATTTCCGTTAACTGTGTATTCAAGTCATTCACTGTCTGAGCATAGGCTTTATCAGTGGAGCTCCCACAAGTTAGATGTCAATATTGAATATGCAGTGAACCGTTTGGTGATTGCTGTCGGACTTAAGCCTTGAATATTGCGATGTCAGAATATAAAGTATGAAGTTGGCAGTATGAAATTGATCACAATTCCTTGAATTCTTATTTCTTTATACAAATATTTTCGTTCTTTTTGTATTAAGACCATTGGTATCATGGGTCATACTTGCCTTTTATTCTGTCAGGGCCGAGATAATCTAATAGCTGATGTAACGAATGAGTCAATGTCGGTAATGTATTGAGTTAGGTTCGAACCTGCAAATGCTTGATCCCAAATCTTAATGCCTTAGCCATTAAACTACAACCGATTAACATAATATTGTATTGAAAATGACTTGTCTTGCTAATTACTGAAAACAAAATTAATATTTTTAACAGGGGCTTCACCTTGTCTTTTATAGTAGTTTAAATACCTTATTTAAACTACTTGTTTAAAAACGCAGTGATCATATTAACAATCTTACTCATGTTTTTATCAAAATCTACATCAAGTTTGTATAAGAACAAGTGCAATATTGAAGCTGTTTTCTAAACTAGCGACGTTCACTTCGGAACAAAGACATCTACATATAGATGACGCTTTCCTACACAACAGCGGTACACCCAACGTTTAATATACCAAATATTGTCTACTTTGTACATTTCTCATTTTTAAAAAAGGGACGTTTATATGACAAATGTAGATATTTACTTTGTAGTTAAGGAAGCACTTAAAATACAGTTTAAAATTTTTCGAAAAATATATCTGCATTTCTATAGATTCTAGTGCATAGACCAAATTAAGTAATTATATCTATCTACAAAGCTTGAGGTCGAGCTTGAGTTTTGAGTTTTTAAACAAGGACATGACGAGAACGGATGATCATAGGTTTAGTTTATCTCTAAGCAGTTATAAAATCAATTACAAATTCTAAGATTACACTATCAAATTCTGAATAACTTTACGACTTCTATTAGGAAAATATTTAATCACAATTCAGCCTAAAATGCTGTTAATCGATTGTTCGTCTAGTGGTTCTGCTGAGCCAGAGGTTCGAGTCCCAAACGGAAAAAAAACATGTGATCCATTATAATTTTAGTTGTTGAAGTTATCTTTTCATAATATATTAGTTCTCTAGAATAATCGCTGGTAAGTGAGGTAGGTAACGGTTGTTTCACATTTTAAAAGCAAAATCGAATCTGGAAATAGTCGAAGTGCTCAGATTAAGTTAAGGTAAACTAAAAATAGTTGCACCTAGACCTTTCCTCCTTAATTAAATAAGAAATTAATCCTTCGAACCTAAAAACCGAATAACGTTAAAAATATATAAAATTTATTGTCATAATGTGTTACAAAGAGAAATAAGGTATTTTCTTTTTTTGTAATACGTGTGACAGTAATATTTCTAAAAAAACCCGACTGCATTATTAACTTCTTTGATTTTTTGGTTAAATTGACTTGAAAGTTTAATATCCTGTCTTTCCTAATATAAAGACAACGTAATACATACATCGTTTCATGTGCAGTCGGTTATAAATCGAACACGAAAAGCCACACCAGCGTGTTAATTCCAAAGATAGCGTTTATTTTCCCTTTGTAATACTTATGTCAGAAATAAATTGAAAATCGATGAGTAAAATTAAACCGTAGCATCGTCATCGGCATCGTCAGGCAATCTAAGGATTATTGAGAAGGCTTTTACACCGGCGGTAGATTGAAAACTCGGAAAAGATGATATTCGTACCTACATTGGGTTTATTGAACATGTCTGATAATGTTTGGCGGTCGTGTGGCTTCGTCTTAATCGGCTTTGTGTGAGGTAAGAAGCTTTTATTACTTTATCATTTATCTTTTATATATTACGGTAATAGAAAAAATAATTTCATTATATCATTCTTTATATATGCAGGTAAGACTTAGTATATATATTATTATTTCTGTTTACTTCATGTTAAAAAGTTACGTGCTGGACTATTCCCCTTTGGGGATTATAGTGAAATTATGTACTAAAAACTTACACGTACAATAAAATTCACGTACAATAAAACAGCTTGCGATTCACTGAAACATTTTATTCTCAAAGGTATACTTTTCTGACACTAGTGCGTACTTCTGCGAATAAAATGTTACTTAGCAATAAAAACAGCAAAGGTTCCTCATAAAACAGACCGAATATAGACGCCTTTCAGCCCTGTGGTGCCATCCAGTGGTCGGACGACAAACTAATGAAGTCTGCATCCGGCTAATGAAATTTTCCGCTGCATATAAATCACGTCTTTAACCTTTTGACATCCACTTCAATAAAGAAAATCTGTGGTCACACAATTTTTGTTGATCACAGATTTTCTTTATTGTGGACATATATGTATGTTTGGTAGTACTGGTGAAATTGCGCCATAGAAGATTTAGTTAACTAGGTACTAAATGTAATGGTTTAGGATAATTCAACGCTCCATAAAAAATTACCATATCAGTGAAGTATTTATTTTAATTTGTTTTCCTAAAACTGTTAATAAATCTATACTAGTAATTTCTTCCTCACGCATCACTAGCTGACGGCCTTTTATATTCATGGCGTGGTATATGTACGCCAAACGTTTTTGTTTTTACATTGAGTTTTCTTTGGATTACAGAGCGACTAATTGTTATATGTCGTGGTGTACTTTCGAAAGTAATAAATACGTCTAAGGAATTATACGAAACAGTAATACTAAAAACATGTATGTTTATTTTGTACTATAAAAGAGTCCTATTTTCGTCGTGCCTTGCCGTCGTTGGAGTTAATCACGTTTTCGTTTGACGTGGACAGAAGTCCTTGGCGGTCAAAAGGTTGACATTGTTAAACTCGCCGCCAGGGTAATATGATGAATGAATGACTGAATAAATTGTGTAGGAGTTTTCGTTATATAAAATATATAAAATAGTAAGGTTTATGAGTGAGCCTTGTCTTTTAACAGATGCTTGAAATTTACTTACACTCCGTGACAAAAGTATAACCCACCCCCCTAATTTTTTCATAACTGATAAAGAATTATAGTTATATTAATATATTACTAATACACAAAATTTGGGTGTTAGTAAGTTTATTATACTATCAATACATTATTTATTAAATGCATAATTAACCAAGTACAAATGATATTGCAACAAAAGTATAACCCAGGTAATGAAATTTAAATAAAAATTCGAGTAAAATATAACAAACAATAATCATTCATGTAATCTAATATTTAGTAGATCCACCACTTTTACTTATCACCTCAATCATTCGGTCCGGTAAACTTTCATATAGCTTTTTAATTATATCTTGATTTATATTTTGCCACTCGTCAACTATCACCTTCTTTAACTCTTCAACAGTAGTAAATTGTCTTGATCCACGATAGCCAGCTCGTTATAAATTTCCCCAACAATTTTCAATTATGTTCAAGTCAGTAGAATATGCTGGCCATTCAAGAACTTGAATATTTTTTTCACTAAAGTAGTCTCTAACTACCTTTGCTCGATGGATACTGGCATTATCTTGTTGAAAAATGAAATTAAGACCAGCAATTCGCATGGCGTGAGAGTTAATTTGCTCGTTTACTACTTCTATATATCGTTTACTAGTTACTTTTCCAGAACAGAACTTAATATCCATTTTACCTGAGTATCCAATGTTAAACTATACTGTAGGTATTGGTCCACTGGTGATGTTGAAATAAAAATGCACTTAGAGTTCAACGTTTAGTTTAAATTTAAAAAGAAACGGTTACACATAAGAGTAGAAAGTTAACAAGCAGCAAGGGTAGTAAGGAAACAGTTTACAGTCTATAGAAAGAGGAATACTGAGCACAGAGAGAGAAATATCACGGAAACTAAAAATTACAATTAACATATACTATTACGCGGATATATTTAAAAGCGGGCGTTTAGCGAGGAAGCGTAGGTGTGACTCGAGCGGACGCGAACAATGCACTAGCTGGTGGGAGTAGACTAAAAAGGAAGCGGCGCCCGCGCGCCCGAACGGCTTCGATGATTGCCGACTTCTGTCGCAAATTATTCCGCTACAATACCATTACACTACCACCTCCGGCTTGCCGACGGCTCAATATAAAATTATCTTTTCTTAAATCGTGAAAATAGTAATTAAGACCATCAGGTCCATCCAAATTAAACTTCTTTTCATCAGAAAAAATAACTTTTCGCCATTTTTTTTCCATTGAACTGAATCTAACTAGTTTATGTTTAGCAGACAACGGCGGTTCTTTTGATAATTTCTTACGTTTTAAATGATCACACTCACGTATAATACGTTGAACATTTCTTAAATTAATACTGACACCAGCCTCCGCTGCGATTTGCCTTGCTGTAAGCGTAGAATTGGACGCAACTCTTAGAATTGACCTTCTTTCTCGTGGAGTAGTTGCTCTTGGTCGACCTGGCCGTTTATTCTTGCCATAGTTCTGGGGATCTTTTAAAAGATTTCGCACAACACGATGACTTTTGTTGATGACTTTTGCAATTTTGGCCTTAGAATAATTTTCAGAATGCAATTTTTTAATTATATCGATTTTAGATTCGTTTAAGTGTTTTCAGAAAATAGACAAATATTAACTTAAACAATTTATTTATGCGTAAAAACTTACGAGTTACACGAAATAAGTATAAACATGAATTGACATGTCCAGAACACCGAACTACTTGAGCCAATGAGACGAAAACCAATAACTTCGCCGCTGCAGAACAAAGCAGCATCGGAACGTAACTATATATATACCATAGTACTAGAATCAAGTAAACAATGCTGGCGCGTTAGGAATTTCTTTAATTGTATTTAGTTTTACAGTAAATATAAAAAAATAGAGGGGTGGGTATACTATTGTCGCGGAGTGTACTACAAAAAAAAACATTTATACCATCATCATCATTTTTATAATCATCATCATTTATATCATAGGGATTAATTTATATGATATGTACCTAATAGCAAAGTTGCCTTGCGATACCCGATAACGGTTTAACAAGTTACTATACAATAACAATCGTTTAACAAATCTAATAATTAAAATAATTGACGCATCCAATAATTAGAACTACTACCAACAATTACTTTATGATACTTACGGCATTTTCCGGTGTTCGTGTGTTTTGTTTACTCTGTTATCTCGTCTGTGAGGTATCAATTATGAAATCAAAATTTACACCTGAGATTTCTTGTAAAAATGCTTTTATTTAATATGTAAATTGCAGTAACATTTCTGATTTTGATGCGTTTAATTATTATCAGTAACTCCAACTGCGCGTACGTAATGGAAAATATTATTAGTTACTTCTCCTTTACAATAGAGTCATGCTAAAATTGGTAAGAAGCAAGATATAGAGATTTTTAGTAGGAAAATATCTCGCATACCCTGTACTTCCTGTAACTGGAGAAGTCACCAGAACAGAAATACCTGAAGACTATATATCTATGCAGAAATATAACATTAATATTAGTACATCTAAAAAGCTTGTTATATTTTTCATAACACAAGTTGTTGAGTTTTTGGAACAACAGGTTATTTATTTTAGAGAACAGTTAAATTATAATATAGGTAATTATAAAAAGAGAAACTAAAGAGAAACAAAACTGAAATGGTAAAAAAATGTCGTATTAGCTTGAGAACCATGCATCTGTTAATTTCTTGTTAAATTGAAGTAGGAAACAGGCATTTACGCAAGTCATTTTTTGAATACCTTCATATCGTCGGCATAATGTTGTAAATTTTGAATGTTTTATATAATAACGTACGTCCTTTATAAATATATTTAAAAAGAGTGGTAGAGAAATCAGCCTTGCGGTACACCGGAAGAAACGTTGCACTAGGTGGAACAGAACCCATTTAGTACTACTGCCTGAGACCGATTCTCAATTAAGGAAGCAAACCAATTTTGAAAGTTACCCTAAAATTGCAATCTGTAGACCAGCATCCATATTTTGGGTTTGTAGTGTAGGATATGGACTGTACCTTTTATCGTGCAGCTGAGCGTAATAGTTCGTCACCACAAATAAAAGTCTCACACAGTTGTTCTGATTGTATATTGTCACTACACATGAACACTAGGTTTACAGTTTTATTTCACTAAACAGTTTAGAGTCATATATTAATTTCCTAACACAGTTTTGAATTCTTGTTGTTGATATCTCGTCGGTAAAGATCTCACTGCCTGAGCGCCCCGCTAGCGATCTACCCTCGGTTACAAAATCATATCGGTGTACACCCTGGGCAAGAGGTTTGATGTTATGTTGATTTAATTTAATTTAAATTATTTATTTTAGACAAACGAAATTTTGAATTTACAGAAAACTAAGTAGTACTAACAATTATATGGTATATTATAAAGAGTTTTAAACATATAGAAATTTGACAATATTTTCAGAGATTAATAAAAATGAATTTAAATGTTAATGTGCTAGACACGCTACAATACTCCCCCACCGAGACCTTTTTAAGGTCGATAGTAATTGGGAAAACGAACTATTCTCCCACTTCTAGATCTTCTTGGAGCATCCAGTGTTTCAGGAGTAGGTGTGGTGTTGTCCGTGAGAGTGATGATGTCATCATTTCTGGTCATATGTGCTGGTTTGATTCGGTCGATCGTCACAGTCACATCCTTTCCTTGGACTTCTAATTTAAAAGTCTTAGGTCCTTTTTCGAGAACTTTGTAGGGTCCGCAGTATGGCGACTGAAGCGACCCTCTCTCAGGACCCAACCGCAAGAACACATAATCCGATGTAAATATGTCCTTTGGTAAGTAGAAAGTCCTGTTTTTATTGTGAGTACTCGTTTGTACTGGAGACAATCTGCTGACGTGATTGCGTAGACGACTGGCGAAATCTGTGAGGTCCAAGGATAGATCATGACGAGGTGCCATGAAAAATTCACCTGGCAAGCGCAATGGTTCCCCGTATACTAGCTCCGCCGCTGAAGCTTTGGTGTCTTCTTTCCATGCACTTCTTATTCCTAAGAGTACTAAGGGAAGGATCTCTGACCAGTTTGAGTGGTTGTGGCACATGATTGCGGCTTTCAGTTGTCTATGCATCCTCTCCACAAGTCCGTTAGCAGCTGGATGGTAAGCTGTGGTTGGATAGTGCTTAGCACCGATGAAACTTGCCATGGACCGAAATAGCTGTGATTCAAATTGCCTCCCCCGTACTGTGGTTATTTTAAGGGGGCAGCCGAAGCGAGCCATCCAGCCCGACACGAAAGCGCGGGCACAGGTTTCCGCAGTGATATCCGTGATTGGGTACACCTCAGGCCAGCGAGTGAAGCGGTCAATGGCCGTGAGACAGTACCTGTATCCACATGAGACTGGTAAAGGACCTATTAGGTCCAGGTGGACGTGTGAAAATCGTTGCGACGGGACACTAAATGTAGCTAGAGGAGCACGGGTATGTCGGTTAATTTTATTACGTTGGCAGTCTGTACATTCTTTGGCCCAGGCTCTGCAGTCCTTGCGTACGCCAGGCCAGACGAACCGTTGAGCGACCAACATGGCTGAAGCTGATCTGCCAGGGTGACTCAGTCTGTGGAGACCGAGGAATATCTGCTTCCTGAACGCCGGTGTGACATAAGGACGTGGATTTGTCATTGAGACGTCACAGTAAAGAGTTGCTTCCGGGGTGGCGACCTTCTGTAGCTTCAGAGAAGAACCGTTGGTAATAAGTGCCTGCAATTCTGGATCCGTATCCTGATCTTTTGCGAGCTCCTTGTAATCAACAATGTTCACGATTGATTCTACACGTGAAAGGCTATCCGCTACAATGTTGTCCTTCCCTGCGACATGACGGATGTCTGTCGTAAATTGTGCGATGTAGTGAAGGTATCGCAGCTGTCTAGGCGAGCAATTGACGCGGTTTGTAGTGAAGGCAAACGTTATGGGCTTATGGTCGGTGAACACCGTAAATGTTCGCGCCTCAACCATGTAGCGAAAGTATTTAATTCCTTCATGTATGGCCAACAGCTCTCTATCATAGGAGCTATAGTTCTTTTGAGCGTCGGTGAGTTTTCTAGAAAAAAATCCTAGTGGCTGCCAGTCTCCAGAGACAGATTTTTGTTGCAGGACCGCGCCAATAGCTACATCTGAGGCGTCGGTGAAAATGGCTAGCTCAGCACGACAATCAATGTGAGCCAGGAGCGCTGCTTGTGTTAGGCTCCGTTTACAGTCTTCAAAAGCGCGTAGTAGCTCTGGAGTCATGTTTATGGGCGTCGATCCTTTCATATCGGGACCTGACAGTGCGGTGTTGAGAGGGCCTTGAATTCTCGCGGCGTTCGGGACAAAACGTCTGTAATAATTTGTCATTCCCAGAAAACGTCGAAGTTCTTTGGCGGTTCTTGGCACGGGAAACTCTTGTATGGCTTTCACTTTTTCTTCAAGAGGTCGTACACCGTTTGAAGTTACGTGGTATCCGAGGAATGTGATGTCAGCCACGCCCCAGACACATTTGGAAGTATTTATTAGTACACCAAATTGTCTAAGACGGGTAAATACGGTCTCCAGGTGTTCCAGGTGTTCCAGGTGTGATTTGGAGAATATTAAAATATCATCAATATATCCGAAAGTATAATCCAGGCCTTGCAATACTTCATCTATAAAGCGCTGGAACGTTTGCGCAGCATTCCTTAACCCGAAGGTCATGAATGGGAACTCAAAGAGTCCAAAAGGAGTGGTAATGGCTGTTTTTGGTATATCTTCTTCAGCGACAGCGATTTGGTTGTACGCCTTGACCAGGTCGATTTTGGAGAAGACCTGGACACCAGAGAGCTGGTAAGCGAAATCGTGTATGTGTCTTATAGGGTATTTGTCCGGTATTGTTCTGGCATTTAGGCTGCGATAATCGCCGCATGGACGCCAACCGTCATCCTTTTTTCTACACAGGTGAAGTGGAGACGCCCAGCAGCTCTGCGAACGACGAGCAGTGCCATTGGTGAGCATCTCTTCAAATTCTTTTCTAGCCACCTGGAGTCTATCTGGAGCCAAACGACGAGGACGTGCTGTAACTGGAGGTCCAGGAGTGGTACGTATATGATGTAACGTCTTATTCTTTATCTCCCTAGGAGCTCCTGCTGGCCTTGTAATCTCCGGGAATCGGCGCAGGAGAGTGTGGTAAGGTGAGTCCCCTGTTACAGCTTTAACTGTCACTGATTCTGGAGAAGCCGGTGCCTTGAAGTGTGGCACTTGGACGGAGAGTGAGGTAAGTCCATCGATGAGGAGGTGTTGACGGCAGTCCACGATCAGGTTGTAATGACTCAGGAAGTCAACGCCTATGATGGGTTTCAATACGTCGGCCACGATGAATCTCCAGCGGAAATCCCGACGCAGTCCGAGGTTAAGGCAAAGATCTATGTACCCATATGTATGTATAACTGTGTTATTGGCCGCAAACAATTCGTACTTCGTTATTGTACGACGCTCCGGGATCGCTGATTTAGGGAAGACGCATAGGTCAGATCCTGTGTCCACAAGAAACTGTACCTTGGTATTTTTGTCGGTGACGAAGACGCGGCCGGTGTGTTTGGGGCAGTCGTTGGCCGCTACTGTCGGCTGCCGCTGGCGTTTCCCGCAGGTGAGTGTGAAGGCTGGAAGCTGCAGGGAGCCAAACACCGGTAAGCACTGTCGCCGAATCTTGCATGATACCGACATATCCCTCTGTTATTCGAATTTGAACGTGACCGGTACTGGTTTCTACGACGAGACCTGGAGTGAGAGCGAGAGCGCGATAGCTGTGCTTGAAGTGATGCGACTTGTTTGGTAAGCTCTGCAACTTGTTTAGAAATCTCCGTCACGGTATCATTATTTGGATTAACTTTACATGACGCAACTTGTGTGGTGCGGGGTATACTCGGTACTAAATCGTACACACTATCCGCTAAATCACCGAGGCTTTGTAGTGGAGTTGTTTTCGGCTGAGTTGCTATCACTGTTTGCAAATTATGAGGTAACCTGCCAGCCCACAGAGTACGAAGAAAATCATCTGGTACCTTAGGTCCTGCCAGGGAGCGGAGATGACGAAGAAATGCAGACGGTTTTCGATCTCCCAGTTCTTCATGAACGAGCAGCTGTTGCACTCGCTGTTCTGCCGATGCCGATAGACGTTTGATTAACTCCGTTTTGAGGGTTTCATATTTTTCTGTAGGCGGTGGTGAGGTAATGATGTCCTTAACTTCAACAGCATACTGGTTGTCAAGTTGTGCTATAATGTAGTTGAATTTTGTTGCATCTGCAGTGATTCCTGCAAGCGCAAAGTGACCTTCAACTTGCGCAAACCAAACTTGAGGCTCTTCTGGCCAGAAAGGGGGTATTCTCACGCCCACTTTGAAGAGATTCGGCGAAGCTGATTCATGAGAACATCCTTCGGGGTTCCCTTGGACAGTTCCCTTTTCAGGAGGTGCCATCGTGTTCAAACTTTTCGGGGTCACCAATGTAGTGTAGGATATGGACTGTACCTTTTATCGTGCAGCTGAGCGTAATAGTTCGTCACCACAAATAAAAGTCTCACACAGTTGTTCTGATTGTATATTGTCACTACACATGAACACTAGGTTTACAGTTTTATTTCACTAAACAGTTTAGAGTCATATATTAATTTCCTAACACAGTTTTGAATTCTTGTTGTTGATATCTCGTCGGTAAAGATCTCACTGCCTGAGCGCCCCGCTAGCGATCTACCCTCGGTTACAAAATCATATCGGTGTACACCCTGGGCAAGAGGTTTGATGTTATGTTGATTTAATTTAATTTAAATTATTTATTTTAGACAAACGAAATTTTGAATTTACAGAAAACTAAGTAGTACTAACAATTATATGGTATATTATAAAGAGTTTTAAACATATAGAAATTTGACAATATTTTCAGAGATTAATAAAAATGAATTTAAATGTTAATGTGCTAGACACGCTACAGGTTGTAAACTTAGTGAAAAGCAGTAAATATGTGTAACACAGAAAACCGGTTGTAAAGCAACGCTTGCGTTGCATTTCTCTGAAATAAAAGTTATGGTTACTGTTTCATATAATTGAGTGAACACAATCCTTTCCAACACCTTTGCAAATAAGAACTAATTTAGAAATAGGTCTGTAATTTTTTGAATCACTTTCTTTTCCGTTCTTGTGTATAATCAAGTACTTAAAATAAAAGAACATGAGCCATCTCCACTGATTCCTTCAGATTTCTTACATCAGATTTAATAGATTATATATTGTATTAAAGATATATTATGTATATTATATAAATCTAAGCAGAGTTAACAGGAAGAATCCGATTAATTTGATCTTGTATTTTGTCCAACTGACTGGGCATTGGAGAGGTGGAGGACGGAGAAGGTAATGGACTTAGCTTACATTTAGATCAAAGCCAGTTGTTTTCAGTGACTCCAGCACATCCAAAGTAGTTGGTTTTTACAAACACTGCTAATTGTGTTTTAGATTTGCGGGTAAACATTTTGTAGAAAGTTTGCCAAAACCCCGGAATTCGTACTATTTAAAAAAACAAGAGTATATTTGCTACTAAATCACACTACTGATTTCTTCAATGTAATTAAAATATTGTCGGTATATTCTAGCAATAAAAAGAAATCTTCCTTTTTGCCTGTCTTAAAATGACTACGTTTCCAAGAATAGCAGCAACCAGGCTGCCAGGTTATAAAAAATATATCTGTCTATCTATCTGTTGCTCTTTACTATGACCCAAAAAGGTATATATACTAGCTTGTCGACCTTCAATGAGCCTCGTTATTTGAAACGTGGCTCTTTGAAGACATTCAGTGGTTGAGCCATGCTTAGGCGCGAATGGGCCGGCTTAACCAGTGCGATACCACGGCCTCACAGAAACCGGTTGTGAAGCTACGCGAAGCGTTGCATTTCCCCGAAATTAGTGAGGTCTCCGGAGGCCCTAGAAAGAAGGGGAGGTCCCTTCTTTCCCGTCCTCTCATCCCCCATCTTCTCTATCCCCTCCCCGCATTCCCCCATACCTCATTACCCTCAAAGTCGAGTTGATGGTGTCCATGGACGGCAGTTGTCACTTCCCATCAGGTGACCCGTGTGTTCGTCTCTCCCCCTGTTGCACAAAAAAAAGGCATGTTAACTCAATTTTTTCCAGATTCCTTTATTACGTATCGTCTTTCCCTTAGAGACAGCTTTAAAAACAATCAGATAATCCCGACATATACATTTATTATTGACTGTAAATTTTGCCATTTTTACCCCTTTAAGGAGAAATCTTACGTATTGGAGGTTTATAAAGCTCATTTCCTTTATTAAGAAGAACGTTAGTTTCTTCAGAATGTATGAGGATCTCAATTTGAAAGTGTATATTTTTGTTATATACATATACTAGCTGCGCCCGACAGACGTTGTCCTGAAGTTGCAGTATAGATAAATAACCTAGATACCGACTGCAGCGCCATCTGCCGGGCTGATTTGTGAATCTAAACCATTCCCAGATCCCCTTGAACACACACAAAAAAATTCATCAAAATCCATCCAGTCGTTTGAGAGTAGTTCAGTGACATACACACTCACAGAAGAATTATATACATATATAAAGATTGTATTTTGGTATATACTATATTTTTGTACGTTAGTTACCTAAGAACTTTCGACTGCGTGAATGAACTTCCGATTTCGAGTATTTTTTTATTTTTATTTGAAAGCCGTTTGTGTATGTTTCCTGTATGGTCCCATTTTAATTTGGTCCAGTTTTGACAATGGCATTCATGAGAAAACCATATAAGTCTTAAATTTGCATTAAGGATGTGCGCTACAAATGGACGAATAACGCAATATCACGACAACCGATGTCGATGATTCTTTTTTTATTGGAAAGAATGTACTTCAAGGGTAGTTAGATGCGAGTTTGGTCCAGTTCTAACAATGGCATCCATGAGAAAACCACATTAGTCTTAAATTTTATGATGACATTGAAGTGGGTTGTCTACTTTTTAAAGTTCGATTATTTTATGATCAACTTAACTATTATTTAATAAGTATTTCTTACAAAACGAACTCACTGAATATGATTTTACTCGAAAATGCACATTCCATAACTGGTGGTAATTATATCAGATCAGAGTTGTTGATACAGTGGTAATTGTAACACTGTGCGGTTAGAGCATAATAACAAGAGTCTCATTGTCGAGTGTATTTTTATTTGTATTGTCAACTGTGTCTAGCCCGGATATCATTTTGCATTTTGCGAATTGTATGTTTTACGAGGATAGCTTACTTTCAGCCTGTTTTTATTTTTTATTAATACAGTTTTGTATTTTTTTAAAACAAGGTAACTTTTATTTGTTATAGATACGTTTTATTTTCATAAAGACTTTTGTGAGTGGATTTATATTTATTAAAGCAGTGCCAGTTTAGCGCTTGATAGCGTCGCGGAAGGCCGCTCCCGTTAAGCGTCGGGATCGAAACTAGTGAGTCACCGTTTGCTTTCATATATTTTAATTCTCATTAAAATCCCTTATAAATTAAAATTTAAACAATGCCACAAAAAAAAATCTAGTTAAACAGTATTCAATACGGATAAAGAAAGGGTTATAACTCCTATATAAATTTATTTCAGCAGCATGGGGATAAGAATTTAAGGTTAATCGTGGCCTGTTGCTCTAGTTATTAGTAACCTTGACTCATGGATCTCGACGTCGTAAGTTTGATTCCTACACAGGACAAAGATTTCTGTGATCCGAGTTATAGAACTATCCGAGATAGTTGTTCCGAGTAAGGGTGTTATTTGTGTGCGTTGTTTGCATGTTTGTAAACAATGCATGTTTGTGTCCCTCACGACAAAGCAATATTTCCTGGGCTCAAAAATGTAAAAGAAAATGACACATAAAGTTTTGCATGTCTATGCCAGCACTTCTGACGGTAGGTACCTATAATACCTATATACCTATAAAACCGGATCTTATTATCACTAACAAATTTTCTCTCTTTAGCATACCATGCATAAATCATATTTTTTAGAATAATATTATATACTAAACAGTGTTGAAAGTAAATGATTCTGTGATACAGGAGTTAAATCTTAACAACTAACAATATTGCTTAAAGAAACAAGTATTATCTGTATAAAGAAAATACCTTTTGAACTACTTTTTAAAAAAGAACATTACGCTTTATGAACAAGGTGAACCGCACAGTGAGCAAACACACGCAAGTGTCTGTCAAAATGTAACTTTTTCGTGATAATCAACAAATATGTTGTGAGAACCTCTTTGCAGTTGTATAATGTTCTTTCAATTTGTTTGTCATTGGTAAAATATCATTTTTAGTTTGTAACTTAAATTATGATAACAAACCTTAAGGTTTCAGACAACATTTGATATGATGAGATTATCTATTAGTTCTAATTTAGTTGCAAAAAAAAAAAAACGAAGGTTTGTAATTTCGATAGGGCTGTTACGACACAAAATGCAGTATAGTTCTCGGTGGAGTGAATACGGCCACGCCATCTCTTCCCATGGCTGTAGTAAAATATGACAAAGGGAACCGACTGTTATCTATCATATCATATCATATACAGTCACGCAGTGCCCGAACGACGTAAGTGGGACCACATTAATCACTAAAAAGTGGTAATTTGAGACGCCTGTACCTATCCCTTCTTAGTCTTAATTTAGGCGTAACTATATGTTATGTTTGTATGTACATATGTATGTTACCGCAGTATAGTGTATAAGTATAATGCAATGTAATGCTTTATAATGATCTTCGTTGTTATCGTTAACCAATACACTTCTGTTCATCCAAAGGTTACCAGTAAGAACTCGCTAATACCATGTTGTACATTTATTATTGATATTTTTTATTTTTTATTTCGGTGTATCTTGGAGTATTTTTTTCATTACTATAAATTAGATCCATCAAAGAAAGTGTTAATAACCCCTTTTATAATGTAAATCTAATCTAATCTTACGATAAAGTGACATTAATAATATATCCATTGAAATTTAATAGATTACCCCTTTTTTGTGGTTTAGTTTGAATAGGACGTAATGAATTACGTCCTATTCATATTTCTCTGGGAAATTTGGTGCAAGGGTCAAAAGTCAATTGAGGGATTTTTGTTTTTCTTTTGTAATTGTATAATTTATTTCTGTTTAAGTTTTATGTTAAAAGAAAAATGACTTTTGATCAGTCATGATTCGCCTGCAACCTCGTGCTTTTACAAGTACTGGGAACTTTACAAGCATGTAATCGTTTCATCCACTATCTACCTATTGTACGTTTGAGGACTTACTCTTATTGCCAACCTGTGTATACAACGTACTACATAATTAACTGCTTACTATATCAGTATCAACTATAGAAAATAGACGACTACTCGTTATTTTGTAACTTAAATTGCGCCAGTTTCCTCATTTGGGATTATCGTATTTCGGTTAAAAAAGTCAAAATTTACAATTAAAAATAGTATTTTTACAGACAAACTCTGCAACTTCCATGCACCTTGGTTATTTATGTCTGACGTTTGGATATAGATTTTTACCACCTCCCAACTTCATCTGCACATTAGACTTCTAAATAAAATTTTAGTGCCGGCCCTTGTCTTCTATTAGCCGAGTTTTCGTAAATAATGGTCATACATCTTTCCTGTGCCGATCGGTGAAAGCCTGGTATTCACTACCAGCGCACGTGTTTCCTTCCCGCTTTGATCACGGGTCTTTTAAGCGGGGCGTGAAAAAGCTTCTCACCATAGTATGGGTCATCATGCTACATTGACTACACATGCAATGAGGATGGTGACCACCACTCTTGGACTCACCTTATTGCTTTCCATCAGGCAAAGTGGAGTCACTATGGTAGGCTTATACATCATGAAAAAAAAAGTAGCAGTAACCGAGATTGTGTCAGAGCTTTGTGTGAGGTATTTTTACTGCAGTCACGAGGTTTATAATTACGATAAGAATATTATACTGGCTCATATTGTTATTTTATGAGGATGATCAAGAAACAATCATATTTTGATTGTTATTTTCTACATAGTTCCTATAATTGGCAGTCTTGGCCTTTAGTTTTGCAAATTATTTTATAGATAGATTACTATTATTGTATATACATATATATTAAATATTTTTATATATCATATCATGTAATAAGAACAATGTATTAAAGTATATATATATATATATATCATCATCATCATCATCATCATCATCATCATCATCATCATCATCAGCCTATCGCAGTCCACTGCTGGACATAGGCCTCTCCCATTGCACGCCACTTCGATCTATTTTCGGCTTCTCGCATCCAGCTCCTGCCAGCCATCTTGCGCAAATCGTCACTCCACCTAGCCTGTGGGCGTCGTACGCTACGTTTGCCGAGACGCGGTCTCCACTCAAGAACTCGTTTTCCCCAACGGTCGTCGGTTCTGCGGCTAATATATATATATATATATATATATATATGTATATATAATACAAAAGTATATAGCTAAAAATTACCCAAGTATATTAGAGTATACTAGACACCAGAAGTCCTTTATCCTTAAAGAAAATGATATATAAATATTACCTTGCCTTTTAGTAACATAAAGCTACGTTACTAAAACATAAAGCTACAAAATTGTCATAAATTAATCAATATTAACAAACGAGCTTAACACGCACGAGTTTGGGATAAGTCTCGTATGCTCGGGTAATCTTAGGTTCTGGAACTTCTGCAAAGGATTATATTTTGGTGAATTTGAAATATGTTACGTAAATTGTTCTGGTCAATAAATTTTCGACATAATATGTAGGAAATAATAAGATAGGAATATATCTAAATCTATATTGGTACTTGGATTCATAATAGATAAGACGCTATTAGAAAACTAGAAATATTTTCTAGCTACTGAGAACACCAAGTTCCTTATTAAATCAAAAATCCTTCAGTTGAGGGGTACTACTGTCGTACAAAAGATATGACCTACCTCATACGACAGTATTGCAGAGTCTACCAATAGCGTTTCTATTGCCACTAGTACAGAAGTGGCCCATATGGTTCTTAGTCATACGTTAAGTATATAGTTAAGTATATATATCAACATGTCATGAAAGTCTAATAAAAATGGTACGAGAAAGTGTTTTGCGTTAAAGTGTCACTATAGAAATCAATAAAACCTTTTTTGTATTATTAAGAATTAGTGATAAATGTTAAAACATTCATTAACATTCTATGGTCATGGCTCATATCTACAATTTTTATATATAAGAAACTTATCTTTTATACTCTTAATAACATTATTTATCAAGCAAAATTCTTTTAAAAAATGTCTTAAGGTAAAAAAATCTCCAAGTACAGTGATTGGTTTGAAGTTCAAGTAGGAGTACTTGAACTTCAAACCAATCACTTTTGTTTTATAGTTTCGCCGTGAGCACTTTGTCCAAGTTCCGCAAATCGGCCCACTGTGCGCGAGAATATTAATTAATAGCTACAAAAAACTGATTGCAGACAAGAGAACTTTGCCTTTTATAGTCTGTTACGTATTTGGACAAGTTTAAGAATATTGAGCAATATGAACATTTAAATACAATTCAAAGGTAATTTCTTTGTTCGAAGCACACTTAAGTTTGTCATTTGTTATAAGGAAGAAAGTTGTAATGAGACCTTTATGTCTTTAATTGTTAAGGTTTTTTATTTTTTTTGAGAATTTAATGGTACTTATCCAAATAGATATTATATACGTATAAATATGTTCTTCACGTTGTTACAACAACTACATTATTAATTTAAAATATAACAGAACTTTTAAAAATACTTAGTCTGACCATAAATATTGTGACAATTAAAAAGAAACATAATATTACATTTAGATTAATATTTTACCTCGGGAAATGAAAAAGCACCTAGAACCACGTCGCGTATTTTAATAGATGATTTAGTACCTTCAGCCTATAATAGACGCCCAAGTCATTGTTTAATATAATGTAACAAGGAGAGAGTGGAGCGGAAGGATGAGGGAAAGAGAAAAATATCCGGAAACCTCATTAATTTCGGCAACTGCAACGCAAGTTTTTCTTCACAACCGGATTTCTGTAAGGCCGTTGTATCGCACCGGTCGAGCCGGCCCATTCGTGCCGTAGCATAGCTCTACCACAATAAAAAGTCTTTCAAACGTTGAGGCCAGTTAACAATAGAATTGCGTACTCTCGCCTCTTGAAAAATCAAAATTATCATGTAATTAATTATTTTAAACTTTTATGACATGTATAGATAATTAGTAAAAACCAATATTGCTCCACCTTTCGACTGAGTTACACCGGTCGTGATTACGAGCTGAGCTCGAAACGTCGAGCAATAACAGATAATTTATACCTCAAATATATACGCGATTAAGAACCGTATAAAATAATTGTTAATTATGTAATTAATTTACTAACTGCAAATGTAAATTACAACAAGTAAAAGCAGGACAATCAATTCAGTAGTTAGGCACTTAGGACATGAAAACGTAACCAACGAACGATTAATTTATCGGAACACACATTCACGCATCACATTTAATAATTTTCGTATTAATTATATTAACTATAAGCAGGTTTCTTTTCTTTTTCCAAAGACGGTCATCTTATGATAAACGACTCCCGCCGCCCATGAACACTTGTATCTTATGAGTCACAAGTGCGTTGTAGGTTTGTACATTTTGGAATCTCTTGGCATTACAAGTAATGAACGACAGTGTTCAAAAATACTGAACTCACAAACATCATTCATTGATTTGTTAATTATTGACTTATAAAAAAACTAGGTATATTTATTTTTCATTTTCTCTCACGATACTTATATTGACTTATGAGCAATATCTCAAAAACAACAGCATTGTACCCCACTTGACGTCATATCATCCTAACCACCCACCACAGAATAATTGTTAAAAAGGTCACTGTTTCTGTACGATATTTTTTAACTGTAAGCCATCTACAGCCTTGCGTACGGGGAACGTCAATCTTTAAAGTTATTCTTGGATAGAGATTGGTTTAGTATGTGTCCACTGGCACGTGCAACAGGTGAAATTGTCAAGTATCTTTTAGTGAGTTTTTTACTAAATAAGAAATCATTCAAAACAAATTCCTCGATTGTTGGAAGGATTGCTCGATTCCGAACATTACGGATGGCCTTAAATGGTCGATAGACTTTATAAAAAAAATACAGATAATTAAAGCTGTTGATCATTAACATACAGACATACACTCACGCCTCATTTATTTTTCCAATGTTTTCTTTGAATTCGAATATAGCAAATATGCCTCTGTTACAAATTTGTGGCTTAAACATTTACTCAATTAAAAAATTGTGAATAACAAAAGTGCCTTAAAAACAATTTGATATTATGTTTCGTCAAACGTAGAATTCCTATACATACATATCACAAACATATCATCACCAATGCACGGATTTCCTTCTAACAATATGATTATGGTTTGGTGGAAAATTCAAAGGGTTTCTCTGAAAAAGAGTAAACCATATTTAAAACACTCAAATTTAGTATCTCTTTATTAGATGAATACACGGAAATATAATATCAAAAGTTTATGCACGTTAATGTATTTAAAAAGTCTTAAATAATATCGTTTGATGTCGAACAGAATAACAGAGCGAGTTTAAATAATTTTGGTTCAAAGCAATTTTACTTTACATTTTTATCTTTATTTCCAGATAAGTTAACAAAAAACGGAATCATTAATAAGCCTTATAAAAACTTGATTTTTTTCTGAATATTCTAATGAGCTTAGACGACGAATTGTCGGATGATGAAATGATTCAACTGGCTTTGAGGATTTACTTGATGCTTTAATTATATGCGAATATAATTTTTTTTTTAGCCATAGTATTTTGTGATCAGTTTGTTATCTACTGGCTTGGCTGATAAGGCTAGCAACAATTAACTTCAACATGTCTGTGGCATAGGTGGACAAAAGTTAAAATATAGTCTTAAAAAATAATAAAACAATAACACGCTCACGCCTATAGCCTCCAAGACGGACAGAGGCGTATATATTCCCCTGCATTCTGCTAAAACGCACGCTTTGTAAACAAGCAAAGAAGATGATTATGTGGCTAACAAAAATGCTTGGCAAATGGCTGGTCCTGCTCCACACCCACACTATACATAGGAAATTTCGTTGATGTATTCGTTTTTTTCTTTTTTTATACTCTTGTTTTTATTATTTGACATGTAATTATTTGGTGATGTGTTCAATTATTATTACTGACATATACGTGAATACTTTTTATACAATATGTACAAAAGTAATTGACACTGTAGATCTTTTATGAATAATATGAATGTTAGAGTTGTACGTGTGAGAACTATGTATTAAATTGTTTAGGTTTATGTTTTGTGTATCCTGACAGTTCTTAGTATGACACTATCGCCTAGAAATCCTGCCAATGGTGGCGTATGTTTCGGATCGGCCAGCTCCCTTTGATAAAGATGAGCTGACATGCTCTGCTGCATCTCCGGACTACCATTTCTTAACATAGAATGGTAATCACCATAAACGTTGTATCAGAATGATATACTTTTGTGATTATGTGATTGACCTCACATATCTTATTTTATTTTATGTACACTTATTGCCGTTAACTTACTTACGTTACTCACTTGTAATCTAAAGTTACAAGTGAGAATATAACACAAACTCCTATATTCCTGAAGCTCGATCAGATCAAAGTTGCATACCTGTAACTCTAATTGACTGATGCTGGAAAGTTCGCAGCCCCTAACCCTATATATATTTTTAATTAACATTTCAGTCTCCACCACAATACTTTTCACTTAATACCACAAGTATTTCGGCCTTGTCATCTGTTTAGATTTTTTAATGAAGTCCTGCAGGTGACGGCATAATACTGTTAATCGATATGCCAAGGTGATTATAACTGGCAGTTTTTAAATTCAATTTTTTTTTTATTTTTATAAATAGTTATTTTGGGACGGCTATGGAGATGCTGGGTTTGCTCATTATTTTTTACATATATAATTTTTTTGTTACAGGTAAGAAAATCAGAAGTCTTCTTTTCAACTGAAGCAATACTTTTTTCAGGTAAAAATATATCGAAGGATACTATAAATCATTATATCATACATTAAACTGATTAGGCTCTAGGGCGTGTCAAACAAAACTATAACCCTCCTTCTTGCGCAGATGGTTAAAAATAAAGAAGAACGAGTTACTAATAAAAATAAATAATAAACCACTAACTGCTTTAAAAATGAATCACGAACCATACAGACAACCGTATAGTTTACAAGTTCTGGTGTAAGGAAGAAACTCTCATACATACGTACGTTAAAATAAAAAAAAAATCTAGCTCTTTTGGGAAGTCGTGTAAAAATGTAGTTCCTTAAATAGTGTACGAGCCACGCTATAAATTTATCGTATCATGCCTTTATACTTTGAGCTGTGACAGCATCTTGCTTCATGCATTGCTTAAATCATAGTTCGACTATCAATTCATGTCGCGGCTCACATGTATCATTATCATCAATACACTATTTTTAGTATCTCCAAGAGGCACTATTTTGTCATTTGACATCACGACATCTTGCATAAGTTTTGCCGAAAGCGAGAGACTTTGATATGCGCTTGTGGTTGTGACGTAGTAATATTGAAATAACTTTAACCAGACCACTGACTTCGCCTGACGGATTCCTACTACTGACAATTCAAAAATATTTGTAATTGGTTTATTTAATGAATAAATGATTTTGAAATTGAATTTGAAGAAAATAAACTTTGAATTATCTGACGTTTTGACCAGGTTGTACTGACCGTAGTATATACGAGTATAATTTATTAGTGCCAACCAAACGACTGCACGCAGGAAGATTTAATGTCTACCGCCGACAATGCGGTTAAAGTCGCCGAGGTCTGGGCCACGAACGAACCAAAAAGAAGAACCTATAAAAAAACCGTTGAAGCATTCTAGTTTTAAAATAAATTTTAACATTTAATCTAAAGCATATTTACCATTGTAAAACTCTAAACATATTATAAAAAAAGACAGAACACACAAAATTAAATTAATGTACGAGTATTATCTATACACGTTGTTTATTCATCAGTCCGTAATTCATAATTGATTGAGGAACAAATGGATAGACACAACATGGACTAACATAGTTTGTTAAATGAATTTTGCTTTGAGATTTCATACACATCAGTAAAAGAGGAATGCTTGAAATACAAATGAGAGAGAGATATTAAAACTTTTGTTCCAGTAAATATATTTTGAAGAGATTTTGATACTACAAAATATGTATTATTCAGTCACGTCATTCTTCCTTCAAAATTTCGCCATGTTAGTAGCTATTTATACTTTCACAGCAGCGTATTGCATAATATATACCCTGCTATTCTGACAGTACGCCTATTTCATATTTAAGTTGCGGTTGAACATAATTCTTCTCATTTACCAACATTGCTTTTATTACATCACTTTTGTTTCAGTGTGTTCTCTGAGGGAGATTAACCACAAAGCAATGAGCTTTAGCTCATGATAACTTTAAACCTCTCAGATAACATGTATGGTGGCTTACGTGTGTTGAATCAACATCAGCTTGGATCAATTCTACAGCTCTCGAGCCTCACGTGGTATTAACAAAGGGTAATGATTTTCATCTTCAAAGTGTATTAAGTTGAATTTCAGTTAAGTAAATCCCAATAGTAAAGTGATTAGCTCCAGCCCTTTTACGGTTTATATTTAAGTGTTAACGGTTTTTCGTCCACTTTTCTATCAGATCAGGTTTTTTAAAAACCTATTTTAAGGGTCCATCCAGCGTATCGTACCTTGTAGGTATCAATACGAGATGAGGATAATTTTGGAAAGATTCCTTATGTGTAGTAACGAAGTCAACTAACTATCGATCGCGAACGTGTCACAAGAGGTTAGGATTAAATTATTTCCTAAATTATAAGCGAAAAGCGTATTTTGATTGTTATAATCTAACTATTAGATCTACTGATTCTGTAGACTCGTGATAATTTTAAAATACCCATAAATTGGTTTAAATTAATTAAATGATTTTGATATTCCAAGGATATACATATATAAATGATCTAAGTTCTATAATATAAATTTTATCTCAAATGTTCATACTACTCATTAGATTAAAAAAAGAAGCACTTATTACTTTTACCAACCAATTAAGAGAATAGGGTGACCAATAGGAGAGTAGACGTAGATTTATAACAGTAGTCCAAACCTGAAAAAAGCCTGTTTTAAAAGTAATATATTTTTTTTATATACTATAGGGGGACAGACGAACAGACGGGTCACCTGATGATAGGTGACACCGCTGTCCATAGACACTTGCAGCTCAAGAGTCGCAAGTGCGCTGCCCACCTTTGAGGGTGATGAGGGATGTGGGATGCAAGGAGCGGAAAGAAGAGAGGAGGGATGAGGAGATGGGAAAGAGGAGAAAGGAGATGAGGGGAGAGAAAGGGAGGGAGGCGGAAGTGGGCCTCCGGAAACCTCACTCAATTCGGAGAAATGCAACGCAAGCGTTACTTCACAACCGGTTTTCTGTGAGGCCGTGGTATCGCACCGGTCGAGCCGAAAATATTATTTTCAATAAACGGAACTATTACTTGACAGGATAGAAAAAAAATATAGTAAGAATAAAAACACAGACTAACTAAATCAAGGCAAATAAAAAAAATATCACTTGCACTTGTAACTTGCGCCACACCAAAATCTGCCCGGTGGAAACGGTTTCGGTTTTAATTAGTTTCTAGGTGATATCGTCTGTAATTTCCTCAAAACTTGTCTTGGTACTTGATTCACTGTTATTTTAATTCTTGTCATTACTATATTGGCGAACTTCTTATGTTCGCAGCTTCCCCGATTGTTGTTGAAGATAAATAAGCTTTTAGGTTTAAGGTTTAATTTCGATTCTTAAAAAAATCCTTCTGTCACAAATTGGTTTTGAAGTATAGAATAGAATAGAATAAACTTTATTGGACACTAAAAGAAATTGTTCACAAAAAGATAAATCAGATAAATATGTATGTACAAACGGCGGCTTTATCTTTAAAAGCGATTTCTTACAGGCAACCTTTGGATGGAAAAAGACAACAGTAATTAGATGTAATTACGCGTAACTTTGGTGTCAACAGTAATATAAGGTGAGATGTTTTGTATATGTTATGAGAACTACGAGTACTATACACGTATGTATGCAGTCGTTCCAACAATAGCAAATCATACATATATATTATTATTTTGTAGGGCGACAGACGAACAGACGGGGCACCTGATGGTAAGTAAACCCCCGGCCATGGACACCTGCAACTCGAGAGTTGTTGATGAGGGGTGAGGGTATGCGGGGAGGGGAAAGAGAATGAGATGAGGAGATGGGAAAAGTGGAGGGGGGTCAGGGAAGAGGAAAAAGGAGAGGGGAGAGTTGGGCCTCCAGAAACCGCACTAATTTCGGAGAAATGCAACGAGAGCGTCGCTACACAACCGGTTTTCTATGAAGCTCATTCGTGTCTAATCTGGCTCATATATACACATATACATAAAAACAAAATACTGATTGTAATTGATGAAATTGTAGATATACAGCAGATAGAATGTCTTACAAACAAGGAATATATTAGCAAGTGATGAAATGTTCTTTAACCATCTTCTTAAAAACTATATAATATACTCTAACATAATAAATATACACTATACACTATACTATGTATATATAAATATACTACGAGTACATAGTATAGTGTATATATAAATATACACTATACTATGTACTCGTAGTATATTTGCCTCTTTAACAAGAACACAGCGAATCTAACCCCAGCAGAGAAAGTTTGTATGTCTTGGTTCTGTACATTATAAATGGATATCACATACATATATTTGTTTTTAACTTTTTGCATGTCACGTACAAAGACAGCCTTAATGCCCAAGGCAGTTCGCTACCAATTAAGCTTCGAGTAGTGTAGAAAACTTGTAAGATAGATGCACAGATGTGTAGAAAAAGATCACAATGTTTACCTAACAGGGCAGGAATGTGGCTAAGTATATATACATATATATAGGTATTTGTATGCATGTATCATAAGTATATTATGTGTATTTAATTATTATTTGTATTGCGGTCGATGTATTAAAGTAGCTTTGATGTATAAAGATCTATATTTATTATAACATCTTATACGATAATAATCCAAAAACTTATTGATATCAAATTATAAAAAGGAATAACACATTTTGTAAGGTGGAGAAACTGCTGACATCACTATTTTATATTGAAACTAGCGGACCCGACAGACGTTGTCCTGCATGATATTTCAAGCGATTAGGATCAATATAGATAAATAACCTAGATACCGACTGCAGCGCCATCTGCCGGGCTGATTTGTGAATCTAAACCATTCCCAGATACCCTTGAACACACACAAAAAATTTCATCAAAATCCGTCCAGTCGTTTGAGAGTAGTTCAGTGACATACACACTCACAGAAGAATTATATATATAATGATATTAAACATTTTATCTATTTTATCTGAATACATATTCTCACGAATGTACTATGGCATTTATCGATATTATGTGCTTATTGAAATGTGAGAGGTGATTTTCCAATTTGCTTATTTCTGAGAGGAAATCGATCGACGTTTTGAGAGAACGTTACAAAAAAAAGAAAGGTGGTTGGTTGGCCATCAGGTAGGGTGTTATATTTAACTATTAAAGTTTCACTGAAGTTCCAAATATGTTTGAGACCGTGTGGACGGTCAGTGACCATCGTAGACTATGGACGTTTGCACAGAAACTACGTTTTAATAGAAAGGTCGGCTAAAGGGCACTTTTTAATATTGATCGCCCCTGAAAAATTACAAATTTTGTTAACTCTAGTATTTTTTCTCATATACCGATTTAAATGGATCTGATTTAGCATTAGTAAGATATCGATAGACACACATAATTATGTCCCTAGCGCAAGTTTTCAACTAGACCTTTCATATCAGGCTGATATTAAGATGCTACAAAAAATTAAAAAAAAAATTGTAATGGGAAATACCATCGCACTCCACAAATTTCCTCCACAAATCCTTTGCAGTGCAAGCAGCTCGCCTGTGGAATGCATTGCCTGAAACAGCGAGACGTGCTAAATCGCCAATCATTTTTAAAAAAATAGTCTTGGAACACTATTTGTCCTTATAGTTGCATGCATATATTTATTATTTTGTGTTGTATGTATATGGTATGTGTATGTTTATATGTTGTTATATGTAGGTATATGTAGAGGTATGTATATTTAGTGTATGTATATAAACGTGTCAACATATTTCTTAATATAGCATTAGAGTAACCTTCTTCTGAACTTCTTCATTTGTACATCTGCAAACTGCCCTACTTACTAATCCATTGCACTTGTCCATTACAAAGGTTGTCTGGAAGAGATCGCAGCTAGCGATAAGACCGCCGATTGTACCAGTTGCTCGTAAATTATTTGTTTCATATTGTTTATATTTTTGTGTGTGTACAATAAAGAATATTGTATTGTATTGTATTGTATTGTAATGGGTATCTTCAAGATGACCGGCCTCAATCATAATCCATTAGCCACACTACTGTTAAAATCACTCTTAGAAAAAGCTCAATCAAAGTCTAAATAATTTAAATTAGAACACGTCTACATCAAGCCTGTATTGAATGCTGTTAATAGAGAAAAGTTCAAATGAATTCTAACCGAGCCAGTAGGCAAATAGCTAATGGTAATGTACCCCTTGTCTTGTTATACCATTATTACTAATAGGAAATAACGGATAGAGAAGTAACGAGATTATAACGCACAAATAATAGCTTTAGCCTGCGGCGTCTTTGGCGTTTATGAAGACCTTTTCCGTCAATTCAAACCCGTGCAACTCAGTGCATTTTCGGCGTTTTGGGTGGTAGTACGCTCTATTCTTGAAAGTTGGAACGTCGTATCTGTCTGGGAATACGATAGGCGACACTGACACAAGAATCTGTAGAAAAAGTTTTAAAAGGTTCAGTTATTAATTTGATTTAGGTAGATAATATATGATGCTTAACCGTGTGACTCTTGATGGAGTTTTCATACAATATATATAGAGCGAGTTAGTGATCGGGCTGTTATCTATCAGCAGTAAAGCGCCCGCATGACGGCAAGATGCTTGTCCCCTGTTACATAAGCGGGGCTAAATTATAGTTGACAAAACGTGGGCGTCTGAGACGCCTCAGCGTATGTATGTATGTACTTAGATAAAAAAAAAATGCATTTAAAGAAAAAAAAATGCATTGTTATAAAGAGTAACTTCAATTTAGTTTGCTAACAGTATTGACATTTATTAAAAGTGTACACACTGCGAGAATTAAGCCTATAAAATAACCGCACTACATGTACACTCACAACAGTTAATAGATTTTAAATTTTTGATTACGCGTGAAATTGAGTGAATTTTGAGCGCAGGGGCACTCAAATATTAAAACGCTGTGAATAGGGTTGTCTCTGTTTACTTTGCTTACACACAAAAGCAAAAGGGGCGCCAACATAATAAAAGTTTATCATCATCAATAACGAGGTTTCCATATTAAAGGTCGCTTATATTGTACAATTATTGTGTTTTAATTGTAATGTTTTGAGTAATTTAATGTTTTAATTATGTACAATAACAGAATTCAAATCTGGATGCTCTAATTGGCTTTCTATTGGTCAATTACTCAGCCAAGATAAGCTTTCTTACACTTTTAAATGTACAAAACTACGTTCTTTGTCTTTTCTATTAAATATATGTTAGAGATCTCCGCCCTACCACCTATAGCTTGATCTACTCGAGCTATTGCTGACCCTCCACTTCTCTTGTCCTTGCATTTTCCTAATCTCTTCGTAAAAAATACCTTCGATCTATCACCCTCATACTCTATTACTCTATTACTTTTACCGGATCAAAGCCGCACTCAAACACTATAGTAGTAAAAAAAAATAAAAAATAATAATTACTTTTTTATTCGAACCTATTCATTCCAAGGCCTCTGTTAACAAACTAATCAAACTTCATGAAGAAATGAACTATTAACTTTTACAACCAAATAAGCATACATTAAAAAAGTACCACTTAATAATACAAACACTTTTACTCTCCACATGAATGACATCGACGTGTCAACCCTGTAATATAATATTCACGTGGTGGTTTCAAGGCTGCCGCTATTTTTAGACACGATCGATTGTAAAGCAATGAAGCTAAGTCCCTCGCGTTTATTCGCAAGCACTTGTTTGAGTTTCACGTACTTATGTATTTATGGCAGGTTCTAATAGTTACTACCTCTAAGGGAGAGGAGTTTTAGCCCCGGCTGTTCTCGATATTGCAAATTAATAAAATAATTCTACCAAAGTGACCCTTATATACAGTGAGTAAAAATATATATTAAATTTACAGACATATTATAAATATCACCCAATTCGGGCCAACTTTTTGTTGGGAACTAAACCCGCAACACGCAGTGAGACACTCACTCGCTTTGTCATTTTCACTTGCACCTGGTTCTCTATTACATTCAACATCTTAATATCTTAGTCTTCGACTCATAATATGACAAACAAACACCACACAAAACAAATTAGTGACTCAGAAACGATAGGTTTCCTTTGAACTAGCCAGTGTACCTCGCGGACCGCTTGTAAGTCCCCGCCAGACAAAACCCGTATTAATATATATAATAGTAATATAATAGCATATATGATAAAACAGAAAGTAACTATGTTATCCTGTAGCATCTAAAAGACCCGCCGGACTGCTAGCGGTTATCATAAAAATCCGCAATACTAGTGGTGTCACTTATGACGTTTGTCCTGTAAAGTATTAAGACATTTGCTAACAGACTTTGAAATGAAGAGGTTCTATGTATGTATCTGTTGATTTTTAATGCTTTTTTTATGTATGTTAATTGATTTCTCCACCGATTATAGACCTATTTTCAAATATTTATATTGTTCGATTATATGTATGATTATCTGTATGATTATACTGCGGTGTGCCCATCGTAACGATTCAGTCAGCCATCGTAACGTATTCGGGATATTTATTGATAATGGGATCACAGGGACACAAAAAAAAACCCTTAAATATAAAAGTAATAACAATGATAATATGTTTATTTACCAAAATATTGTGTAAAAGTTGATACAGAATTGATCAGTAATATTCTGCTGTTCCCAGCGAACAAATATTTTAGTTACATTAATTGGGAGTATATGTTTAATAGTCACTGACAATATTTTATTATGATACTTTTAAAGGTCGCACTGTTATCTAAAGTTAGTTAAGTAGGTTAAAGGCATGCCCCCCTATTATGTTAGTGGAACCAAATTGTAATCCTAAAAATACACCTTTGCCTAGGGCTTAGGGGATACAGGCGTGAGCGTATGTATATTTTATGGTATAGAGGGACAAACGAGGGCTACAGCTAGTTCAAGTTAAAAGAATGAGACCCTGACGTCCTGAAGCTATTGCTTACACTTTCCAGATCCGTCCTTACAAGCTATATTCCTTTCCTCACATTACCCTAACCTGTTAAGAACCTTTACTTATCAATATACTACCGATTTTCCCATTTTTAATTAATAAAGTGCTTGTTCTACAGCAATTTGTACCCTATACTTTAGTGGGACCCGATTCTAGTTGGGAAAGTGTATGAAATACTTCTGCCTACCTCTTCAGAGATACATGCATGAACGTATGTATGTTTGTGAGTACTACTTTTAATAATAATTAGTCTTACTAACTACGAGTAACTCAATTACTAGGTCAGGCTAACTTAAGACATCTCGACAAAGCTCGTACAACTTTACTTTCAATGCAAAACTTTCACTGTAGCGATTTTCTCAAAGCCGCGTTCTGGAAACACTCTATCCGCAAAATCCGTACACCCGACCATCCATGTGTGTGAAATAATTCTAAAGTATTTTCCTTTTATAACATAGTACTTAGCTATAGAAAAGGGTAGGCTTGGTCAATTTTCAATTTCAACGCTTCATGACATTAGATGAAGCCCGTAATATAATATTTATGTATTAATACTCGTAGAAAGAAGCAGACTGTGTTCACCTTTTTTTTTTGTATTGCACCTGATGGGGGAGTCCGGGAACAACTTTAGTAAGACATCCGGACCCCTCCTAGCGCCTGCCCGCAAAGGCGCAGGCACCATCTTCGTGTATCCCTCAATTTTGCGGCGTGCAGACACACGCAGACGTCTCCTCCTCGCGGCTGGCCATTACAGCGGTTGGAAGGGAAAACCCCGACCCAGCCACCCGCGGCCACACTCAGGGCGAGGCTGTGTCCACCAACCCGAAGCGAGAAACGTGTCGTGGGTGTACATATGAAGAAAATATATGTAGCTCATCTCAATAATAGGACAGGTTATACAACATAAGGCAAATGTAATGATGCTTAAATTATGAATAATAATTTATCACATGCAACTGAATTAGCTACCTGTAGTCAACTGCAGGACATAAGCCTCTCATAATATTCGGCACAGAACCCGGTATTCCACCTTCCGCGTTCAGTCCATCCCACTCACCATTTCTCTAATGGCTCTCGGTCTTTTAGCGGGTGGCTAACTCATTGAAACTTCAGATTAGATAAGTTTGAAATGTCAGTTGCAGTTCATATCATAACATGTTTTTGACAATTATTTAGATTTGTACCAAAGTTATACTACTTTGTGTGTAAATTGTTTGTGAGTCGAAAGTATTTATAAATGTGGATGATTTCATCAAGAAACTATATAATATAAATGTACTGCTGTTGTTTATGTTAGTTGCAGTGGATTTTAATTAAAAACTATTCAATTTTTATTCATAATTCATTCTATAATTCAACGGGCCTGTTGGTCTAGTGGTTAGTGACCCTGACTGTTGAACCGGAGGCCGTAGGTTCCATTCCCACAAACAAAAATTTGCGTGATCCAAATAGCTGTCCCGAGTCTGGGTATTCTTTGAGTCCGTTGGTTTAAGTTTGTAAGGAACCCCCAAAGGAATTATTCCTAATGCAGGAGTTGTCATTTTAATTTGCAAAAAAAAAAAGAAGAATGAAAAAGCGTTAGGTAACAAGGAAACGATTGAAGTACATATAATGTAAAATAATGTAGGTAAATAAAATAAGCATGACTTTATGTTTGACGATACGTAAGTGCTATGTATAGATATGTACGTACCTACGAACAAACCCGCTTCCTCCTTTTGTCATTTGTGGACATCGTACGCTCTATAACTCGCTCGTACGTATATATGGATATACACGCTCAAAGCACACATAGCTATTAATTAACGTCCACCTACACATACCTATTCCCCACCTTCACAATGAGTACTGAACACAAGTTCTGAGTTCCCTTCCCTCCCTACTTGTAAATAAAAGTTTAGCTGAAGTGCACGCAGGCTTGGAGCCAGCTAAGTTAGGCCGCGGTCACATTAACGCATATTGTGGAGAAAATGGCAATTTGTGAGTTTCACCTCCCCTTTCCTGGGAGCGAGACAGATTTCAAAGCCGTGGAAAGGATTGAGTATTTCAGTAAATAATGAAAGTATACGATACATATATGTATGTATACACCTTCTTGGTACGTATGTTTTATTTATACTCTATGCACGTTTTCGGAAGACAACGGAATTGAGTTTCATGATAATATTAAATGTTTGTTGGTAAAGTGTTGTCAGAAATAAAAATAATTATTTTAAAAAACCGTCAGTGTAATTAGGTGGTATATTTTTATTGCTTTATAATAACATTGATGGCACAGACAGGTTTATTTATAAACTTTGTTAAATATTTCCTAGTATTGTTGATGTTAAATTCAATTTTAGCAGTTAGTACCTCTCAAAACAAAACAATTACGAGTGAACTGTTACAAAACTCGTGAAATCGCTTGTAAACTGACATTTCAGATTATATCTAGCTTCATTGCTCTTAACGACCTCTTGACAGTGCCAGTTTTTCGTATCTATCTATTTATATAAAATATAAATAGATAGATACGAAAAAAATAAATACACATTGTACTTGAATTAATTAAACAGGTTTACATAAATAAAGAGGATCGGAGGTTTAAAGGTCAAGTAATTCTATAATTGTAATATTTCCAGACATACATTATGTATTGCAATCTAAAACACTATCTTTGAAACAATCTACATTCATGTCTACAGCTCATACAGCTTACACAACATCATAAATGTATTATTTTCTACTTTTTAGTTCGGCTAGCTACAAAAGCGTTTTTTTTTAAATAAATTTATTATTTTCTAGTTTTTTTAAATTGTAAAGCGTTAATTTATAGTTTTTCAAATCATATTATTTTTGCGAAATATATGAAACTCTTCAGTTGATCCTGCCAGTAGTCAGATGCTGGTCTCAAAGATTAAGTCACATGTGCTTCAGTATACCGCTTGTAATCTTTTACATTATATATGCTGAAATACCTCGCTGTCTCACGTCGCGCGAGACCGTTATTCTGTAATATATTTTATTATGTAATGTATTCTACATAATAAAATATATTACAGAATAACGGTCAGTTATTATGTAATGTATTCTAAGTATTTTATGTTACACAGTCAATGAATTGTATGTAACCATAAAAATTGCCTCATTTTGTTAACTATTACTTGCCCCGTGTTAATTTTAAGAGACATATTAAATGTAATAATGGGGTTACAAGGTTTCAGCACGACAGAACGTCGCTTTAAACTTCCAGATATAGGATAGCCGCTATAGGATATGAAATAGTAAAATCCGAACTTTGGTTAACTTTTATTTGTGAGACGGGTATCGTAAAATTAGAATAAGGGATCGGGGTGTTATTTATCAGACAGTATAATATACAGTCCCCGGATGATATTAGTTATAGGCTTACCTCTAGTACGTTAGTGGAATTAAATAATGAGTGCCAGAATGTGAGCGTTTGAGATGCTTCTGGCTCCTCCTCTTCTCCCTCTTCACTGATATTTTAGGCGTGAGTGTATGTTTATGTATTTTTGTTCTTATGCAACACAATTATCTTATACCTCTATAGACGAATTTATTTTAGTTTTCTTAAACTACAACTTATTGTACTATATTCTTTAACCACAATAATGAGCGGTACGAAAAATCCTTACTTCCGATTTGAGGGCAAGAGCTGACAACAAGTCTAAAACTACTACAGCGCCTTGTCAACAATGAATGACCTTTTTTAAATAAGTATAACTAAATAAATTTCTTCGACACAAGTCTTGCCTTCACTTCCTTAATATGTTTAGCATTTTAGTTTATGAAAAATATTTACTTACCACTAAAGACCGACTATTATACACCGATTCTACGCAGAGCTCGTGCGGTGGTAACCAGAATGCTGAAAATTAGTAACAACCACATGACTGTAGCTGTAAAATATCAAATTGACTAAATAACAGCAGCGGCGATGTTCTCGTATCTCGATCCGAACCCAAGTGTCCAATGTAAAACTTATGAAGCCCGCCACGTCTCATCATTCGCATCCCATCATTCGCCGACACTTGCCGGGGGGACGTAGGTTGTCATAATAATGTCTGTTAACACATTTTATTAAATTTACACTGTTTTATATATCTACATTTATATATATATATATATATGTATATATTATAGTCCCTATATTTAACACAATAAATACTAGGTTTGATGTGGCGATAATACGTATGTAACATATTATAGCAAAATTACATTACACAATATTTGTCCTGATTGAGATTCAAACATGTCATATGTTTGAATCTCAATCAGGACCCTGGACTAGCAGTCAGGATCACTAACCGTTAAACCAACAGGCCAATCAATATAATAGAAAAAATATTTTAGAAAGAATAATAGATAAATTACACCTTGTCAAAGAACAAACGTTCATGCTCGTCACACATCTTGGCTCAGCATCACTAATAAAAAATCAAACTGTTAAGATGAAATTGATGTTTCTCTTTGTTTAATACATACATATATCTGACAAGTATCAGGTGGGTCACAGAGAGGGCGTCAGCGCGACGCGACATCGCGGCGCCGCGCCGACTGTTTACTCACTCCTGAGCGATCAGCTGTAAAGACGATATTGTTGTTTAAATATAATTACTATCTTAAGCCGAGGGCTTCTATTAACTTAACTTGTCCTTACTTATATTTAGATACTGTATTAGTTCGAAATGTGTATAATTTAATGTAGAGTGGAAACCGCGTATCGGCAAACGTAGTGTAGGACGCAAACAGTCCAGGTGGAGTGACGATTTGCGCAAGATGGCTGGCAGGAGCTGGATGCGGGAAGCCGAAAATAGATCGATCGATCGTGGACTGCGATAGGCTGATGATGATGATCATGATGATGTCTATAATTTATAATATTTTTTTGCAGAGGCCATCCTGAAGGGTACACTTAATTCGGTTACATGTGAAAGATACTAAATAATAATAATGAAGCAATAATACTATATTTATTTTGTAATATTTGGATTGTCGACATGTGGAATATCCGAAAAAAAACAGTAAAAATAGATAGTCCATCATGGAGGATTGGCTGGAAAGGCGACATGGCGTGCGATACCACGGCCTCACAGAAAACCGGTTGTGAAGTAACGCTTGCGTTGCATTTCCCCGAATTGAGTGAGGTTTCCGAAAGCCCAATTCCCCCTCCCCTCATCTCCTTTCTCCTTTTTTCCATCTCCTCATCCCTCCTCTCTTCTTTCTGCTCTCTGCATCCCCCATCCCTCATCACCCTCAAAGGCGGGCAGCGCACTTGCGACTCTTGAGTAGCAAGTGTCCATGGACGGCGGTTTCACTTACCATCAGGTGACCCGTCCGTTCGTCTGTCCCCCTATAGTATAAAATAAAAAAATAAAAAAAAACTACAACGCCTGCAAAATATAGGTTAATATATAGGCTGGCGTGTTACTTCCTTACTGCTCATAAATAAAACTATTCGTTCCCGGCCTGCCTTGGCACTGTGGCTCGAGGGGTGGCCCCATTCTTAGGGGTGGCTACTTCTGACCCCGTTTCAAAAATTTTATGGGTGGTTTGGTCGGTCATTAAGATTTGAAGATTATTTAAATGTCTTATAACGAATTGTTGTTTTGTAACAAAGGATATAAAAGGTGTTTTTAGAATATAAGCATTGTTGAATGCGCAATTGTAGATTTGAGCTTTAAAAGCCTTCAAACGTATATTTTTGAGTATAATTAAATGGTATTATAAACCAGGGAGAGCAGGTTTCTCTTTTAATAGATTCACAGGAAAATCACTTTGATCCTGTACATTACAAACACTTTCTACATTAGAAAAGCACAACCGATATCATAATTAGGTAAAAACACGCAAATAACAACATGTGTCCTTTAAATCATGTTGTTACTTTTTTTGCCACCATAAAACTGTTATTGGTATAGACAATAATTCCTGTATCCCGGGGTCTTCACAAACGTAGAAACAACGTAGACGGGCCTGTTGGTCTAGTGGTTAGTGACCCTGACTGCATAGTGATGAGTTCGATTCCTGCACGGGACAAAAGTTTCTGTGATCCACAAAATAGTTAGTCTGGGTAAAGTCCCCTGCCACACAGGAATAATTCCGAGTGCGGAAGCTGTCCTTATTAAAAATATAAAAAACAGCTTACACAGAGAACACCCAGCCTCGGAACAACTATTTATAGATTAGAACAATCTTTTGTCCTGTGCGGGAATCAAACCCATAACTTATGGCTTAGCAGTCAGGGTAACTAATCCCCTAGACCAACATACCATTCAATTAATGATGAGATATTGAACCCTATAATATTTTAATCTCATTGAAAGCCCTTGTAACGTAGTTTCTGCCAAATTGCCTTTCATGTTCCAAGTGTTGTCACCCTACATGTCGCTGAGCACGTTGTAGCTTGTCCCAGTGTCGCGATGGGTACATTCGATTATCCAATAATTGCTTGTCCGAGTGGCACTGCTATACAATGCGGTTAGTGTGGCACAAGTCATAAGAATTATTGGGTTTTTTTTATTAACACTGAGGTTTAGTATTTAAGGTCTAAATGAAGTTGAAGTAGGCCAATATAATTAAGAGTATAAATACATCTAAACCTCGTTGGTCGTCATCGTCTTCGTTGCGATTCCGTATATACAATCATGTATTCTGTGCTTAGGTGTAGTTTCTTTTAATATTATGCGTCTATAAGTATATAAATAGGTTTATCAGTCACTGCTTAGTTTGGCTAGAGTGTCTGTATGAAAGTTTGTTTTAATTATAGAACAAAATTTAAGTAAAATGAAAAAACAATGTCTCAGTATCAGATTAAGATCATGCTTATCATAAGGTGCGTTGTCATTGGAAAATATACCTTCAGTATGCAAAGTTTCAGCTCAATCGGACACCGAGACGTGTGTCAAAACTAACGTGTAAGCTGTGACCCGAGTGTTGTCAACACGGAGACGACAACAAAACGTCTAATCTAATAGAAAACCGCTACAGCTATTGACTTGCGCCTGTAGCAATGTACGGCAGTTTTGGTCTAAACTGTGCCCCTCTAGGCTCAGTTGATTCGGTGGGTTTGTCGACATTTATCGAATTATTCCACTCGTAATTATCGAGGCTTAGGTAGTGTAGGAGCTCAAAGGAATGTACGGAATAGTTCCGAAGGCCGCAGTCTGAAGATGCTTAATTATGTGGCTTTGTGTGTAGACATTCTTGTGGAGTTGGTAAGAAAATACATCTTGGGAAGTGTGTGGTCTTATTTCTAGAATGTTCCTAAGAAATATTTCTAAGGAGCATTCGCGAAATAATATTATTTTGATATTCTAATGAACATTTTTAGTAACCAAAAATACACAATGGTGAAATTCAAACTCACTCTGTCAACATAATATAGAACGCGTGTTACAAAACATTGATACATACCCACGTACATACGCTCTCGTCTACATCTCTGAAGGGGTAAGCAGACGTGTTTTTAATCACCCACATTTTGCAAATTACAATTTCGTCTCTTGCACATAATAAGGGGCAAGCTTTTGTCGTAAACCGGCCATTTAGGAGTTAGAGATGGGAAAACTGGCAGTATATTGATATCAAAATGTAAGAGCAAGTTAAGGCAGATGAAGCAAAAGGTATGTATATGCTAATATTATTAGGCGGATTTCACTTTTTTTTATATAAAAATACAAGCATATAGAAGCATAAAGTAATGCAAATAAATACATTTACACTAAGCGATAATCTTGCCTGTAACATTACTGACAAATTATTCTACTACAAGGTCCTCTATCGAGCCGTTTAGATATCCTATCGCAGTACACTCATCTGTTTATTGATGTATTGTTCTTTTAGTCTTAATAAATAACAAACATGATGATGACAGGCATGATTGATGAATGTAGTTACGCCTACTTTTAATAAAATTAATGTCATTAACGCTTTTTAACTTATTTAGTAACTAAACGGATTCACTGTAACAGGACTACACATTACACAAGGAACAAGAAACAATTAGATGGTGTATAATTCTCTGATCCACTGACTGCTATGTATTTTAAACTATACATAGTAAAATAAAATAAAAACTATCGTGAGTGTTATCCACATGCATTCAGGATCATACGGGTTTACTCACAGCATCCCCGAAATACACACGTGAGTAAAACCGTTTGTTCATTACTAAATATTAAGAAACTAGACTGAACGAGAACTAGACTAAACATCTGTAAAATATAAAAAGCACAGCTCTTAAAATATCAAGATAAGTAAACCCAGATCATATAAACCTTCGCGTCCGCAACTGGGTCAACTTAAATAAAGACTCACTTCCAAACAAAAGTACCAAAACTTGTCGTGTCAGTCAAGTTGGCACATGAATAATTCAGTACGGCATGGCGGACAAGTTGTTTATCATTAACTTATTAATTATACGGTTGGCGTTATTGTGTTTCAGTTTGCGTCTGTCTGTGACTGTCTCTGACAAGAAAATAGAAGCGTAGTATTATTTTGCTAGGATATTGGCTATCTTAGAAGGAATACTCTCTAAAGTAAATCTATTTGTATCCCACTGCTTAAGAAGGAGGGTTCTGTATGACAAGCAGATTCTTCAGATATTAATTCAGATCTTAATAGTCAGCATGATATAGGATAGGATAAAATATTTCGAGACAATGTCAACAAAAAAATATAAAAAATGTAGTTGGGTTTTTCATATATCTTATCATTTTAACTTACTACAACATAAATAATTACAGAAATTCACTAAATAAATAAAATAACTTATGCAACTAAAAAAGAAAAAGAAATATACAACATGCAATAACTGTTGTCATACTTGTTATTCAATATTTCTGAAGTAAAAATAAGAAATAAACTCCTTGACGAAAAAACGATGAGTCGAAAATAAATGATATCGGTATCTCTCGATCAACACCTTATTTCTTTATACGTACATGACGAGAAGTGTATACCGCGCTATTCCAAAACCCCCACTAAGATATCTCTGCATTGAGTTAACATAATTCTTTGTAGAGTTGTAAGGGGAACTTTCTATTAGCTATATTTTGTGTAAGTTAAAGAGTACTTTAGTTAGCGTTTGAGCTCAGACATTTGTTTAAGTATTTTATTTCAAACAAGGTAGATAGAAAAATTAAAGAGGGCTTGCTAAAAGCTGCAGATTTTATACAAAAGAGTAAAGTATTTGAAAAATGTTCTCTTTGGAATGGGAGCAAATGTACCAGAAACACGTTTGTCGTAAAATATGTAGCATGCGAGTTTTGATGCGCATTCCGCATATATTTTTACGATTCGTATGTAATTTGGGCTTAAAGGAACTTGATATATGTGCTTGTGAACTTTGTGCTATATTCAGTTAAAATTGTTTTATTACCAAAAGATACCATGGCAGCGTCATGTTGGCATTTATAAATTATTTTATTGAATGGTTGCAAAATGTATTTTTCAAATACATTCTATATCACGAAAGAATACAAACATAAGTAACTATCATTCTATCTTATTAAATTAACATGTAGATAACATTCCTTTTTGTACGCACACATCTACTCTCGCCTATATTCCCCGGGAGGAAGGCAGAGTCATCTAAAATACCAACTTAGGCAGACAATACACGGCCTACACAGCAGAAGATACTGTGTACATAGACGAGCAAGAAGAAATTTTATCCACTACCCTTCTTTAACGGCCAAATATACTCTGAGTACTGAATACGATTGCACTTTCTTTACGGAACCTTATGGCAGAAAATCGTGCTTCCACCTTTAATTCCGACAAAGCACTTGCGACTCTTGAGTTGCAGGTGTCCTCGGACGGTAGTAGTCACTTACCATGAGGTGAGCCGTCAGAGCGTCGGCATGCCATATCGTTTGAATAACCCGCAGAACAATTGACCTACCTAGCTCCAGTACCGTGCTGAAGATTACTATACAGTGGAACCTTATTACTTATGTGAAGCAGAACTCTCTAGAAGCTTTCAACATGTGCACGTACTTGTGCTCGTGCACCTGTATGTTTGACGTTTGACGCACGGGTTGAAATATTCCGTGAGTGGGGAAATTTAACCTACTTTCATAAAAGTTACTTTGTGTGAAGTATGTTAATTACAGGGTGTAGTCGAGACGGTCGCAGTTTCAGGTGAAATGTGAAGGAACAAAGTAAGGTTTTGGAATGTTTAAAATAAGTGTTAATTTTCTGAATACAGTCTTTTGTTGGTTCTTTGACTTCGGGGGTGTCACAGTGATATGGGTGATACAGGAAACATTTTAATTAAGAGCCTTTGTATATTATTAATGTATATAGTGGAGTAACCTCTTACGTTTAAATATAAAAATGTATTTAGTCTCTTTGTATTATTTGCATCAGAACCAGCCCCCACCAATCTTTACGTTAGGAATGTTATATCCACACAAAGGTTGCCAGAGAATGACTATTCAAAAATACCTTTTATTTTTAGTTTGCCATTTATTTGCAGAGATTCTTATGTAATCAATCTCATGAGATTTTATATTAATGCATAACAAAGCTATGGCGGCCAATTTTAAGAAGCTACATAAATTTGGACCTATATGGACGTCAGCAGCGTGCTTTTATTGAAAATGTATATTCCTCTTGGCACTCTACAGCTGCGCGCGTACCTCAGGGCGGCGTGTTATCCCCAATACTTTGGCAGTTTTCATTAACTCTGTCACAAAACACTTACTTTCTTCCTACCGTATTTATGCAGATGCTCTTCAAATTTATTCAAAAACTTTTCGGAAGCAGTCAATGACATAAACCGAGATTTAATGCGGATATGTAGCTGGAGTAGGGATTATGGGCTAAATGTAAACCCATCAAAAACACAAGCCATTGTAATAGGTAGTTGTAGGCTGAGCTGCAGAATAAACTTCCAACAATTACCAGCCATTTATTGCAATGGATCAGTTATATCATACAGCGAGATACTAAAATACTTCTCTTGGGGCCCTCAAATTAGAGAAGTTAGTCGCAAACTATTTGCAGCAGCCGGATCTCTGCGAGGGCTTCGGAACTTCCTTCTCACCAACACGAAAATTGTACTCGCACAATCTCTTCACCTTCCTTGTCTGGACTATGGAGAGTCAGATATTTAGATCTCACCGAAGAGCAACTGAATAAACTTGAGCGGCTCTAAAATGTCTGCATTAGATTCATATTTGGATTACGAAAATATGACAATGTCTCTGAGTATCGTTCTAAGCTCAAGGGGCTTCCTATACGCTATCGCCGGAACGTTCACGTTCTTTCACTATTATACAGTATTCTATTTCATCCTCATACTCCCACTTATCTTAAGGAAAGTATCGAGTTCCTCAACAACTCACATTGCAGGGACCTCAGATGACAGTCAGAGAATTTACAGCGAAAAATCCCGCAGCACTCCACTCAGTTTACAGACAAGTCCTTTACTTTGCAAGCCGGTAGACTATGGATCAACTTGCCTGTTACCATCTCTCCATAATTACTGATTTATATTCTTATATATATATACATATGTATGTATATATATATATTTATGTATATATGTGTGTGTGTGTATGTATGTATCAGGTCTATATGCATTTATTATAAGTAACTTAATATGTTATTTATTAGTACACCCCAGGCTACTCCAATACTTTATAAAAATATCCGCATCAAGTTTGTCTGTGAGAGATCGCCGTGTGTGAGATAAAAGAGCCTATTGCTATACCTAACTGTTTATGACATGTTTTCTGTATATATATGACTAAAAGGTGTATAATAAAGAATGAAATAAATAAATATAATTTCATAATCTTCGTATTATTTATAACTTTCACTGGCCCTTGAATCGAAACGTTAGAATTAATATTTTATCATTACTATCATCTACTGCTTTGTAGTCTTAATTTATTTGTAATTTTGCCTGTTTCAGGTAAATAATTCACTAGAGAGTGAGTTTTAGCTACACAAACAACAACTTACAAAAGCTGCAGGTACTTTTAATTCTATTATAATACAGTTGTTTTATAAACAGCAAGGTTATTTTCATGTACGATATTTTAAATTTATAAATATTTACATAAACGAGTCTTACAGGCAGATTTAATTAAGAAATTTAATAAACTCATTTTACCATATAGGCTTTCAAAATAATTAATTTTAAATAGGATAGTTCAAAGGATGTTTTAAGTTTATAAACAATTATTGTTCCGCATACATTGTTGGTATATTATTTTGTCGTGTGCGTAGAATTTTCTTTTTACTATAATTTTAATTGCATTCGCATTTGTATATTATAATTTAATTGAATTGTATTTAATTATAATTGTATTCGGTAGTTACCAGAACTAAACAGAGAGCTATAAAACTTAAGTTGCTATTCTTTAAAATAGCGTTCCCCTGTTACCCCCTTCCAGACAGGGTTTGTGCTTGTTTGCCAAGTTAGTTGTCTAAAAGTACTTCCTTATAATCATCAGCCTATCGCCATCTTTTGCTGGACGAAGACTTCGTTTATTAGCTACTGAAATAACTAAGATTAAAAAAGAAGTGAACCCAACCTTCTTTAAATTGGACACGATTAAATAGAGAGTACAAAAGAGACAGATAGATATCTATATATATTTAAAGAATCTTACCAGCCGCCTTAAACTGCACAAACTAAACGTAGACACTTTTTATGAAGGAATAATATGTGTAATTACTTAGACCCTATCTGTTGATCCGTAATGCCATCTGTAGGTCAGTAAGTACCTTACATTTTTCACTTCAACATTTTACGAGAACATTAAAACTATTTGACGATTTGCACAAAGTAAAACTAGAAATACGCAAACCAGCAAACAAGAAAATAATTGCATGTTCGGGTTTATCTTTGGAATATCAAATATTTGATTATAATGTAAGCAAATGAAGTATTATATATCTAAAGAGTCATTGCTAGTACAGTATTAAAAAAGTTGACGCCAGTAGGTTTCCTCTTTTCAGCTATATTTAGCAAAATATTGTTGTTTTTCAACATAAAGGTGAACGAAGTCGCGGGCACAGCTAGTAATATAATAATTCTAGACTTAATGACATATGAAGCTAAAAAGCGGTTTTTTTATCCCACACTAGTATTAATTCCTATAACATTCGAATAACGGACACAAAGAACACCCTGACTCAGAACAACATTTTAAGGTTTACAAAAAGACTTGTCGCGTTAGATCCCGGGTCGGATCCCCCAACCCACAATACTCAGCGCGGAAGCGTAGTGGCGAGGTGACCACTTAAACCACTGCGCCGTCCGTGCAGTCCTTGTTGGATATTCAGATTCAGGTAGTATTTGATAATCACATGACTAAAATAACTATAAAAGATTCCAATTTACATAAATAAATAAAACCTACATACATACACATATTTTCTATGTATAACATACTCGTCAATTAAAAAAAATCGCTATTAAAGAGTGTTAAAATGAAACCATATCTCTGACATAGTCATAATAATTAAATGACTCTTCTTTTATTGTATCTTAATATTAATACCTCTGTAAACTTGTTCCTTGAAACGAATTAAAAAAAAAAACTACACTGTGTTGCATCCAATCAAATCAGTCTTTATACAAAATGGCGAGTGCCTTCATTCGTTTTCCAGAGTGATCTTTTTTCTCGTCTGTAAACATTGCTTCGTATATTTAATGAACGAAGTTTCAAATCCCGTGATTTTTTGCTCATTGATTAAAGATCGTTCTCAAAACTTTTATCCACTGAAAATATGTAATAATTTTCTAAGCGTTATTGAGTCGAGTCTACATTATAACATACGCTTATATTTAATTTATTTCATCACTTATTATCAAATGTATTTAAGGGTTTAATTTTTGAGTATTCGTATCTTGAATTTAAAATGTCCGTCCCAAATAATATGACATGGTACTGCCATCATTAAAAGAAAAAGCCCTTAAGCCACGTACGTTAATGGAATTCGAAAGTATCAAGGAGAACTATGTAAAACCCAATTCAGTTTTAAATTGAGATGCATCAAACAATATACATTAGGCTAATCATATTATAACTTAGTTATAACGTGGGAAAGGCATGCTTCGGCCGGCTCGACCGGAGTATTACCACGGCCTTAAAGAAAACCAGCTGTTAATCACTGCTTGCATTGTGTGACCGATTGAGCAATTTTACCGGAGGCCCTTCTCCTTCTCCCCTTTCGTTCCCCTCTTCTCCCTACTCCCTTCCCCTCTTTCCCTCCTCCTTTTCCCCTACCCTTAACGGCGGACAGCACTCTTGTGACTCTTGAGTTGCAAGTGTTCATGGACGGTCACTTACCATACTTACAAAAATATGTCTAAACACTTCTTTTTATGTTTTCTTTTATAATAGTAAGATTTATCTAACCAGATTATTTAAACTGACCGATTATCCTAGTTTGGTTACAGGCGACCGGGAGTGACATGTCTAAAGTTATTTTATATTATTTAATCTTAAAGTGCCCTGGCTGTGATCAACTTAGTACCTGGATGACCGATCGCCCCCGAAACCCTGCATACTAAATTGCATGAAAATCGTTGGAACCGTTTCCGAAATTCAGATTATATAAATGTGTATATATACATGTATACAAGAATTATTATAAGATCTACAAAAACAACTTTTATATGAAACAGCTGACACTAATATAGCGCACAACACCAACATAACTTTACTATTCCTCTGGTTTTTATTTGACTTTTATTGAGTGTTGACAGTTCAACAGTTGCAATTTTCTACTTTTGTAATTTGCAAGCCGCTCCTATCAAACTTGTGCGGCGAAGTGTACATGCTGTGTGCTCACACAGTCGTTATGAGTTGGTTATATGTTGTTTGTTGCGAAACAGAAAGGGCTGGAAATAGACTCATTTAGTAACGTTGAAAAAATACCTTTTTTGAAATAACTGACTGCTATGTACATACTTACATATATACACTCACTTATATCCCTACATCTCCGAAGGGGTAGGTAGGCGTATTAAATGCCTAATTTGAGAAATGAATTTGAGGCCATATTGATATTTAAAAATATAAGAATTGTTCCACACTAAAAAGTTAATAACTTAATTTTTTTTTCCTATTCTGTTTGTTTTTATTATTGTTTTATTTAATTTTATAGCAAGTCTCTGTTCTTGTAATGTTAGAACATTTTTATAATTGCGACTTATTGCACAAACCGTTGAGTGTAAATAAAAGCATACAACACAGTGAAATGAGTTAATTAGAAGATTCAGAAGAACACTGAATAGAATGAACAAACTATATTATAAGCAGTACTATCAGAAAACTTCTGGTAATCAATAAAACTTCCTAACAATTACCAAATGGCTTTGTTTAACAATAAGGATAGATGCAAGAAAACAAACCCATCAAGGTAATCAACACTAGGCTGACAACGGCGAGAGAAATTTCATTTAATCAAGAAAACAATAACTGAGAATCACTTTAAATTAACTGAACAAAGCGAACACTTCAGAGCATTAAACATTATTGGGGAAGCAAGGGAGCACGTAGACGCTATATATTAAGAACAAGAGGGGAAACGGTAGAAAACGTGACCTACCAGAAATTAACACTGAAATAGCTTGTAGATATGGCGATACAAGATGGCGATCACGGTTTGGTAAAGGTGGAGTGTGGGTTATCGGTGCGATGCTCCTTTAAAGGCAAAGTCATTGAACAGTTATAAAGTTATAAATATTTAACGTAAAAATCTTTATTTGAGTCACGACAAATTGTTCTTTCTTTTAATAATATTACTTTTATATTAACATGCTTAGGGCACGAATGGGCCGGCTCTACCGGTGCGATACCACAGCCTCACGGCCCCCCCTCTCCCCTTTCCTCTCCCTCATCTCCTTTCTCTTCATCCCCCCTCTCTTCTTTCCGCTCCCTGCATCCCCCATCCCTCATCACCCTCAAAGGCCTCTTGAGATGCGGGTGTCCATGGACGGCGGTTGTCACTTACCATCAGGTGACCCGTCAATCGACCCGAGAATCGAGCTAAAACATCTTCGAGTCAGTAAGTTAGAAAGATCATCACACATTATGGTACTATTACTGGCAGCAGCCAATTTAAATGTTTCAGAGATGAGATGGTATTTTATTATATATTTTCGGCTCCATACATAATCAAACATTTGCTTATTTGAGTTGTTTTTGCACTGTGTAGTCTAAGCTTGTCATCATTCCGCCGATGGCGCTTTACTACATCAGATGGGAATAATTGTGGATTTGTATGTGCAGGATTGTCAGGATTTTATGTCTGACAAAATATGGCTTTCAGCTATCTGTTGACTGTAGACCAAACACAGAACGGGCACACCGTTTTATGGCTTTAAATACCATCCTGCTATTTGTTGAATAGCCCAAAAAAAATTATCCCATGTCGTAACACCGACTACGTAAGATTGTGATAGGCAGTGAGCACAGCATCTACGTTTACAATAGCGTATAGCTTGAAGAGAGCATAGGCGAAACTTATCTACCGCAATATCATCATCTTAATTGTAATAAATATTACAATTATTATTATTAAAATTGGTAGTTTAATACATCAAATGAAACCAGTAACACCATCTACTGACATTAGTGCGTACTAAGCGTGTGATCACTCAATTCAATAATATATATTTATAATCTGTCTGTAGACTGTCTTTACAATCGGTCTATTCTAAAACAAATGAGTGAATCCTGAAATGAATAGTTATCTGACAGCAACCGTTGAAGCAACGTGTTTTATTTTTCTAATAATCAATGTAATAAAACCAGTAACACCATCTGTTGACAATGGTGTGTACTAAGCGTGTGATCACACAATTCAATAATATATGTATTTTTATAATCTGTCTGCAGACTATTTATAATCTGTTTATTCTAAAACGAATGTAATAAAAAAAACATATAAAAAAATGTAATTCCTTTACAGACAATAAAGAGACAATTGTACAAAAAATTGTATATTCATAGTCATTGGTTAGTTTTGTTGGTCTATGTTACAACATAATTTCTTGTAAAGCAGCGTTACTATAAATTAGTCACTTTTTATCCTATTCATTAAATACTGAACCTGTTAAATATGAAATTACACCGATGTTATGTATATGTTACACAACAGTGAAGACTTTGGCATAAACGTATTTATAGAATCAGAAATTGCTTCATAACGATAAGACATCTAATAAGATTAGCTTATAAATATATGCTACCGGTGCAGTGTATACAAGCACGAGGTAATATACAAGTACAATATACCAAGAGTAACCTACATTAAAAACTATTTACTCATGTGAGTCTACGTGAGTTAAGTCTAACTAAGCATATAATATAGACGAATTTTAATACAAACAAGCTACCGTTAATATCAATGTAGTGTTCGCCGTATGAAGATGATACAAACTTCATATTGGTTTAAAGTGTTCGTTAAAGCACGGGTACCTATCAATGTCATATTATTAATATATACATCGTTAACCATCTAATGCTCTGGAATAATGGGCATCGTTTTTGTAGCCTCATTTCGGGGATTCATGATTATGATGAATCTTAGCAGTTGCCAAGTTAATGCCAAACGTCGCCAACTGACCTTAATAACTCCGGAGATGGCGGAGTCCATTTCGGTTCTCGGTCAATCTTTGTATGTGTCTAAGTTTAATGAAATGTGTCGAGGTATCTATCAGGTATTGTGTGGTATATATCAATATTCTCTATTGCGAAACAAAATATTTATAGAAGTGGTAATGATCAACTGTGTTCTATCAATTAGGCTTACAATCATTTATAATAATTTTGGTATATCATTCATTTTTTGAAACATGCAATTTTTTTTTATATATGTGCTATAGGGGGAAAGGCGAACAGACGGGTCACCTGATGGTAAGTGAGAACCGCCATCCAGCACATGCTGCAACTCATGAGTCGAAAGTGCGCTGCCCGCTTTACGAGCCGCCAGGGTGATGGCGGATGGGGGATGCAGGGAGGGGAAAGAAGAGAGGGAATGAGGAGATGGGAAAGAGGGGAGGGGGCATGAGGGCAGAGGAAAGGGGAGAGGAGGAGTTGGGCGGAGGCCCACTCATTTCGGGGAATGCAATTCAAGCGTTAATTCACAACCGGTTTATTGTGAGGCCGTGGTATCGCACCGGTCGAGCCGGCCCATTCGTGCCTTGGCATGGCTCTACCACTGTTAACTGTAAAGCCCCCCGTGACATAGGAATTATTTCTAATACGGAAGTTATTTGGAAAAAGGAGAAAGGAGGAGTTATTAACAATTACATAAATATCTGCTATAAACTGTATATATATTGAGATTACATTTCCTTGTAGGTAGTTCTTGACACGTCTTTATGATTATCTTGTAACCATGATGTATGGGATGTTTATTGAGTACACCGCAAATTCTAAGTGTTATGTAAATTTGAATAATGGCAGCTAATACTCTCTAATGCATGTTTTGAATATTCAGGAGTATAAATTGAAGTAATACAAATACCACTTCAAGCGTAATCCCCTTCTAACCGTGTAGGTAGTTCATGGTGTTTAGATAGTCAACGCCTGTTCGAGTGTTTATGTGAAAGAGTGGACTAGAAACAGATTGCGATATGTATCATTTGCGATATAAATTTTGTTTAACATTTAATTTGTTTATTACAGAACCTTAAAATATGTACAAATATGGCCTTTATCAATGCACACCATAGAGCCAGAACTATAACCAGACTAAGAATAGCTCATATATTACATTAAGTAAATCTTGTTTTGTATTACCTTCAGCTGCGCTTTTTGATGAGAGATAACAGAGATAATCCTACAATAGTAGTCTACAATATATTTTAATAAAACGCTACACATGAGACTGAAACTTTTATAGGTCGTCTGGATTAACTGGTTTAGTACCCAGATTCCGTCTCAGACTCGCGTGGGACTTGCATCGTATTATCTTTGTATTTTATTACTATATAACTTAGCTCTTAAAAATCTACATCTAATGAAATTTTACAAATTTCATTATATTAAATTTATTTACTGTATATTTTTGTTTTCTTTTGATTTTGTTTTGTTATGACGTTGTCACGTTAATCTATCGTACGTAAACCGACTTTACACACAAACAATTTTTTATTTTTTTTGGTTTTTAATCTTTGCATAATTTCATGCAACGCTGCATTTCTTTACAGTGATTTATGTATCTTTTGTCCAGAATACATATTCTCGTTGAATATATTTGCTTTATTTAAACAATGTACTTACTGAATTACTAGAACATGACCTGACCCACCACAACAAAGCGAGCGTACAAGCGTTATTCGAGGTATTTACTTAAAGATTGCTACAATTTTCATTGATAGCTCCACAATAATGACCTTTTGAGACCAAGCATTAATGGCTGCGAATGTATCCAATGCACGGGCAAGTTCACGAAAGATCCAGTCTTCAGGAGAGTCCGTGATTGACCGTGTTAATTCGACATTACGGGGGTCTCCGACTTGGGTGACACCAATCTTGTCGATTTTCACCCTATCAAAACACAGGCGCGTTCTCTTCTTTGCAAAAAAAAAATATTTTTCAGTTTGTGCCCAATTCTCCAGGTGTAGGTCCAGGTCCACCGCGTAGCTGAATTGATTTGATGTTGGTAGCAATGTTGTTCGAGCAATATTTCAATATATCGATTGTGCTGGAGTAGTTCTCGTATTGGATTTAAGTTAACATCTATGGATGTTTATTTTTATGTTGTAGTTATTTTTTGTAAAAGAAATATTTTATTTTGAATCTACTTTTATGATACTAGAATATTTTTTACTGAATTTTAAAATTTGATTTTGCAATATTCATGTCAAGGTGGTTTGGAAGAAATCGCCGTATGTACTAGGGCCGCCGATTGTTATACTTAATTGTTTTAACGTGTTTTCTATATTCTGTATGTGTAATAGGTGTACAATAAAGAATTAAATAAATAAATGAATAAGCTTATTTTTGGTGAACATTTTTCTACCCTGACCGTGCTCTGTCCCGGATGATTTAATCAAGATAACGCCCTTCTACAAAGAAGCCTAATATTATCAAACACCTAAATACATGAATTGCTGTTTATTATACTTGAAGGCTAAAAAAAAGTTTTATTTTGAACAATTGAACGAACGAGTAAATGGTAATGGTAAAGGGCTCTGTTTCCGCATTTAGACTCATGTTCGGTCCATTATGCGTCCAGGAGGCTGACTAGTTGAGCCAGCCTAGCTCCTTCCAGAAGTGCAGAAGCCTCCTGGGGCGTTCACAGGCTTCTAGGAGCGTCCTCGAAGCTTTCTGCCCGTTCTGCAGCCACGCCCTCGCATTCCAGGATAACGTGGGCGACCGTTTCCTCCGCGCTCAGACAACCCCTGCACTGGGGGCTATCGGTCGCGTTAATGACGAATAGGTGTCGGTTCAGAGCCAGATGGCCTGTAATGCTTCCGACCACTATTCGGATGTCCGTTCTATGAAGACTGATGAGTCTACGCGATAAACGTGGTGATATTTCTGTTAATACCAGTTTGGATTGCCTACAGCCAGGTGTGTCAATCCATCTGCTATTGTGTACTTCTCGAGTCCTTTGCCTTACCCAGGAGCGATATAAGTTGAAGGGTAGTGGCAGGAGTGTGGTAGGGCCTGCCACTGGTGCTGTAGATCCCTTCCTTGCTAGCTCGTCGGCGGCATCGTTACCGAGTGAGTTGCTGTGCCCCCTGATCCATTGAAGAGTTACCCCATTCGCCGAGGCCAAGCGTTCTAGCGACTGGTGGCATTCGTAGATGAGACCGGAGTTCACAGTGTTGCCCATTAGGGCCCTTAGTACCGCCATACTATCTGATAGTATGCGGATGTTATATTGCTTGATGCCTCTAGACATAGCCGCGAGGGCTGCGTATGTTTGCGCAACACATTCGCATTGAAAAATCGAACTGTGCTTGCCTAGTGCCAGCGATATTTTTATGTTTAGGTCTAGTAAGTACACCCCGGCTCCAGTACCTGACCCCATCTTGGAGCCGTCCGTGTATATTCGGACTTCATTTATGCCGGAATGATCACTATCGTTCTCCTGTAGTTCTATACAGTACCTTTTTCGAAGATGTGTTGTTTTGGAATCCTGTCACATGGGGCAGCTATCAGAGGTTGGTAGTCCACTAGTTGATTCCAGATATTGGAGTGTGGACCCTCTTGATTATTCCACAGACTCAGGTGTTTTATTCTGATTGTTGCCATAGCTGCCTCCTGTTGTATGTACAGGTCGAGTGGTGCTAGATCCAGAGCCACCTCTAGGGCGGCAGTAGCGGTTGTTCGCATGCATCCAGTGACGGCCGTACAAATGAGTCTCTGAAATTGCTGCAACCTATTTCTAACCGTGCTAAGCTCAGTTCTCTGCCACCAAGCAATAGCACCGTACGTGATTATCGGCCTTATTACCGCTTTATAAACCCATAAAGTGAATTTCGGTGATAAACCCCAGGTTTTGCCGAGGAGCCGCTTGCATTGGTAAAAGATAATGCAGGCTTTATTAAGTTTTGCGTCTAGGTGTCTATTCCATAGGAGTTTGCTGTCAAGTATGACTCCTAGATACTTGACCTCTGTGGTAAGAACCAGACTAGTGCCGAATAGTTTTGGCAGCCTTAGGTCACCTAAACTACGTTTGTTTGTGAACATTATCAACTCCGTTTTTGTTGGGTTAACTGATAGATTGTGTTTTACGCACCACTTTTCGACGACCTTTAAAGCAGACCTCATTTGGTCGCAAATTGTGCTTTCAAATGGGCCACTAATAAGAATGGTCAGGTCGTCTGCATAGCCCACTGTGAAGAACTTGCGGTCGTTGAGTTGAGTAATCAGCTCATCTACCACGATGTTCCAGAGGAGTGGTGAAAGAACTCCGCCTTGTGGGCACCCTCTCGCCACTATTCCTCTTGTTGTTGTTAACAGTGAATTGTATAGCTCTGCCTCTAAGCATACTGTCGATCCACCCTGTAATGGTGGAGTCGACTCCGTGTCTAGACAGAGCCTGGCTTATGCTGTTGAAGTTTGTTTTATCGAAGGCACCTTCGATATCGATGAAGGTTCCTAGAGTTGATTTTTTATATTTGAGGTTGCCCTGTATGTATGAGACTACACGATGCAGAGCGGATTCTGTTGATTTACCCATCGAATAAGCATGTTGGTGTGGGTTCAGGGGTTGCTTGTTTAGCGCCGTGCTCCTGATTTCTCTATCTATTAGCCTCTCTAGAACCTTTAGCATGAAGGATGTGAGGCTGATAGGTCTGAATGATTTAGGTTGTGTGTAGTCTCCTTTGCCGGGTTTGGGAAGGAATACTACTTTGACTTCTCTCCAATTCGTAGGTACGTAGCGGTGTGCTACGCAGCTTCTGTAGATGGACCGTAGATGATCCATCAGTGCAACGTCACAGCATTTTAGCAGACCTGGGAAAATACCATCCAGTCCTGCAGCTTTGAATGGAAGGAAGCTGTTGATAGCCCACTTTAGCTTATCGTGATTCACGATTCTGTGAGCGGTGGTCCAATCTGACTCATCTGGTAGATATACCTCACCTTCCTCCCAAATGTCATTCTCATTTAGTATGCGATACCCCGGGAAGTGAGTTGTCATTAATAGTTCCGAAGTCTCCGTATCTGTTTTGGTGAAGGTACCATCAGGTTTTTTTAGGAAGCCAAGGTCTGGCTTCCGCTCAGAGCACAGGATATTTTTAACTCTGTTAGCATGGTTGTTGGTGTCTATGTTAGTGCAGAAGCTTCGCCAGCAATCAGTTTTCCTGATCTGATCCACTTCTTGTATTTGTGTCGGGCCTGCCTGTAAGCATCCCAGTGCTGGTCTAGTCTTGAGTTTTTTTTGAACAACTTTCTTACCTTTTGCCGCAATCTCTGCAGTTCTGGTGTCCACCATTGGACGAACGAGTATGTGTAAATGTATATAATATCTGATTATTGATTTGTGTCAAATTTTCCAGCATCAATTTAATGGGTAAAGCTACTTGCTCCTATTTATTTTAATAAATTCAAAAGGGAAACCCTTTAATTTCCTATGCTCTCTACTATTCCTAGTGATAAAATTCGTCATGTCAAACAACGAATTCAACTTAAGCAAAAAGCAAGAACAAAACAAAAGGACAAGTTAAGCAAGTTAAGTGGATATTTTGAACTTCATTACCTAAAGTTATTGTACGGTCGACTTTTATGTACTTTGTCCAGCTTCGTTCATTATTTACAGCATTTATTTTCCATAGTTGGGTTGGGTTCGAATATTGTTTTCATGGCCTGATCATGTGATCAAAGAATTAGATATTCTATTAACATCATTGGTAAATAATTATATAGATTTACGTGTAAATCACGAATTAATATGTGTGTCCTTCAAAGGTAATAAAACTTTATCAGCCTACAACTTTTCAAGCAACATATTAATTAAAATGATACCTAGTAACGAGAGCACTATAAACGATTTTTTTTTTACTTTATTTTTTTATTTATTAAGATAATAAAGTTAGGATGTGGCGTATTGTTTTTCATTATTATAGAATAATAGAAAACATTATTTATGGAACACTGCGATCCGGAATCCGAGAAACTAGAACTGACTATTAGTCTCAGTGCCGTCGGAATGATAAAGGGTGCTTACACTTCACTTGCTCCATGAAAACAATAAGGAGACTTTAATATATTTTTTAATTGAAAATAAAACTAAAAAAAAACAAAAACAAAAACTTGCTAACTGCTCTCTTACAATATTCAGCCTTATTATTATATTAATAAATTTATCTTTAGATTTCATTTATATGATCATCATTTAGATGATTATCATTTAGAGTTTTCACATGCTTGAATATTAAAAGTCGTTTTTTTTGTTACCTTAAATTGATTTTATTTATTTCCGAATATTATGAATATTATCGTTAATGATTATTTCAATATTCACAGAAGAAATAATTAGTTATATTGATTTATCTAATCGTAGTAAGATTGCAATTACAAAAAATATACATTTATTATTTGGTATGTTAAATATATTATTTTTATCCTTACCTTATCACTGGTACAGATGGGTTAGTCAAATGTAGCCATCGGAAGGATTGGCTATAAAGCCAGCATCACTAAATTTTACCACTGAACACAAAAGTAATTCCCCCTTGACTACTATTCCATTTGAAAGGGTGAACCAATCGTCAACTATAGTACCCACAACAGTTTCCCCACAAAGCTTTTATTTTCCAATTACAAGCACGTCTTCTCAGACAACGTGTGTGATGGAATTCAAACAATTTATTTTATTCACAGTCCAAATAAAAGGGTTTACTTTTCGAATGGGCTCGAGAAAGTTTCGTTCAAGGAATTCACGCGTAAGCCTACGTCCTTTGTGTGAATTCCTTGAAGCTTGAATACGACTTCACTTTAGTGAGTAAGGTTTTGTACATTTGTAACTAAAACTGTAGGTTTTATGAGTCTGTCCTAGTTATAACAAGAGAAAAGTGATTTCTTGCCTTTACAGCCATAGCAGTCAAGTACTATTTTTTCTTTCATTTCAACATTCATAGAAGTTATATTCCAACCATTATTTTATTTTTTTAATGTTTTGGCTCTGGCTTCTGCTGTCATACTCGAGTTAATTCATGAAATTTATAATGTGTAACAATATGAAAGAATGAAATTCAAAAAATATTTTAAAACGATTGTATCCAGTATATTTAAGCAAGATCAAAGTTAAGTACTCATATAGTATTTAACCAAAAATTTACCGCATGACTGGCCTAACTGCCTTTCTACCGCTTCCATCAATTATACGGCTTCATATGTTACGGCAACGTATCGGATGTCACTAATGGCGGCTTTGGGAGCGTCACATTCTGCCTTGGACAATACCAGGGTTTTTTGATTTATCAAAGCCATTATCAAAGCCTTTGCATTTTATATAAGCATAATAAACGATAGTAGAAACCGTCTTTCATAGTAGAAATTTTATAAGGATTGTTTAGTTAAGGAAGATACTACTTAACTTGCCTCTAATAGTGCGTATCCATTTTACAAAACAATATTAATACGTCTACAGATAAACTGTACATCTTATATTTACACAAAAGTAATAAAGAACAATACCGCAATTCACAAAATAATAATAACATGACACATCTCACACACAAATGCCTGATCCTCTTCAAAACAGCGATACTGATAAACATACTTAATTATATGAACATATACATGCAGACATAGAACAAATGATCGTGCTCATGACACAAATATTTAACATAAGTCAAATAAAAATGTTTGTAATTTGAAAATGCAGACATTATTTAAAGTAAAGAAACTTGCTCGTAATTGACAGCACGTACAGTGTAGTGTCATAAGTGTTAATTTCGCCACTACTCCACTACTGAGTGTTCTAGGTTCAAATACCACACGGGACAAAAAAAATTGTGACTCGCAAATACGTATTCAAAGTCTATATGTACTTTGTGTCCATTATTTAGATGTTTGTAAAGTATCCCGCGATACAGGACTATGTAAAAGAGAGAAAGTGTATTTCAAAAATATAATATACCTATAGCTATAATTTATATGTTCATATATTGATTTGTTGTGCTGTATTATTATTTTTCTCTTACTTTTATTGGTGGTATTTAAAGCAATATGAAACTTGTGTTTACGTTTATGTTTTGTGTCTTCAGGCAGTTCTGAGTATGTCATGCTCGTCTAAAAGTCCTGCCAGTGGTGGCGTATGTGTCGGGTCGTTCGACTCCCTTTGATATGGTTGAGATGGATGATGGCTATGATGGTAACAAACAACTAAGGTAAAATATATGAAAAAGAGTGTCGTTTGAGTTTCTTGCTTGTTCTTCTTCATAGAATTTAGGTATTGGATCAGGCAACTAGGCTCATGATTGACTTAATCTGACCGACTTCCTCTCTTGACAATTCAAAAAAATCTATGTTTGGTTCAGTTGAAATAAACGATCTTAATTTTGATTTGAACCTTCATCATAGATATAGTTGTAAACCGCATTTTGGAAACATTAATGTATAAATAATGCCTTTAATCTACATTTACGAAACTGTCGCGTTCGTCAGACGAAACGAGTCAGAATTTAAACAAATAACGAGTGTTTTTTTTTATGACAACTGTTTTAGATTATCTGAGTGATAAAATATTCAATAGTAAAATTATCCATTAGGTGGTCATGACTTTTAATCTGTAATACTTGCAATTCTATCGGTATTGTCAATACTCGTAGTTCGTAAATTTTAATAATAATTATTATATTTCATACACCATGTATATGGTAGAACTAGAGCTGAACTATGTTTATCTATTTTAAGAATTGTAAAACCTATGTTATTATATAACACGAATAAATGCATTTTGATTTTGATTTTGTCATTATTCTTTATCGTTTGCAAGATTAGATTTGTACTAAAGAACCTTTCTTGTGTATTTTGATTTTATACTTTTAGTTGTGTAATAATTTGTTGCGTATATTTTTTTTTTACTCTTGCTCCTTGCTTTCAACAAATTGAATTGCTTAGCTAGCGGCAAGAGGCCACTTTTTTCTAACCTTATATACTAAGGAGCTATTCGTTGATTATGCGTTGGTTTAGATATCAGTTCCGTTCAACTTTGGTTCTGTTTTACAAAGAGCTTGAAGGATTAACACATTCAGTGGAACAAGTTCTCTTTGATATCTGGTGCTTCTACTATCTAAGAGAGGTACATTTTACATGTTTTGTTGTATATAAGCATTTCTATAATATTTTCGTCTTAACAATTTATATGATTTGATTTATGGAAATATTTTTTTTTTGTTAAAAACATAGACTGTTCACTAATCAGAAATGTAATTAGCACTTTTAAAAATTACGCCTTTAAGAAATGAAATCAAAAGTAACGGGTATAAGGCATTATAATAATTCTAGGAATTAAGTAACATCGAAAAATAAATTCATCATTTATAATATCCATTATTCATTAACATCAACATATTTATACCTATCTCATATAATAGATATATTGTCTTTATGTTTTAGCACTTATTTTAGCTGGATAAGCAATTATTTAGCAAGATTAGCACTAATTCAGCAAAATCTACCTTTACAAACATATATCTCAAGACATGGAACCGTGAGAGCAATAATTGCTACGTCAGGTACGATTAATGATCTTGAACATGCAACCGTAACAACGTAGACGTGCTAATAGACTGAACTTGTCCCGCTCCATGCAACCACATCTAATATTTTACTCGACGAACAGACATGAAAAGTGTCCACTTTTCCTTCACTGCTGTGATCACCTTTTTGAACAGCTGGATCATGTTCTGTCACAAACAAAGAAGGTTTCATCATACCTATCAATAGCCCAGTACACCAACATTCGACAAGTACCAAGCGGATGAAGAGTTCAAAAATTGCATTTGGCTACATACCCATTTTATGTAATGCTATCACATTAATTCAGTTCTCTTAATCCAATCAATTTTAATATCACAAAAATATTTAGTACCGAATGGCGCGCAACTGAGAAAACACAATATACATATACACATAAAAATGGCAGCTTCCCAATTCAAATGTATTTATGGCCACACTAAGTATTTGTCGAGTGTGGAAGTTGAATCCTCTGGCTTAGCAGTCAATGTGTCTAACCAATACACCAACAGGGCAGTCTTTACAATTCAGCCACCCTAGGTAAATTGGTTGAAAAATAACCAGAACACATAAATAGAAAGAAGAACATATTCCTTCTAGGGCATACCCAGGTCCAGTGCAATAGACTTACTTATGACGGAACACCGTGTTGTTTTAGTCGGTTCGAGTCCGACATACCACTTCACCGTCAGCTCCGGTAGGTGAAGACCCGTGGGGGTTTCCACACGTAAAAAAAAAAAAAGATAAGTAAAAAGTGCATTATATACACATTTATATTGGAAAGTCTTTTTATTCTATTCTAACTAAAGAAAATTTATTAGATTATTTAGTAGATCTATTTTTTTTCTACCCCTTAAATGTACTTCTTATAGTGGTAACAATGAAAACAAAAACATTTAACTGCTAAATCTATTTCTAAAGAATCTAGAAATCCATCAGCTAGATCACCCATATAATTTATGAATCCCATAGCAATTAAAGCAGACAACGGTCTCTGTTTAAACAACTACAACAATAAATCACCAAATGTAAAAAACAACTGCCTTTTAAATGGAACTCCTTGATTCTATCAAAGTTATTACAGCAAGATAATGTGTAATGAGGGATGCTCAGGGACTCTTGAAAGATGTCTGTTCTTAGCTGCGTCAACAATATTACTTTCCTTAAATTTAATCTTTGTGTCCTACTCTTCGATTAAGCAGTATGCTATTTATTTGGCCTCATTAACTAACTATAAAAGGGAAGTATTTAACTTCAAAATTATTTTGAATCTAATATAACTATTTAAATCTATTAAAAGTAACTAAAAGCTTTGGAGTATTTGAATTGTCTCTAATATCCATAATTTCTTTTTTACTGTTTGTATTATCTTCATCTACAAATGTAATTGTTTGAATTGTTTTAGAATTATCTACAATTTTACTGGAAACAACAGAGACGGGCACAAAGTCTCTTCGTCCTTAACAAATATCAATAAGTTTTTTTATCAGTAATTAAGTTTCTTGAAATAATAGAAACTGCTTGACATTGATTCAAACCTAAAAGTTAGACATGAATTTGTCACGAGAACGGGGATGCCACTACATATCTCTTGTGAGCTTCAGTGCAAAACTAACAACAAACAAAACAAACAACCTTTACAACCTTATAAAATATTTTGCAGTTTGAATTGTGCTGAGTTTACAAACGGTTTATTGATTTACGCTCAGCATTTACAAGCGAAAATAGCCTTTACTACGTCGTGATACAGGACAAAATTGTATAGCAGTAAAAAGTAGCTAATGGACAGACGCGTGTTATTCGTTCAAATTCTGAAAGTTTTAAAATATAATTTTTGTTCTGGAATTTTAAACTTTAGCATAAAACAATAAGGTGTCTATTTCATTGTAATAGTAATTGTTATTGGATTTGCAAGTGTAGTGCAAATAGAAATGCGCATGTTTTTCGTTTGTTAACGTTGCTCTTTGTGCATTTTATTTTAAACACTTAAAATGTTGCTCGAGTTTCTTTTTATATTGTTGTCTTTTTGTGCTGCTGAGTTTACTTTTGCTAGTTTGTTCGGTAATTAGATTGTAAATATTTGGATTTATGACTCTCTGTTCGTTTTTGTTTGGCATGACGTTGTTCTTCCTGTAATATTTTGACACATTTACGTAGGTAACTAAAAACCAATAACAATTAAAATTTCAATTACTCACCTTTGATGTTCTAGTTTTTCTGTCTTGATTAGCTATCTGCTGGCAGAGCCGTTCGTCACCCGATAATGTCTGACAAAATACTACTTAAATATTTCACGTTTGGAGTTATTATTGTTTTGGAAGTAAAATAATCAAGATTAACGACTACATCAAGATCATTAATAAGTGATCTGAACAGAATGATACATACATATACATACAGAGGCGTAATTGTTGACCACATTTAGCTAACAGTAATTTAGTACCATTTACGTAATAGGGGATTGCCAGCATCCGGACACTTACATCTAACGCAGAATTGTTTCCAAATTAAACTTAATTATACAAAATACAGTTAAACATTCTAAAGAAAATTCTATAATACCAGCAGGAAAATTCACCAAATCTAGTAAAAAGAGAGCAAAATTGGAATATCGCCTGGAAGGTCCGACCTAGTTTTGAGGCTGTGGCGCGACCAATTACTGGCACCCTTGAGATGTGCAGACATTTCACGGCAGGCTTTGTTACAAAATCTCTTTGTGATAGTCTAGTTTAGCTATTTGAGCTTGACGACTGAATTGTATATACACAGAATATATTTTTAGTGTTTTAATTAAAAATTAAATCAGTTAAACATCTTGAAAAATTTCCCGAAATTAATAAATTTGAAAGGGGGCTTTCTATTGTTTTCAAATAACATGTGGTTGTTTTAAATAGTTTATTTCATTATATCCATTATGTTGTAGTCAACAGAGTTGGCAAAATTATGGTATGCGCGGAAGGGCTAGTCACCGCCTGAGGTATGCGGTGAGACGGCGGAGGGTGCGATTTGAAAAGACGCACATGAGATATTTGAGGATAGATAAATCTCCTGATAACCATATTAAAAACGTCTTAATTAATGTAATGGGTTTTTTATACTATAAGGGGACAAACGAACAGACGGGTCACCTGATGGTAAGACAACCACCGTCCATGGACACCTGCAACTCAAGAGTCATAAGTGCGCTGCCCGCCTTTGAGGGTGATGAGGGATGGGGGATGCGGGGAGCGGAAAGAAGAGATTAGTTAGGAAAGAGGAGAGTGGCGATGGGGGAAAAGAAAGGGGAGAGGAGGAGTTGGGCCTCCGGACACCTCACTCATTTCGGGGAAATGCAATACAAGCGTTACAAAACAATTTTACAAACAAATAACATTTCTTTATAAATAAAATTAATATATTAATTTCACTATCATGGTATAATACAACATTCATCCAAATCTTCTTCTTCATTAGTAGACATGTCTTCAATTTCCATATGCTCTTCAGAACTTGAACCGTTTCCCAAGTTTATGATCAATTGACGAATTGATCATAAACTTGGTGTGCTAGACGTATCACATTATCAAACCTCATGTCGCGATCCCAATGTTGTGTTAATTCTCAATTTTTTTGTACGTACTCGTCACACTTTTGTAACCTTTCCAGAGTGAATTCAAAAAACAATCTTGTGATGATTAGAATTTTGTCGTCCTGTGAAGAATTTATATAATTTGAAGCTAAATTGTTCTTTATATCGGCCCAGACAAGCTCAATGGGGTTCACGATGCCATTTTCTTTTAAAACTGCAAGTAGCTTACGAAAACTTGGCATATTTTTATCAACAGTATAAAAATAATGAATTTTTCTTCGTATTACTTCCATGTCAAAATCATCAATGTAGATTCTCTTTTTTATTTCTTTTGGTTTCCGTGGAGATAAAAATTTTGCAATTTCCGATGTTTACAGACTCGAATTTCCTACGGGCGGGCTGAGACTTTTGTAGCCTCTGCTACTAATTTATTAATGTTCATATCATATTTGTGTTCCATACTTTCTTTATCGCTCTTTAGTCTGAGAAAAAAACTATGTACATAGTAAACTAAGTATTTTTCACTTGTCGTAGTATTGGCGGACCAATCTTAGGATATTTATCCCATGTGTGTTTAGAACAAACTGGAGCGATCAACTCAATCGTGTAACCGTCGCGGCGGTCGACAGCAGATTGAGCTAGCTGGACGTTTGCCTACCTCTCCCCTCCTACCGCTCACATGCCGCAGGAGGTGACTAGCACTTGCGCGCACACTATAGTATGTACTATTTTTTATATACCACGTCGGTGGCAAATAAGCTTTTGACCCGCCTAGGTAGGGTCTATGACGTATCAGTAACATTTTAACAACCTGTGTAGTGAGAAGGTACTTGAGTATAAATTTGACCGTAATAATATTGCAAATGAGGAAGTGGGCTTGTTTATTAAACTGTGACATCATGTCTTTACGCAAACACCTTTTTTTTATCGTGTGGAAAACCCCACGGGTCAGGAAACCCTAAATATATTTATTTAAAGGTTAGTCAGACTTAATACTTTGTCTATTAATAAACATATATATAATATCTTAGAACAGCTTTCATTCTCCCATCGTTACAATACCTTGGTTAGATAAAATCTATTAAGACATAAACGTTTTAAGTATGCATTGAAATTATTCGGAACACTGGAGCTTGTTGAGAATGCTTTGTTTCTTGGAAGATAGCCAAATTGATGTTATTTACCGCCTGGATGTAGCCGCTAAATATTGCGAGCATAAAATATGAATTACATGAGAAACGAAGTGGATTGTGTGATGAGTATAATAATGATAAAATGCGTATTTGGTTCAATAGGTGGAGCAGGAATATGCTTGAACTGAGAGTACATACAGTACAGCCTAAACAATAGAAAAAAAAATCGAAACATTGGTGCTTGGTGAGAATGCTTTGTTTCATGGAAGATAGCCAAATTGATGTTATTTACCGCCTGGATGAAGCTGCTAAATATTACGAGCATAACATATGAATTGAAAAGAGAGATGAAAGGGATTGTGAGATAAGTAGGTTTTATAATGTCAAAACGCTTATTTATGACCTGAGAGTACAGCCTAAACTTGAAAAAACGTGTGCGTCTCGGGACGGAAGGGGAGGAGGAACCTGCTTACCGCTGCCGTATGCGTGAGAGATAGGAAAGCCAGACAGACTGGCGCCGTAACGCGTTACGTAACGAAGGTTACCCTCCCATAAGAAGCTATCACTTCAAAAAAATTGATAGTTTTTTAAATCAAAAATCATGTTATTGTTTTAGTTAGAAGTTTATAGTAATATTTTATTTATTTGTTTGTTTATACTGCGGGTGTGTGAACAGTGATTACTAAAATCCTATTAGGTTACATATTTACCTTGTCGAAGTCATACTTACAAAGATTAAAACATGGACAAACCATCGAAGAAAAATACAGTAAAGATGAATAGGGATGAATCGATGATGAATTAAGTTTCAGTTCAATTTAATTATTTCATAAAATTGCAAAACAATTATTTGAAATTACTCTTTCTTAAGTTATTAGATAGAAAATTTAATTTTTAGTTATTAGAAAACAACACTCTTTTGTTAGGCGCTATTATGTTACTTAAAGTAAATATATTAAAATTATTCATTAAAAATTAAGAGAAACGCTAGACAGTTTTACTATTTATTATATGTACTATTCTCACTAAACTTAGCACTCAATTTAAAATTGTTCAGATCACAATATTTAGTAGATTAACTATTGCTAATGAAACAAAATTCAATTTCGACTGGCCTGTTGGTCTAGTGTTTAGTAATCCTGACTGCTGACTCAGAAGTAATGGGTTCTATTCCTAATAATAATTTGTGTAATCCATTAATAGTTGTCGCGAATCTGGTTGTTCTCTTTATTTTATTCTATATTTGTAAAGTCCCCACAACATAGGAAAAATACCTAATTATCTGAAAAAAGAGGAAACAATTAATAGGACTTAAAAATATATTAGCCAAGCTACCTAAAGAGAGAAGGTTAGATATTAAATAACCTATAAATTGAAATTCAAAGCTTGTTGCAAATTAGTAGGTAACCATAAGCGCCAATATTTTATTAGGATAACAATCACATATAACAAATATATACGATATTGCCGTATACACAGTATTTTTAGCAGTGGTAGAGCCATGCTTAGGCACGAATGGGCCGGTTCGACCGGTGCGATACCACGGCCTCACAGAAAATCGGTTGTGAAGTAACGCTTGCGTTGCATTTCCCCGAAATGAGTGAGGTTTCCGGCGGCCCAAATCCCCCTCTCCCCTCATCTCCTTTCTCTTCATCCCCCCTCTCTTCTTTCCGCTCCCTGTATCCCCCATCCCTCATCACCCTCAAAGGCGGGCAGCGCACTTGCGACTCTCGAGAAGCGGGTGTCCATGGACGGAGGTTGTCACTTACCATCAGGTGACCCGTCTGTTCGTCTGTCCCCCTATAGTATAAAAAAAAAAAAAAATACAGAGATCATCTGTGAGGTTTTCTGATTAAACAGATTTTATTTACTTAAAGTTCTATTTATCAAACACAACAAAGAACTATATATTGTTTGACCATTTCATTTAATTGGTCTTATTTCGGTTTTTATTAGTGTTCGATGATTTGATAACTAACCAATTGTTTTTTTTCTTTTTACAGGTACATCATCATATTTGTTCCCGGACTTCTGTAAGTTAGTTTGAAATGTTCCACATATGAGTTTACATTGTAAGTTATTGATGATATACTGTTTTTAATATAAAAAAATAATATCCGTATACCATATAACTTTTTTTTTAATAGTCCCTATTTAACCGATTATCATAAGTATAACCTTACAAATATTCTAGAGGAATAAATACATCTTTTAAACAACATTATTATATGTTTGATTGAAACAAATATAGATAGGGCTTATACCTAAAACTATTATTCTTAACTTTTCCACTGTAGTCATATTTAAGTTTTATGATTGATGGTCACACTGCTTTAAAAAAACAAATACAAAGTTTGTCCTATAAGTAACTGCTATACGAAATTAGTGATCTCATATGATTCTTTAGAGGCTCTAGTCCAGATGTAAATCCCAAGAGACGCTATACACACATGTAGGTAACATGTTTGACTGGTCTGGGGGATCTTTGTGTACTTTGTTTGTATGTTCGTAAAATCCCCCGCGACGCTGGCATAATTCCTAGTGCAAAATTAAATATGATACTGTTTGGTTAGGAAAACTTACGGCAGTACTCAGTGAGACTTGAACTTTCGACCCCTGGCCTAAATTAAAATAATCAAAGTATAGTTACGTAATTAGTTATTCATGTTAATTGTATTCTAATATCATATTTTAGTTGGTAAGAATTGAACTGAATATAAATTGTAAATTATCATTCGATTTTCACTCTAAAATTATACATATAACAGAGATTTACGACGTCTAACTGTTAATTATCTCAATGTCAAAGTCAAAGCATTAATTTCAAAAATAAATTTATTTAAAAAAATATTCAAAAAAATATACTTTATTGTACACCTTGAAAAAAAAATACAGTATTTTTGCAAACAAGAAATGTACAATGGGCGGCCTTATCGCTAAATGCAATTTCTGCCAGGCAACCTTAGGATGGACAGAAAAAGACAAGATGCAAAAGAACATACGGGTAGTTTAGGTGTAGAAAGAAGAGAGAAAAAAAGCGTTGTATTTAAGGATTAAATTTAAACCTTGCTACTTATAATATATATGTATATATAAATAAATATACTTACATACAATTATATATATTAACATGCATATACGTACACATATATTATCATGTATCACTATATTCCAAAATGTAGTTTCGTATGGAGAAGAATGGGCAAGAAACTCCACCGTTACTCTTTTAAAATGTTTTGTTAAAGAACAATATCACTATACTACCGAAACAGGTAAAATGAATTAAATCGAAGCACCGACATATAAAATAATTTTATGATAAATACATGGTGCTCACACATTAACAAACATAGTAAAAGTAGTATACGATTTATATAGATATAGAGAATATTAATAAGTCATAAGTCAGTGTGTGGGTTAAACTAATCGTGTAAAACAATGTTACAAAATATAATTCCTAAAATCTAAGCCGTATATCTCGTTTTTGACATATAAATGTTGAAGTACTCATTAACCTATCAACTCACCTTTTAATCAATCCCTTCTTCTCATGGTGCAATTTTGAATACTTTCAGTAGCAAATACAAAAATATGTGCTCCAGTTTAGTGACGGCAATGATATATGTACATATGTATATATATGCATATTCACTTACCATCAGGTGACCCGTCTGCTCGTTTGCCCCTATCGCATAAAAAAAAAAATTCATGCATTTGACAATATTTGTATACACGAAAGTCAAATAAAGTAACTACTCGAGACTAACTCGAGACTGTGGACTTATGATATTGAATGTCTACAATTAACCTATATAAAAATAATCAAATGAGCATACAGAATACAATGATAAAAATATCGTTCAGAACGACAGCGTGATAGGAAATCTTATGAGGGGAAATTTGGGTTCATAATTGCTTGGAGCGCTTCAGGTACAGTAAAAAGAAATAGCGTCTTATGTAAATGACTTTTGGAGGTAAATTTGAGAGGACACAATTCCTGATTCAATACAGTTGAAAGGTAAGGTCAGAGACGGATGGATTAAATTGTGTACTGTGAGGTTTTTCAAGACTTGCACTGTAAAGAAATGAAAATATTTGCCACTGAGATGACGTCTTGCTTTTTATACAAGTGTTTTGGAAGTTATTCTGATGTTTGAGGTGCTTTTGTTGAAACGTTTTATCGCTTTTGAGTTTAATTCGCATTAAAATTTTCTTTTGATAGCCGCCGCTTTGTTCGTTTTTGGGAAGAATATGCAGTGATTAAGATAAGACATACATAATTATCACTTTCAAATTTAAATTAACTAGTTTCTGTGTTATGTATTTATCTCTATAATCTATATACAGTTTATATATGTTACTATTTTGCTATATATTGTTTTGATAGTGCGGCACGGTGCGGTGCTTAATAATCCGACTTTATTTCGCATTACTAAAAAAGTAGACAACCGACTTCAATCATAAAATTTAAGACTTATATGGTTTTCTTATCGTGCCATTGTCAGAACTGGACCAAACTAAAATGGGACCACATGGGAAGCACCAGCTTTCAAAAAAAAAATCATCAGAATCGGTTCACCAAGTCGAAAGTTATGATCACAAACAAAAAAAAAATACAGTTGAATTGAGAACCTCCTCCTTTTTGAAGTCGGTTGAAAAGGGTTTAAAATGACCAGATTTAGTTATCTGTTAAAGTGATATCCACATTTTAGCACCCACTGCCATTGAGCTATAATAACTCTATTTTCAATCAGACACCAAAAACACAACGCTTACAGTACCGTCATCTGTAAGTTAAGGTCACCTGGCAGATAAGGCAGATAAACCAATCTAATTTAATAATATGCTGAACACTACTGTTGACAAGACCTTTGATATAAAAGTTAGGGGACTCAGACTACAAGGCATAAGCCAAGTCGACTAGAGTCGTACGAGGTATGCGACCCTGACTTGCTTGAGCTATTGCTTATACTGAATAACCATCAGTAAAAGCATTATGCCTTCCTTTCCCTTTCAATTTTCCCATCCCTCTCAATATACTCCAAATCTTCCCATCTAATTGCCAAAATTATTCGGATGACGGTAGTAGGTTTGCCCCTATTACGTTAATGGAAATGTTATATCTCTGCGAACCCCTTCGGGCACAAAGGCCATTATGCCCGAAGGGGTTCGCAGTGTCTCAAGTATTAAATCCTCCTCTGATATAAAAATATCACCTAATCAAAGCCATACATAACATCTGGCCCAATAAATACCTTCCGATTTCATTACTACATTCACCATTCACTCCATACACCATTCGTTCTGCTGGTGTTCAGAACTTAAGCATTGTAGTCAGAATTCTTTGTATCTGTCGTATTTCCTTCCAATTAAGGAATTCGTAAATTTATCTGTTACTCGTTCAGATGTGTGCAAAATATTTTAATTGGTACGCATTATAGGTATATTTTAGGTAATCTCGAATATTCACATCTTAATTCAACGTTTTGACGATAATTATGATTTTATAAAATTACCGTCAAATGTCATCCGTCAACGGATAACAATAAAAAATGTGAAAGTAATCGTGAAAAGGTACAAGACCATAATAAATCCAGCAATGAATCTAGAAAGCGGTTATCACTTTATGTTATTGGTATTCAGCGATATGCCCGTATATCATCAGGGACCTAAACTGCTAAGGCGCTGCAGGTGCTGCTATCCTATTTAAGAACACTTAACCTTCAAGCATCAAGTGACTCCATTTATTGTAATAAATAGAAGCCCACTGAGCTCAATAGATGTATCGATACGTAAATATACTATTTACATTCACATAAATGATGGTGATGATTATTGACAATTAGCGGCCTCTATTTGCGACTTGATACAAATATATATAAAGCCAATAGTCAGGCTTAAGGAAAACTATTTACGAAAAACATTTTTTATAAATGTGCTCGTATTTTAGAGAACATTTGAATAGACATAGGTCAAGATTTAAGTCTTATTATATTATATATATATATATATATATATATATATATATATATATATTTCAGCTGACTTTCAGATGACTAGATGTATGCCAGACGCAGATAATGCGTTTCTCAAAATTGAACCTGAAATGGTCTGTAAAGATTAGTAAATTTTCTTAAAGGTTTTTTTGAAGGTTTCGTGGCTAAGTTTTTAATTTGTTAAATCAAAACCGCTGGGGAATGACAAAAATATAAAAAAGGCACGGACATAAAATTTCCACGTTTCCAGGAAAGGTCTGTTCATTATCCTAACTAGATCAAATTATACGGAAACGCCCTAAATGATCAAAGACTGAGCCCAAAAACCCCTAACAGCTATCACCAGTAATTACTTCAGGGTCATGGTTAGGTATATCGGAGGCCTTTGCTTGTTTGGGTTCCTCTTCATTTAAGTAAAACGCATTTTTAATAACTTAAAATCTTGACTTTGATACTTCTATGTCAAGCCTTTATTTTCGGAAACAATACTTTTTCTGTATCTTTTTAATATACTTTTCTGTACATCTGAGTATGCATTTTTTTAGGATTATTCCTGCAGTATTTCAGATGTACTAGCGTTACAGGCCAACAAACATTTTTTTTTTAATTATAATGTGAATATAAAGTCAGGATTTGTTTTACTGTTTCAGCTATCAATATCTCTGATAGTTGGTCTGATAGTAGATGTTATTTTTGCAAGAAATTCAAATCACTAACCTTGTCATTTTTAAATACTCTGGTAATTGCGTTACTGTGGGGCCTCGCGTTCAAACTCTTACAAATAGCGAATCAAAACAGGACATTAAGGACTATTCCTCTCTTTTTCTGTTACACATCATGTTAATCTGGCTTTTGGGTTTAGTGATACTAGGCCTCTAACGCTCTTGCCCTTTGAAACGTAGGTACATTATTATTGTGTTCACTTCTGCATACATTTCATTCCCTTTATTTTCAATCTAATATTTATCCATCGTTCTAATATTTATCTCGTTATTGTACACCTTATAGTGAGAAACAATACAATGATATCGTGAACATTGATGCATAGCAATCTGCGGTTTTATCACATACGGCAATTATTTATAGACAACCTTGATACAGATATGTTCTTATAAATTTTATATAACTGTGGTGTTTAGTACACCACAGTTATATAACTGTGGTGTTTAGTACACCACCAAATTCACGAGATTATCGTCATGAGGAACATCAATATCGACAATCATTGCGCGGCGCTCTAATCGGTCTATCACGACTATATCAGGCTTATTGGCAATAATAGTCCTTTCAGTGATGATAGATCGATCCCAATACAATGTAGCACGACTATTTTTGAGAACTGGGTCCCCCACATACCTGTAATATGGCACATCTAAATTCACAAGATTGTATTTAAGGGCAAGTAGTTGACGTACTATTCTGGCCACTTGGTTATGTCTATGCAAATACTCACCGTTTGCAAAACGAGAACAACCAGAAATAATATGCCTGATAGATTCACCGGGACGATGGCATGCTCGACATACATATGTCGACCGTACCGTCTTTCAGAATAAATTTCCGATATTTATTCGTCATAACAACTTCATCCATAATTGCAAAGGCAAAACCTTCAGTTTCTCCAAAAAGATCACCATTATTATTATTACATAAATGACTGCACGGAATTGCTTGAAGTTATAGATTACAATATATATGTATATACATACACATTGCGGTTAGTTTAAATAGTCAACTCTGCCTAGCCGAGTGGTGCGAGTTAGATCCGCACATGGGACAACGCTTTGTGTAATCATCACAATTGGACAACCCTGAGCTTTGGTGTTATTTTTGTTCCTCATTTGAATGTTTGTAAAGTTTCACGCGATACAGGAAATAGTCCTACTGTGGGAACTGTCCTTATATTTTAAAAATAGAAAAGAAAAAAATATAAATAGATATTTCAGAGAGTATAATATTATAGAGAGTGTAATATTTATTCTGCAGAGTCGCTTTGCAGAATACTCAGTGGTAATCATATTAGATTGTAGCTTTTACTGCTTGCAGTTGTACCGAGCAGTGACAATGCTACTGTATTCGTATTACAGTTGATGGTGTTTGTAGCCGTTGACTTTATTGATTTTTCAATTTTTCGAGTAGGTACATGTGCTGGTCACCTGCTTTGTACGTTAAGAATAACTATTTTCTGAAACTTATATATTCATTTTTTAATGCAAAGTCTAATATATTTTACCTATGAAATACAGCAACGGAACAACTTGGCAAATTTACAAATGCAATATCAGAAACAGTAAATTTTGTAGAAACGAAGCTTATACTAAAAGTTTTTAACACAATGCACCTGCAACTTCCACATAAATACGTGCCGGTTAAGTGTAAATCCAAACCACTCTGTGTAATTTGTAGTTCTCTTTCCAAGTCTGTCACGACCACCGAGGGGTGCGGTACGCGGACCGGAGTGGGGGGCGAGGTAAAATGTGGTTTGTTTTGCTGTAAATTATTGCTGTACGGTTACTGTGAGCTTAGGGAAAAAGAGTTTATCCTGTTATAAAAAAATATGTGTTTAAGTTTTGGTTCATTTCAGTTGTTTTGAGGTGATTTGGGTTAGTCTTTGATTGAATGTTGCAAAGAGATGTCGCCTCTATGGCAGTCCTCTATCGCCTACATCACGGGGAGTGTTCTGATGAGCTCTTCCAATTGGTCCCACCTTCTCCCTTCCTCTACAGGACTACACGTGCTGGCCTGAGGAGTCACCGTTTGTGCGTCGAAAATATACGTACCCGAACTAAACGGTTTGGCTCTTCTTTCTTGTGCCGATCGGTAAAAGCCTGGAATTCTCTACCAGCGCACGTGTTTCCTTCCCACTATGATCCCGGGTCTTTTAAGCGGGGCGTGAAAAAGCATCTCACCAGGCCGCAATAGTGTGGGTCACCATGCTGCATTGACTAGACATGCAATGAGGATGGTGACCACCACTCTTTGACTCCACCTATTGCTTTCCATCAGGCAAAGTGGAGTCACTATGGTAGGCTAATATAAAAATAAAAAAAAAAAAAAACAAGATACAGGCGTTCATATGTATGATTAGGATATACATACAACTTTTGTAACTTGAACTTTTTCTTTAGTGTTTCTTAAATTAATTTGAGTTAGCACAATACTTAATCCTCTGGTCTAGTAGCCTTAAAGTAAATTAAGTTAACATATTAATTGAGAGATAATTTTGGTAGTTTATAAGTATGCTGTTTACTTAATAACTCTATAAAGCTGGCCACGCGATGTATCACGAAGTTTATTAACCTTACGCAAAATAAAGCTTATATAATTATATATAACAATTTAATCAATATAAAAATTGGTTTTCTAACAAGGAACTAAAGACCAGAACACAATATGCGACCTGTCGACAGGCTAAGGGAAGTCAAAGACATGGCAACTATGCATGGTGAACGTTCACACCCAGTAACAGACTTATGCGTCAGGTCAGTGTTAGTCTCCTGTAAGTGCAAGAGAAAAGTGAAAATGTTTTATTTATAATTTAGAACAGTGTGCTGCTGCAATGAAATGTGAGACCAATTTCTCACTTATATCAAATTTTACTTGTTTGCTACAACAACTAATAATAGTACTATAGCCTATTGATAATAAAGATTACAACCATTTACATAAAAGTTGGTCTTATCTAATATATTACTGAGTTTCAAAGAGGGATTGAATTACACATTTCGATATTTTTTATATTTTCGTTTCGGCACGTTTCACACATAATGACTGTGAGTAAATCAAAATGTGCACAAACCCTATTCTGCTTTCATGGAAGTAATAGCGAGTTGGTATGTCACCAAAGTTTTAGTATAGTTCACGGCTCGCGAATGTTTAAAAGTTATAAGAACAACTGCGGTTATATTTACGACTTTATTAAGGTCCGGCGCCTGAAGTAGCGAGCCGCACAATATCTGTGATGTATCTTGCAGCAATAAATCGTTACTTTGAATATTTTAGATAATTCTCGATATGATGCCAAGCGTCCTTAGAATAGAATAATAGCTCATAGTCCATAGATACGTTCAACATAAGAGCCCTTTTACCATTATCTGTGTTTAATGACTGCTCTGATTGAATTTGCACCAGACATCATCTGTCTCCACCATTACACTCTTTTATTACTCTTAGCATTAAAACCTTCTCAGACAGCACTAGGAAATGGGTCCTTGGTATTTTATGAAATTCAAATGTTTAAATTAGTTTATACCAGCTTTTGCTGCATTTTGTCAAAGCCACTTAGTGATCGATCGGAGACAGCATACATAGCAACAGGGATAATCAAAACAAAAGCGTTCTTGAGCGTCTTTAGTAACTTACCATCAAGTGATCCGTCTGCTTGTTTGTCCCTATATCATGAAAAGCCTTTTTTTTTTTTTACGTGTGGAAACCCCCACGGGTCGTCACCTCACCTGGCTAAAAGGTGAGGTGGTATGTCGGACTCGAACCGACTAAAACCACACGGTGTTCCGTCACAGAGCAAGGCTTTTCCCCTTCCTTCCGAGGTCCTTCAGGGACTTAAGTGTAAGTGAATCATTAATGATTTTAATTGAATAATGGAATCGAATTTTACGACATCTTCCGACATTATGATTTATGACTTATGTCTATATTATTATTTTACAAGTGACAGTTGTCATATATCGTTAATCATTCGCATGGCAAATAGTTGTATATATTATGACAGGTTAGTCTTTTTGTACACACAATATATACATAACTCATGAAATTGAGTATCAAGTACAACTGCCAAGTATTCTAGTTTTTCTAAAAAAGTTAAGTTCATCTAAACATTAATAAAAAATAAATTGCTGAAATATAATTCTGAAATAGCACTTTTTGTATTTTGGCTGCTTTTTCACTAATAATTCAGATAAAAACCGACGGTATATTTATTGAACGATTCGCAACGAAATAGAATCACAAAATAAAGTTTAGATATTTAAAAACAAAATATAGCAATATCATTAAAATACATTAAGATAAATAAATTATATAGCGTTTTACAATGGTTGAGCATCTACGAAAATGTGGTGGATAATTTTATTTCTATTGTACAATACAAGCAATTAAGTTCTTAGTAGTAATATATATGAATTCTAACAAAAACTGAAAGGTACTGACGCGCACAACAGCTCTAGGATATGCGTAAAACACGTCACGTCTTATTTGCTTGAGAGTAATTTGGACATTGCGTGTCGCTTTGTGTAGAGTGGCCTAGGTTTATATATAGTCAAAAGACGTCTGCGTTTGTGTTAGTACATGTTCCATCGCATTAAATTACTTATTGCTTACAAGCACTCGGTTTATGTTCAAAACGAGTATCCAAATCCCACTAGACACTCATTAGGTGTGTATCTATATATATATATGTATTTAGTAACATTCACATGTATAATTCTAAATATATGTAGAACCAATCTAGTTACCATAGTATATTCTGTTTAGGGCGGTATGTGAAGTGTGCCAAGGTAATATTAGTTATTAGATTACATAAAATCGTCGTCTTCAAAGTCAGTCAAGTAATATTCGCTTCCTGCTCTAAATAAAAAGTGATCCGTAATACAAAATACTTTGGAAATAAATCAAATACATTTTAAATTTTATTCAACTTACACAAACAAACCCTGTCAAGTATCAACAAGACTTTAAAGCGCAAGAGGTAGAAAAACAATTTAAATTCCGAAATTAGGTTACAAACGAAATCGGCAATTGGCAAAACAATCAGGGATATCCGTTGGCTATTAGTCTGGTGTCATATGAGGGGGTGTTAGGGAGGCGATTAATCCTTGCCGCAAGGGGAGGGTGGGTCACAAAACCTGTCCGCAACATGCCCGCCCGATCAACGTTACCAAATATATTATTTAACGTATGAATTTTGTACGTGACTGTATATACTTTATTGACGTCTGGTTTATAGTTTCAGTATTTGTTTGGTGTTATTATTATATCAGAAATATGATAATGTCACGTAGCAAAGTTATTTGCTCCGTGGCGGTAGTACCAGTTAAATAGATTGGATAGTAATAAATTTGTTTAAATATCGCTGATACACTGCTATATAAGCAAAAGAAATAGTATCATGCGGATTAAAAAGAGAAACATCTTCTTCATATCGCTCTTGGCAGAGAAGTCGTGGTCGCTACTCATTAGCACTCCCTTGACCAGGCGCCTTCAGTCATCACGCAGAGCTGTTTTTGCTTGCATTAGAGCAATGATTGAGAAAGTCTATGGCAGATTCGAGCTGTCCATCTTATTGGACATTGACGGCAATAGGCCTGTTATTACGTTTTGAGGACCAAACTCTAATACCAAAATACTTGTATTAACTGCACTACCCCTTCGGGGATACAATCGTGAGCGTATGTACGTATATACATATGTGTCTAATTACTGTAATTTTAGGATTTTAACCGATTTCAAAAAAGAAGGAAGTTCTCATTTCGACTGTACCGATTTTCGAAATTCTTTTTATAATTGAAAGGTACCCTCGAGGAAGTCCCATTTCTCCAAGTCAGGTTTTATTGATGGACTCCCAGGAAAATTTTAGGGAAGCTCTCAAATTTTATTTCCCCGTACAACGTGTTTTTTTTTTTTTCTCAAGCCGTACAGGTATTTATGTTTGGTATTTACTTTTCATTATCTCATATTGCTGAGATAATGAAAAGCCCCTTGACTTATAGAAGTAAGAGGACAATTTTTCAACAATATAATCACGTATTGAGCTTTAGTTGTATTCTTTCAAGATATTTATTAGGTGTTTGTGTCGAGTTACAGAGACATGTGCATCAGAAAGTAATAAATGAAATGACAAAATATTTACACAATAAAAAAAGGAAAAAATATGTTAGGTACTCAATTATTTCGTCAATTATGAACTGTATTTTCCTAATGTATAATTAAAATAATAATTAAAATTTCCTAATGAAATGTATTTTCCATTTTTTTTATTCGAAAGACTACTCCTGGGGTTTCCCATTGTATCATGTCAAATCATGATTAGAAGACAGTTACGTACTTTTTTCAAAGGCAATTAGTACATGTTAGTGTTTGCCACAGCAACAGTAAGAACGATATAGTTACGTTTGAATTACGTTTTGTTCTTCAAGTTACATATAAGAATTATATACACAATAATACTGTTTAATAAGATATAATAAGATAAGTATAGGATATATATAAGATCGTTTTATTTTATTTTATTTAAGAAGGTTACGGCTTAAACAGCATTTTTTTTTGACTTATTACTTATTACTAATTATGACTACAACTTACGAATGTCTCTATCAAAAAAAATATAAAAGACACCTATTAAAATAATTTACAAAACAATAAGAAACGCTTTAATACGGCACGTGTAAGAATTAGGTGGAGAAACATTTCATTTCTGAATATAATGTAATTACTTAGTAGCAAATTAGATATCGAGCTACTGTATGAAATGATGAAAGAGAAAACACGTAAAAGCTTTCCATCAATCCATAGACTGGCCTGCTGGTCTAATAGTTAGTGATTCTGAAAGCCAAGCTAGGTCGGGCTTCGATTTCCATTCGGGACAAAAATTTGTGTAATCCACAAATAGTTGTTCTGAGTCTTGGTGTTCGTCCGTTGTTTGTTCTCATATATTCCTTAAGTTCCCCTCAACACAGGAATCAATATTAAAGGGTGTCTTTAAAATATGACTAGAATTTTATTGCATCGCATAAATTAAAACTAGAAATTTCAGAAACTTTTTTAAATCATATTTAATTGGTGTATATGAAGAAATAATACATGGCGATAAGGTAGATAATACAAACATTCATAAAGTATTATTTTACTAAAAAGACGCAGCAATCGTTAAAAGTTATACATATATACAGTTTATTTACCAAAATCTAAGAACATTAGCATTGCATGTTGTGAAACAGTAAATCACGCGGCAGCCGTCGGCGTTGCCTTATTGCTAGTCAGAACAAGGCTTCGATACTGAATAAATTGTTTCCAAAATAAAGATAAAATACGAATTAAAACGTTACTTTTTATGTACACGGTTTTTTTTTTGTATTTTTTCTCTCAGGATTTATGCTTTTAAAATATTGTTTTTTGTTATTTTAAAGCCTTGGTCCGGAACTAATTAATATGTTAGAATTAGTGGGTTTAACACGTAAGTGTCTAATACCTACTCATGCTATGCGGTCCGTGGACCATTAATTTAAAAATAAATTAAATAAATAAACATTTATCATCGGTACATATGTATGTACATATATTATTGCATTGATTACGTAAGAGAGCTCAGGCACGTGTAGGCAGGGCCACTACCTCATTCTCTCTGGCACACTCAAATGCCGACACCACACTTACAAGTCTTGAGGTGCAGGCGGCATTAATCACACACCATTTGATAACCCGTCTGCTAGTTTGCCTCTTATACCATAAAAAAGAGATTGCCCACTTTCCTGAACAGAGGGCTTTATAAACATGCTTCCAATTTAATGTCTCTGAAATGAAAGTGTCCAACAAAGAGCCTTTACCAACATAATAAACTGTCAAATTATGAACCTGAATATATTTAAAATAATCCGCCATTTACCCATGTAAGCCTCATTTGTTCACCTTCCTTTTTTTAAATAACTCTACATCATTTTAGACGGCCTATATATAAAAGTTTTTTGTTAGAAAAGAAGAATGTATTCTAGAAGGAGTATGCAGAGGTGTGATAGACACACATTCTGCCAATTAGAAGTTGGTCCCTCTAATATGGGACTCGGAATATACATTTATTTGTATGTATGTAGGTAATGGTAATGGTAATGGTAAAGGGCTCTGTTTCCGCATTTAGACTCATGTTCGGTCCATTATGCGTCCAGGAGGCTGACTAGTTGAGCCAGCCTAGCTCCTTCCAGAAGCGCAGAAGCCTCCTGGGGCGTTCACAGGCTTCTAGGAGCGTCCTCGCCCCTGCAAGGATTTCTGCCCGTTGTGCAGCCACGCCCTCGCATTCCAGGATAACGTGGGCGGCCGTTTCCTCCGCGCTCAGACAACCCCTGCACTGGGGGCTATCGGTCGCGTTAATGACGAATAGGTGTCGGTTCAGAGCCAAATGGCCTGTAATACTTCCGACCACTATTCGGATGTCCGTTCTATGAAGACTGATGAGTCTACGCGATAAACGTGGTGATATTTCTGTTAGTACCAGTTTGGATTGCCTACAGCCAGGTGTGTCAATCCATCTGCTATTGTGTACTTCTCGAGTCCTTTGCCTTACCCAGGAGCGATATAAGTTGAAGGGTAGTGGCAGGAGTGTGGTAGGGCCTGCCACTGGTGTTGTAGATCCCTTCCTTGCTAGCTCGTCGGCGGCATCGTTACCGAGTGAGTTGCTGTGCCCCCTGATCCATTGAAGAGTTACCCCATTCGCCGAGGCCAAGCGTTCTAGCGACTGGTGGCATTCGTAGATGAGACCGGAGTTCATGGTGTTGCCCATTAGGGCCCTTAGCACCGCCATACTATCTGACAGTATGCGGATGTTATATTGCTTGATGCCTCTAGACATAGCCGCTAGGGCTGCGTATGTTAGCGCAACACATTCGCATTGAAAAATCGAACTGTGCTTGCCTAGTGCCAGCGATATTTTTATGTTTAGGTCTAGTGAGTACACCCCGGCTCCAGTACCTGACCCCATCTTGGAGCCGTCCGTGTATATTCGGACTTCATTTATGCCGGAATGATCACTATCGTTCTCCTGTAGTTCTATACAGTACCTTCTTTCGAAGATGTGTTGTTTTGGAATCCTGTCACATGGGGCAGCTATCAGAGGTTGGTAGTCCACTAGTATGTATGTAGGAGTATATGCATGTGAATATCGTCGGCACGATTTTCTAACACAACTGTTTATTTTAGTTTATTTTCTTAAAAAGACTATAAATATTCAAACAACGGACAACAATTTGAGGATTACACAAAGTGTCACCTGTGTGGGGATCGAACGCACAATTTTGCAATACGTTGCTCTCACTTGACATCTCATGTACTTTCATACTCTTGTGTTGCAAAACAGAATGCAATGTTCCCGTCCATATACATATGTATATTCAACTTAATTTGTACATACAATACAAAATTTATTTACATACATATGTACACACGCCTATATTTATTTATTTATAAGTAACTTGGCTCCTGGCAGTTATAAGTAATTTACGTCATAGTTTTAGTATGTATAATTTGCTGTATGAACAATTATTGTGTATTTAATACACTTCACTTTGTATTTAAAAAAAAAAACTTTCATTTCTTTTTTCTTTTACATACTGTACAAAGGCGGACTTAATGTCCTCCAATCTCCAATACTCGAAGAGTTAAGCAGAGCGCATTGTAACATCCACTTTTCGCTAACTGGGACTGTTGTCTGATTTTGCTAGGGGAATTTGTAATAGGGAGCATGTCTATTGCCGCCTTCTGGAAGCCGCCTGCCGGCTTCTGGCTTCTTGCTACCTTAGTCACCTTTTACGACACCCACAGGAAATGATAGGGTGGTTTTACTCCACCAAAACAAAAAAAGAAAACTTCCAAAAAAGGAAACGTTGATGACGAAAGTTACGTCACCGGTAACTTTGTACGGTAGCAGCAACGAGAATTATTACGATATCGCTACGAAATAGCTTCTCGTAATCCCGTGCTAAGCTCTTTGTTCTTGTTGTCTTTTTTACTTTTATTAATATAAATTACTTTTGGGAGTATATATTACCTTCATTTAACTTTTTCTTTGACTTCCGATAAGACTTTGCTCGTTATAGGTTCATCGGATTTGTCGTTTGTTCGGCTATGGATATGTTGCTTGTGAAACTTTTGTTAAAAGTTTCGTTGAGTGTGTATTAATATTATTTATGTTTGAAGGAGCAATCAATATCAATAAATATTATTAATATTATATTATTTTTAACAAACATTTCTTGACATACATATGTATTTTCATTATGCAATACTAATAATAATACTTAATCAGTACTTTAAAACCTTTTTTTACGTGGGGAAATCCTCGTGGAATATCCTCGACTGGCGTCATCGTCGGAGAGTTGTGCCGGCTAAAACCGTCACGGTGTTCCTTCCCTCGCACCACACACTATTGACTCTTGAGCATTTATAGTCACTTACCATCAGGTAACCTATCTGCTCGTTTACCCCAATCCCATAAAAAAAGTCACGAATGGGCCCAGCTCTGCCTGAAAGAAGAGCGGTAGAAAAACAATGTTTGCATTAGTATTGCTGAGTGAGTGACCTCCAACCAACTCCCTCTCCTCTTTACCCTAACCTCATCTCATTCTTCTCTTTCTCCTCCGCTTATTCCCCCTTTCCTCTTTTCTTCCCTCATATACCTCAAAGGCTGGCAGTTTACTTAGGACTCTTGAATTTTAGGTGTCCATGGGTGGTGGTTGCACTTACCATAAAGTGATCCGTCTGTTCGTCTGTCACCCTAAATCATAAGAAAAAAAAATAAACCCTGTTTACACCGCTTTTGTGAACTAATATCAAGATATTCGGTATAAAAGCCGTCAAATAATAGGTTTCCTTTAAAGGGCCTTTCGGCTTTCTCAGCCGAGTAGATTTTCCGGGCCGACTGTTTTCTAAGAACCGATAGTATTAATATAATATCTAATAAATAACGTCAATGTCTTTCAATTTTATTTACGAAAAGTGTTTCTCGTTTTATGATAATTTTATTTTCTATTCTTGCAATCGTCTTGATGTCGTATGTATTTACATCCATGACACAGTTCTCACAATGTGTTAATGACATCTCAGTAATCTAAAAGTACCGGATGGCGCAGGTTTAAGTGTTCACTTCGCCACTACGGTAGGTTTGATCCCCGTGCGGGACAATGCTTCGTTTAATCCACAAGTTCTTGTTCCTAGTGTAGGTGTTCTTTGTGTGAATCATTTGAATATTTGTAAATACCCCAGTGATAAAGGCATGAATCCTCAAAAAAAAATCAAAAATATCTGTGTAGTAAAGACGGGCCTAGCAATAAATAAGGGGTGGGAAGCAGTACAGTAATAGAAAGAGGATATTTTAATTATAAAACTAAGTGAGATGCTGTGTCAAACCAACACTGCAGTATATATATTTTTATCTCTCGGCTTTGCCTGTAATAACTTTAGTGTACCTTTTTGTGTGCGAAAAAACATTTTTTTCTTTCTTTCTTCCAAAAAATCTTGTGTCAAGAAGATTAAAAGAGCCCCATTTTGGTGGCATTTTGGTGACTATAAACCTATAGTTTCAATGAAAAAATTCCTGAATAACCTACATGTATTGTAAGATAATAAAAATATTTTAAACGATATTAACTACTCGTTTGTTCAATAAAAGAAAAAAAAATGTTTTCTTATCTGTCCCCACGCTCACAAAGTGTAACTTGAATTAATATCAAAGAAAAAAAATACTGCATAAATAAAAAATAAATAAATAAATAATAATAAATAATTGCATAAGTTGATAAAAAAATGCTAGGCAATAGCTTTCCATTCGTCTGACATTAACAGTTACTATAGCAGCTTATCAACTGAGAGATTCCTTTAATAATAAATGCTGTGTGTTTTTAAATGATTCCCTAACACCCAGATATCCACTCATAAGTTTAGGATTATCTAAAAAGTGTGACGTGCCTCTAACAAATTACTTATTTTGCATTTTCAGTCCATATGTCATATGTAATACAATAATGTACAACTTCGTTCACACATTTTCTGACATGGCCTCATAGTTGAACTCTGAGTGAGTTCAACTATGAGGCCATGTCAGAAACTCACGCCTGTATTACCGAAGTGGTAGACAAAAATTGAAACACCCAAATTTTACTAACCTTTAGTCTCATTTACTTAAAATGGGGTACGTAACCTATTTCCGTCACCCAGGCACTTTATACATATATAAAATACTTCTATATAAGATTTAATTTATATATAATATAATAAAAAAAAAACCTCAAATCCCTTTTCACGACGACCGCTGGAAGAGATGGGATTTCCGTATTGTATTCGACGGAGAACCACAGGCTCATAGCCTACACAGCTATAGACCGTGCTAGTTCTAAATAAAGTGTTTTGTGGGAATCGTTAAACACTTCTGTGATTGACACTAAGTGAAATTATAGGTGATTATCAACTTCTCGTTATAAAGCTTCTTTCACTCATCACAAAAAGAAACGTTATGAATGACGTAATATAAAAACCGACGAAACATCTTTGTCCCTGCGAGAGTAGAGCACTTCATTACACCTGTGACGTCACAATAGCATAAAGGTACCCATTGTTAAAAAATTACTCCCCAGTGCGAAAAGAACTTATTCCTTTCAGAAATTTCATTGTTGGCCTTTCAGAGATCCTTTTTTTATTATTTTTATACAGGCATTTTTTGGATAACTTGGGAAACATGGTGAGAGATCATCGATATCTGCAAATACTCCCCTCCCCCCACAAGCCTTGCCATCCCTATCCTTAGTCCCTTGGACCACTGGTCGCTTGACTCATAAAAGAAACTAACAGCACGATCAGCGGAAGATATAAATTCGTATGAGAGTTTACTTATCACTCTACTACTCAATCGATCTTCATGAAATAATATATAGCGGTAGTCAGGGGTGCTATAAAGAATAAAATAGGTCATATTTTACTACAAAAAAAATGGTCACTAATTAAAAATTACAAAAAAAAAAAAGCATGCTCTCCAAAAATATCAACTTTACATCAACGATCTTCATATTTTTTCCACAAAATTTACAGTATCATTTAGTAAGATGTAAGGATGTCTCATATATCTAAATGTATTGAGATATTAAGTTATGGTGGAATAAAGAAACTCACGTACGTATATAAATACGTAAAACCCTAACATAACTGAACTATATATAGGTATCACTATATGTTTCTTTCTTATTTAGGTTGATTAGGTTGCACCCTAAAAATAATACATCCGAAGAGAGCTTAGTCCAGGTTTTTGCACACATGACAAAAGATACAAACCTGTTTTCTACCATATATAAAGAGACATAATAAGAAAGGCCTGAGCTGGCTTTTTCTTACCGTCCAGATCGCTACCGATCTATATAGCCAACTTCGTAACCGGAGTCATACTCGTAAAACGGCGGCCGACATAAAATCGGAACGTAACATTTTGTATAAGATCCACATGTCCCTTCCCACTTCATTTATTTGCTTACCAATGTGTAATAACATATTTATACATATTCATGAAAGACCTGTCACTTTGTTCGGCTAAATTAAAAACTCGCTCGGGGAAAAAGCCTTCATATTTTGAATGTATTAAATTGAAGAAAATTCTCTTTGGTTGCATTGTTTCTATGTGGCTGGTTTTAATATCAATAAATAAAGACATTAAAAAAATTATAAATAAAAATAAAAAATAATAAAAAATAAAAAATAAACTTTCAATTGTTTTTCCGTCCGCGAAAATTATTGAATCTAACTAAGAAATTCGACACATTCTGAAGTTTTATTACAAAACGAAAAGAAAAAATGCGACTCTTGCCACGATAATAATTTGTGACGTTTATGGACCTGATGCGGAGTTAGTAAGAGTAGCACAAAGTTGGTTCAAGCATTTTCAGTTATCAATTTTGATTTCAATGATGCACTCGCTCTAGTCATACGAATAAAGTCGATGAATGAAGCAAGATCGGCTCATTAGTAGTTACGACTTAGCCGAGGAACTGAGGATTGCCAACAGTTTTGACCAATTAGAAATAGTATGGCTATACAAAAAAAACTCGATATCTGGGTGCCACACGAGCTCACTGAAAGAAACCGAATGAATCCTACTCATTTGCGATTCTCTATTGTAACGTTATGAAACCGAACCATTTTTGCAAAGATTGATATCTGGTGATGAAGATTGGATCACCTATCTCACAAGAACGTGTAATAAGGATCATGGTCAAAAGGTCTTCATCACACACATCTTTGGCCAGTCAGCAAAAATTTAGAGAACTTGTTTGGATGTTAATACATCTACTTTAAGTCCTGACCATACACCCTCAGATTTTAACCTCTTTCAGTCTTTTAGAATTATTTGGGTAGCGTTAGCACTACCCAAATAATTCTAAAAAAAAAATGCTAACCTAGGTTAACATTAAGAGAAGACTGTCCAAACTACATGTCGCATTTCTTTGATCAAACTCCCAAGATTTCTACAGCGGTATTATGTCATACCAACAAGACGGCAACAAGTTATCAAACAAAATGGCACATATATATTAGATTTAAATGTAATTAAACTTAAAAAATATATCTCTTTGTATATAAAATACGAAGAAACTTTTTCCCGACCTTGTATGTTTTACACACATCATATGTGCAGGACGGGACATTTAAGAAGATATTCTCCTTTAGCTAGACATATCAAACTCCTTATAAATACACAAAAAAAAATATTCTAATGCCACTGTAAACTTATGAAGCTCAGATCAACAACGCATGACACGACCATAAGAAATACCTAAAACATTATGGCATATGCGAGAAGTTTGGTAAAAGCATTTTTGTAGACTTTACAAATAAATTGCCATGCCTACATAATATACCTAAAGAGGGTACAAGCAGAGTCCATGTGTATTAAACCCCACGTTTATAAGTAGATAATATTGGATACAAGTTCCATAATAAATAAACCACATTTACCTGTTCAATTAAAGAGAGTGTTTCAAACATGCTTTGATCACTGACCCGTAATAATATTATATGAATTTAGGATAATTTGTACGTAATTAAATCATCAGTTCGATCTTCTGTTTGTATTATCACATATGTGAATGCATGAGTAGCATATAGTGCGAAATACATGACTAATGATGACAATTTATGTTTGTGTATATATATGAAACTATATGTATATTACGTAGTAATAATTTATGCCTATACCAATATGTAGTAATGCAAAATAGGGCACTATTTTACCAAAAATATTGTAGACATTTGAAATATGTCTATGCGTGTTTCAATATATCCTGGGCATTCTCTTTTTCTTTCATTTCTCTATTTTAAAAGACTACTCCCGCACTAGGATTAATTCCTGTGTCGCGGGGGACTTTACAAACATTCAAACAACGGACACAAAGAACACCCAGACTCAGAACACGACTTGAGGATTACACAAAGTGTTGTCTCGTGCGGTATCGAACCCACAACACTACGCGTGGCAACATGGTAGCGAGGTAGCCACTTAAACCGTTAAGCTTTTCGTGCAGTCATTAAGTCTGCCTAAGTAGACAAAACATGATGATTACTAAATAAAGTAAGTAACTTACTCTTACTTACTTTACTTAGTATACCTACGTAATGTTCTTAAAGATAGATAATAACTTTAAGTTAAAAGGCCCTATTTATAATGTCTGATTTTGCAAGCTTCCAAAATACGTACGTACGTTACAAAATAACGCAAGATTCGCAGGTTCCATTCCGACTCAATACAAGTGTTTGTGTCAATATATGTGTGTTAATCAATAATGTGTATATTCTTTAGCATTGAGTTCAGGCTGAGTGTTTCTATGTGGATATGCAGAAAAAGTACCCTAGTATATTAAAAATCCGTGTTCTAGAACAACAACACATAGTTTTAGTTTATTTAGTAGACTGTGTACTTACCACTTAGAACTTTGGCGCAACATAGCGGAATTTTAAACTTTTGCTCATGTTAATATTCAACATAACATATTTACAGGAAACAGTAAAATGATTCGTTGACAACTTAAAAGTCATTGGATTTTTAGTTCATTGTGATATATACGATACGACCTTCGAATCTTCAAGACAAGAGCGTACTCCTACCTAAAAGGCCGGCAACGCACTTATGACTCTTGAGTTGCGGGTGTCCATGGGTGGCGGTAGTCACTTACCAGGTGACCCGTCTGCTCGTTTGCCCATTATCGCATAAAAAAAAACGTAATCAATATGATGTTACTTAAAGATGTAGCGATACATGTAACGATCCAATATATACAAGATATTTTTGTGTCTTTTTTTCTTTGAGTCGAATAGACGGGCCCGTTACAAGTGTCGCCTTTGAGGGTGGTCAGGGGTGAGATATAAGGGAAGGGAAAAACTAGAGTGGCTGGGCCTCCGGTACCCTCACTCACTCTGTAATACAATTACAGCATTCTTTGTCTGCCGGTTCTTGGTGTATTAGAATATTATTATCTCATCTGTTCCCATGGGTGTTATAAAAGGCGACTCCGGTTTCGGACTGTTTTCTATCAGACAATATGCATATATACTGCAGCCCAAATTGTTTTGTCAGTAGTAGTACAAGCTAAGCTAAGTTAGTGCCTAGACAGGGCTTAGTAATAATTTTCCAGTTTATATTATTATAGCGTCATCAAAACTTAGTGATGTAAGTACAGTAATAGATTTTGTTCACACTCAACCCAAGTTTAAACAATTATAGCTGTTTTTTTTTTTTTATACTATAGTGGGACAGACGAACAGACGGGTCACCTGATGGTAAGTGACAACCGCCGTCCATGGACACCCGCTTCTCAAGAGTCGCAAGTGCGCTGCCCGCCTTTGAGGGTGATGAGGGATGGGGGATACAGGGAGCGGAAAGAAGAGAGGGGGGATGAAGAGAAAGGAGATGAGGGGAGAGGGGGATTTGGGCCGCCGGAAACCTCACTCATTTCGGGGAAATGCAACGCAAGCGTTACTTCACAACCGGTTTTCTGTGAGGCCGTGGTATCGCACCGGTCGAGCCGGCCCATTCGTGCCTAAGCATGGCTCTACCACTGCTAAAAGCTATAGAAAATTAAATTAAACAAATTGGTTTCTGTCACAACAGCAAAACTGTCCCGTAAAGTACGCCGGGATTTACAGCCGGGCTCAGGATTTGAGATTTAATCCCGGTATGCAATGAAAACAATTAATATTTTAGGCTTGCAAAGTGTTGCTTATCAAAATTTCGCAAAGTACTTAATATCTAAAACTAAAGATACAGTTATTATAAAATAGTAAAATTTTATCTGTGCGTGTTATTGTTTTTTAACAAGAGAACACACATACATACATATATATACGTACTCACGCCTAAGTCCCCGAAAGGAAAGGAGCATTAAACTACCTCATTTTGAAAATTATAAAATAATCTAGTCCCATTTCATTCTCATGTCTCCTAGACAAGTCTGTTTATGCGAACCGGACACTGATTCTGAGTGACTTGAATGTGATGGGAAAGCCTAAACATTGACAATTCAACTTTTATCGGTAGTTAATAACTGATGTTACAATACAAACAACAGGCAAATAAACACCCAGACTCTGAACAAACCAGGATTCAGCAGTCAGGATCTGTAGGCCTGTATAATAGCCAGTAGATCAAAAAGGTATAATTAAACCCTACCTTCAGTTTCTGCTGGGATGGAATAAAAATCGAGTTGATGTTAATTTTGTCCCGAAAAAATACTACCTTACCTCTTTTTAATAAGTTCCAAATAATTTTGCAACAACTAAATACTTAACTTTATTTTTTTCTCAGAGCCACAACAATGATGATGGTAAATCTCCATTTTAAGTCTTGAATAAAAATCCTTGCAAACTTGTGAAATACCAGCACTTGTACCCTACCTTTCAGGACAGGGTATAACCCTAAACTTTAGGGTCCAAGTGGTCCCAACTGTTTATAGAGATGCTAATTAGCGGTTGACCCCGACCACTTCCCGGATTTACCTGAGGTGCTTAATGGCTCTCTGTCAATAGGGACGAACACTGTGTTTATATAACAAGAGGATTAGTTGAAAAGATATACGAGAATTTGACACATAATACATAAGATATATATATTTAATGTTTATTATTTGCAGTTTTCAAATAAAAATGCATTTGCAACTAGCACACTGTCTCTTGGCATCAGTTTGGTCCATGCTAAGGTTGCCTGGTAATATTCCTTTAAGCAATATTTTCAGGCATATGTACCTATGTATGACACTGTAAAATGGTGTACAAATAAAGTATTATATATCTATTTTAGAACTCATTACATAAAAAGCAAAAAATAAAGTGTACATTTATTTAAATATACGGTTTTACTCACGTGTATAAAGGTTTCGCGGTTTACACGTAGTAGTTTCGGTCCCGACAGGAGAACTTTCTCAAGGAGTAAGTCGTTCAGCCGTGACGGTACCGGACGTCACACTGGCTACCGTCGCAGCTTGACGACTTAATGAGGGTGGTCCGGCACATAGAGACGCTGGACTTGCAGGTAACCCTGGAGATGACGGTGGCCCTTTTATCATGAGCCCACCCGCTGGCACCTCCATCATGGTCAACCTGGTCCTCGTACCGGTTCAGGCCAACATTAAATATCTGGGCCTGACCCTTAACGGCAGGTGGCTCCCTTAACAAGCACTTTCGGTAGCTTGCTCCAAAGCCTGTCGGCGCTGCGTCCGCCCTTAGGCGCCTTTTGCCCAACTTGGATAGACCCAGCGTCGCTACAAGACGGTACACCTGTGTGCGCGGGGGCTCTGACTGATTTATATTAGGTTGGCAACTAATAAACACACCACTTTTTTCGATCAGTTTCGAAAACGTTATAGAACTATCTCGGATTTCTTGGAGTAGTATATAAATAAAGCAAGAGTTGTATGACAGCTCAGTTGACAACTGGATCTCGAATAGTAAAACTACAGTAAATTATGCATATTTCTCATAGAGAACTTCGCCTGCTTTTACTTCACGAATTTCGCTTAGGTCGAAAAGCGACTGAAGCAGTGCACAATATATGTGCAACGACGGGCGAAGGCGTGCTCTCTTACGATACCACCAAACATTGATTCAGAAGATTTAAGGATGGAAATTATGACCTATCTGATGAACCTCATCCAGGACGACCTCCTACAATAGATGTAGATAAGTTAAAAAGACTCATTGAAATGGATCCCAGGTTCACTTCACGATGTCTGGCAGATCAGCTTCAGTGTTCTCATACTGCAGTAGAAAAACAACTCCACACTTTAGAAAAGACCTGGAAATATTTAGTTTGGTTGCCACATGAGTTGACGCTGTTTCAACTTCAGAAGAGAGCTAACGTGTGAACTACTTAGTTATCATCGTACCAATGAGTGGCTGGGGGAGGTAATTACGGGGAATGAAAAGTGGCTTATGTACATAAATTTTAAAAAGTTCTTTTAAGTGTGTGGTGGGGAATAAACGGAATTATATACTGGGAGCTGTTGCCATCTAACACTACAATCACGGCCAATATTTATTTTGACCAACTGGATAAAGTAGCAGCGAGATTACCGAAAAATCAAAATAAAGTATACTTTTTGCACGATAATGCTCAACCACTTGTAGCAAAAGCGACTCGTGAAAAATTACTTTCGCTTCTACGAGTATTACTTTTAGATTATCATCCGTTTAGTTCTCTAGCCCACTACTTAGCAGATAAAAAAAAATAAAAATTAAGACCAGCTTAAAAGTGACCTTACCACCTTTTTTGATCAAAAGCCTAAAAACTTCTACGAGGAAGGCATTATGTCTCTGCCAGCGCGTTGGCGACAGGTGATAGATAACGACGGGGCTTATATAGTTGAGAAATAATTTGATTTTGTATAAAGATGGCGGGTTTATTAGTTGCCAACCTAATACTTTTGGAATATATTATTCAATAACATGTCCAGTATATATTTCAAAGTATACTGACACAGTCAACTACCTACTAAGTTTGTTTCCGATGTAGTCACTAATCACATGTAGGCAGAATAAATTCACTGCCATCACCCAATAAAATCACCAGAATTCTTTGTAGTTGTTTAGTTTATCACTTCTGTCGGGCGTCCCGAGACGCACTTTTTACGCAAGTTTTAATAATGAAAAACACGCAATAAAACGAACACAGGTCAATTTCTTACATTTCCAATCTAAAATAAAGGCATACCTTCATCGTTCATTTTCGGAACTAAAAGGAAGTAAGAGAATGAAAACATTAAGATATTTTTAAACTGTCTCAAGGAACATTCATGGTCTGAATCCTATCTGAATGTGATACTAATTTAGCTATTAACATGTTGTAACTGATGCTTTATTGCTATTTCCAATTGTTCGTATGAAAAAAAAACAGTTCCAGGGTCTCAAAAGGGATCAAAGGCGGATTAGCTACTGAAACTAAACGGAAATTGAGATTTGCATGCTATAGATCTATATCGTATTTTTTTTTAATGTCTTACTACCCCACATAAAAATTATGCATACAAAATTTCGTGCATAAGGCTTGAATTGTTTGTAAGGCGTCTTGGAAAGTGATAAATGGAAGTACTCGACATAATAATGCAACAAGGCTTATTCCACGATCAAATCAGTATATAGCATCAGATATACAGAATCCTGAGAAAATTGCTAATATATTAAATGGTTTCTCTATAAGTATGACAAATGCATCCACTAGTTTTAATGAGTATAAAAATAAGAATACTAACAGCCGAACAAATGATGTTGGCAAGTTTTTATTTTCAACTAACGTAGAAGGGATTCATAAATTAATTTAGTCGCTCAAAGGTACAATTCTGGGGGCTATGACCACTTTCCAACAACCATTTATTTTTTTTATATATTATAGAGGAACAGACGAAAGCTCTCAATTTTAGCTGTACCCTGTCTTTACATTTTTGAGTTCTGTACTCGTACAAAAAAAATGTATTTACTATCAAAAGAGATATCTGCAATTTACTCTTCAATCGCAATTTATTCAATTTACTGAAACTTACTCTTCTTACAATATAAACAGACGTATGTAGTCGTAATCGTCTCATACAATCTTCTGCCACAATATTTACAATTTATTGGAGACCGCGTCTCAGCAAACGTAGCATAGAACGCCCACAGGCGTGGTGGATTGACGATTTGCGCAAAATGGCTGACAGGAGCTGGATGCGGGAATCTAAAATCCACGGAAGTGGCGTGCAGTGGGAGAGGCAGATGTCCAGCAGTAGACTGCGATAGGCTGATGATGATGATGACGATGATTATGATGATGAAGTTTATGAATGAATTGTTCCGATAGCTAATGACGGAATAGTTTTATTCGGTGAATATATATTTAAATTGCAAGTATTCAATTCTTTAGTCTAAACTTGTAACAACCTCTATGTATACCATTTTAGCTAACAAATATTTTGTTATTGTTACAAAAAAACTTTCAGCTAGCCTGAAACATTATTTTGAACTGACAGATTAGCCGATGTTACATTTAAATGCTATTGATGGACATCGTTCAATGGCGAATGCAAATTTATTTGTAAACTGAAATGCAGGGACGTAATAATATTAGTTTGATTTGTGTTAGCTTTACATTTTCATATGAACTAATTATAACTTGATTATGAGAGGATTTTAAGCATGAATTATTTATTATTTTAGAGTTTATTATAACGTGATCTATTCGTGAGGTAATTAACATTGGATAGATAGATTTTTGATTTTTGATTTGTGCTGTCCTGAATAGCAGTTTAACACATTAGTATTAGGATATTCACAATAAATCAATATACGAAGAAAATTCGTTTTCTCACACCATGCCGTACCAATAATTGGTGCGCATTTCTGAAGACATCACAGAAACTTAAAAATACAGGTAATACAACATAATATATCGATTCAAATGTTTCCGAATCAGAATTTTGTTTTTTATGATAGAAATGGACAGACGTACAGGCGGGTTCACCTGATTTAAAGTGATAGGGGTTCGATGAGAGGATTGGGAAGGGGAGGGAAAAGGAGAAGGGGCTGAGGGGAGGGGAAAGAGTAGAAATGGGGATAAGGACAGTGGGAGTTGTGCTTCCGGTACCCTCACTCATTCGGCAATACAATTTGTTTAACGGTTTGCATCAATCATCAATTATCATTTATGTTGTGTTTGAAAGTCAGTTAGTTCACCACAAAGCTGATCTAACTTACTTTCTTTAAGTGTTATCATTCTACCTAGTTTTAATAGAATGGTGACTTCTATTTAAAGTTTAATAACCATGGGTGACTATTCATCAGTAGTCATTAATGGTAACTGGTAGTAACCAGTTGCGGGGGCTTTGTAGTCACAGTAAGAAATGTTTCATAGTGCTTTATACGCCCCTGCTAACCCCTTTGAGGGTACAGGAATGTATAATGTGAATGTATAATAGATGTTTAATTACACACCCAAATGTTATAACTCCTTTACTAGGTAACATGTTTATTCAGAATATACATTTTCTTTGCTTTTGTTACATGTAATTGCCACACAGCCTGATTGTACTGCTTCAAGCGATTCTTAGAATATATCGGTTAAGTACTAAATTAGTTGTATTGAGTCAGCTTTTTTATTATTATTTCGCAGAAAACAAAAATTTAATTGAGTAAGATCTTACATTACTGGTGTACTTTATTAATCGTGGTCGATAAAGAATATTCTATTCTATCAGTTCACTCCCACTTAATAAGATAAACAATAGAAGAATAGAATATCCATAATCCAGTGTCGGTAAACGGAAGGCAGGTCGCCCCCAGCCTGAGTGGACTGAGAACCTGAGGAAGGTAACTGGACAGGTTTGATGTGAAAGGCGGTGTACTGAATACTAAAGCGCGCGTTGGGAGAAGCTTATGTTTAGCAGTGGACTGAGATATGATGAATGATGACTATATTCCAGTGAACACCAAATTTAACTACGTTAACTCAATTCCTCAAATCATTGGTTTTGTTTATGTCAATTACTTTTAAATGATTTATTTTCATCATCTTATTAATCTTAATGTGTTAAATATTGTGATGTGTATATCCTTCTAATTAAAAAAGCAGCATTTGTTTTTAAAAAGCATAGATATTAATTTATTATTATTACATAAAATTACTAATTTTCCTCAACATACATCAACATTAAACGAAGCGTTTTTTCTTTCTTATAAATATTCTAAAGTAGAAGTAGAATATTTATAAGAAAATAATTACACTCTTTGCTAAAACTTGAGGGAAATATCGAAGGGTGTTTTAAATAAAACCTTAAAAGATTACGTCACCTGGACCCCGAGTAATCCTACTTGCAAAAAGGAACAAACAAAACAAAGAGAATAGCTCTAATGTTTAAGGAAATTCATAAAAATTCAAAAAGTTTAGTTTGATAGTGAACTTTTTGTCTCGACGACACGGTTACGACACAACAAGTTTTCATGAATTGAATTATAAAAAAAGTACATCTTATATTCTAATAAATCTTTTTCTTTTTTTACGTTATAACTACCTTGGTTTTTTTTATGGTAAGTGACTTCCTCCGGCCATGAACACTTGCCAGCCAAGAGTCACAAGAGTGCTGTCCGCCTTTTAGGGTTGGGGAAAGGGAGGAGGGGAAAGATGAGAATGGAAAGTTGAAAGGGGGGTGGGCCTCTGGTAACCTCACTCACTCAGTCAAACAATACAATCATTGTTTAACAGCCAGTTTTCTATGAGGCCGCGGTAATACTAATACTATTATAAATCCGGTCGAATCGCCCATATGGCCGAAGCATAGCTCACAAAAGCTTAAACCAGTATTATTTCCAACAAAAACAATAATTCTAAACAGAGTATTACTTCGTGTATATGTTGTATTTGTGTTTTGATGTTATGTAATATTCCACTTGTTTAGTAGTGCAAATATAATCCCTCATCTGTTCGACACCATGATGACAAAGGGTGTATGTTAGAGAAGAAAAATATACATTGCAAAATTATAAAACTCTTGCCTAGATAAATCACGTATCAATAAAGTTAACTCCCTCAGTTTGTTATAAATAAAAATGTATCGTTCGGTAAAAGGATATCAAATATTATATACGAGTATTAACACGAAGAGTGTCTACTTTTCTATCACATTTAAAAAAAAAGGAATATAAAAGCAAAGAAAATTTATTTAATCATAAAAAAAGGACCTTTCATAACAGAAATGATAACATAAAATAAGGCGATTATAAGAGACCACATCACATCAAGTCATTACCGCCCTAAAATAATACTAATTTACACGTATCAGGTGTGTAATAATAAAAAAGATGTATGTAATAATAAAAATAAATAAACAGAATATATATAAACAAAACATTTGCACGCGATTAGGTGATTCAACATAGTTTACTGGACATATGTATATATTATAACCAGACCCTTTATAGCTCACAGATATCAATCAGCAAAAAGAAAATAAGATATAATCATACAATGTTAAATATACATTACCATACAATACACTCACTATACAACACACTGCATTATATATTTATTTAACACAGTACAAAATAAAAATACGTCTACTGCACCAATGGCGCAGTGATTTAAGTGGTCACCTCGCTGCCGGGCCGAGTGGTGCGTTAGTTAATCCCAATTTCGTCGCCGTTTGCCGTCATCTGTGCATTGTGTGACTGGATATTTGTATGTTCTCTGTATGACACATAACACCCCGATCAGGAACACACTGCTGAATAAAAGTTTGATTGTATTATAGAAAAAATGTTATACTAATTATTTAAGTAATGTTTTTGCCGTCTGACGTAAAGATTTACATGTTTGCGTCAGACCCTGTGGTCCTGGGTGTATTTAAACACACACACTAAATTAATTATAAATTTACTAAACCCATAAAAGAACTCATTGCAAAACAAACTGCTACAGTTAAAACATTGAAAATCGTATCGTCGATTCTAAATGTCTTCCTACACAGTGGTTGAAGTTTAGTACCGCGCGCGATTTGTTCAGCCCCAGTCTCTTTTTGGTGTTACACCACTTCGAAACAGCGTTAGCCATGTAAGCGACGAGGGATTTCAAATGTTTTTTGGTCCAATTTGAACAGGTCCCACGTTCGCTTAGATGCAGTTTGTGCTAATTCGATGTGGAAAGTTTTAGATTATATTGTTAGTGTTTTGTTGAACGTTTCATTGGTGGAATGTATATGTATATGAATATATTATACAACGCTACGTGTATTTTTTTAAATGTAAAAGTACAATAAACCTCAAAATTGCTAAAGGTAAATCACATAACTAGTTGCCTCTTTTTATTTTACATTTATTTATTAATGGAAACTATTTATTTATTTTGAACCGAACAAGATTCAATTAATTATTTATATACTTCTACAATATCAGTATTCACTTTTAACCTTAGAGAGCCATGCTCAGGCACGTATGATGGGCCTCGAACGGAGTATTGCCACAGCCACCGTGTTTCACCGACTGAGTGAGGTAACTGAGGGCCTGAATCCCTTTTTCTTTTTTCTCATCTTTCACCTCCACTTTTACAACTTCCCTGTTTCACCTCTCCTCCCCTCTCCCGCCCCCAGATCGCACTAAGGCGGACGGCGCACTTTACACTATTAAGTTGCAGGTATCCATGGGCGGCGTAAAAAGAACAATGTCCATGTTATTGTATATGACAGAATTGTTAATTGATCGGGTATTGTGTATTATGTGTAATATACAATTAAAATAGCAATTAAATATTATAAAGAGTGATATAGAGATTATAGTGCCAAATTAATTTAATTTGAAAATAATAATAAAATATCCTGGATAATAAAACAAATCACGACAACACTAAGTACTGCTTGAACCCCATCTGTTTCCGTGGGTGTCATAAAACGTGACTAAGGGATCGGATTGTTACCTATCAGACCGTATATATACAGTCCCATGGAGCCTGGTTGACGGCTTGCACCCCTATTACGTAAGTGGGAATATATACATATATGTATGTATATATCATATCGAAAGGATGAATGAAAGAATATTGACTAAAGGTAAACATTATTATGGCAGATGTAATCCAGCTGTCGGAAGAGGAAGACCTTAGCCAACGTTCTTGAACCGTGTTCAAGACAATCTAAGCGAAGTCCAGGTAAAAAGTACCTTTAACCGTCGAGCCTGTATGCGGAACGGAATGAAAGTTTAAGAAGTAAGAAAGGTATGTCAGAATCGTAGCAAATGGAAGTAAGTGGTCTCTGCCTGCCTCTATGGGAAAGAGAAGTGATATTTTCTATGTATGTATACACCCGTACAACTGCCTTCTTACGATTGATATCTTTTATATTATTGTATTCATAAAACACGTTTACTCTCTTCTACATCGTTTGTAAGAAATTGAACCTTCAAGTAAAGTTAGTTACAATGAAATAGGTGTCATCTGGAGATACGTTAGTTAATGGCCCAACTGACTGAGACTAACTCGAGCAGAGTTCAGTTTGAATTTTTAAAATTTAAGTTCTGGTTAGAAGTAAGGAGATAGATAGCTGTTTCTTTCTAAGATAACACTTTATTTCTGTGTCACGGAGAGATCACAAATAAACAAGCAACATACATAAATATCCCCCAGACTCAGAACAATCTAGAAACTTTTAATATGCTGTTAAGAATATACAGTTTGTTTTTATTACAAAACGAAAAACAAACACAAGAATAGGATAACTTTTTTACAGAGTAGACAACACGTCTAATACCTTTTCTTTTGAAAAAAAAAACGTCGTTTTTTCAAATTGCGAAATTAAAAAAAAAAACACTAAAGTGCTAACATTTCGTCATATTCGTTTTTTTTTTAAAGTATATTATTCCAAACCCGCCCAAGATTCATTGTGGACAATTTGTAACCATGAAATGTGAGTAACAATTTAGTAGCTACTATATTTACAAAAGGGCTTAAAAAATATTTCGATATTCGATCGGAAATGTTTTTTATGCCCTGTTTAGATTGTACCTATTCAGAGAAGAACTATTGGGACTATATTTTGTCAAACAGATGTATGACAGTATGAATGGCAACATTCAAAGTTTCATAAACTAAATATTTCATATAGAAATTCATTTTTATTTACCATCAGGTGACCGTTCTGCTCGTTCGTCACCTTTACAATAAAAGAAAAAAAAATTGGACTATTAGCAACCAAAGTTTATGAATAAATAAAAGCACATACTGTTAAATGCATAGAAGTATTAGATTACATTTGCGAGGGCCATCCCAAGAAACATCGATACCTATATAAAACAAAATAAAACTCAATTTAGCCGTCATAACGCGATCGTCGCTAAACCGTAAATCGAGATAAAACCGTAAACTTGCGTTTGAGTTTGCCGAATATTAATCTTTATATTGTTCACTGTGTTTCGAGTACGGCTAACAGAATAGACTAGCCTAGAATAGAATATATTTTTTTTTTTTTATACAATAGGGGGACAGACGAACAGACGGGTCACCTGATGGTAAGTGACACCGCCGTCCATGGAAACTTGCAACTCAAGAGTCGCAAGTGTGCTGCCCGCCTTTGAGGGTGATGAGAGATAGGGGACGCAGGGAGCGGAAAGAAGAGAGGGATGAGGAGATGGAAAAAAGGAGAAAGGAGATGAGGGGAGAGAAAAGGGGGCGGGGGAATTGGGCCTCCGGAAACCTCACTCAATTCGGGGAAATGCAACGCAAGCGTTACTTCACAACCGGTTTTCTGTGAGGCCGTGGTATCGCACCGGTCGAGCCGGCCCCATTCGTGCCTAAGCATGGCTCTACCACTGAAAAACTCTAATATACTTTATTGGCTTCCAAAAGATAGTTCACAAAAGAAATACAAAGTATGTAGTACAATGGGCAGTCTTATCGCAGTCTGCGATCTTTTACAAACAACCGTTGATGGACTACTAAACTGTATAATGATGGGTTCCTTGAGGTTGATAGGGAAAAGAATAAAAATTTGTTGTCATATAATTTTTACATAAGCTAAAGTTATGTATTGCTTGTATATAGTCATTTTTGAGACCGGCTGCGCTCTCGTTAAGTCTTTTTTCTGTCCCTACTTATCAGAAGTAGAAGAAAGGTTTTAGGGTACATACCATACATGGGCACGCTGTTGTTGCGGCGGTAAGACCCGTTATGGAGGATTGGCTCGAGAGGCGTCATGGGACCCTCTCATACCGGCTGACGCAGGTGATCACTGGAAAGGGATGTTTCGGAGATCACCTGTGTCTGATCCGTAAGGAGCCAACGCCTGAGTGCCATCATTGCGATGGCCAGACCGTGGACACGGCGCTCCACACGCTGGCAGAATGTCCGGCGTGGGAGGAGCCGAGGCGTGATCTCGTGGCGGCCATCGGGGTGGTGGTTCTCTCGCTCGGTAACATGATTGCGGCCATGTTGCGGAGCGAGAACGCGTGGAACTCCGCCGTCTCTTTCTGCGAGCAAATTATGCTTGCCAAGGAGACGGCGGAGCGGGATCGGGAGAGGTTTAGAACTCTTCCGGCCCGCCAGGCCCGGGAACGGGCCAGGTACCACAGGCGACTCAGGCGCCGGAGATCGGAGAATGATCTCCGTCCTCCATAAGCGCAGGCTTGGGGGTGACATATGAGGCCATCTGTCACCCTAGCAGAAGCAGGCTTGGGTGGCGGCGCGGACGCTGCGGAGCGTGCGCGCCCTTGGGGGAAGTTACGGGAACATTGGGGTTCCCACACTGGAGGGGGCCGTCTACAAACCGTAGGTGGCCCGAGGTACGTCGGGGTTCCAGGGTTTTCCTTTCTAGGGTGTACCTGGTTCCCCGGCATCTAGTACCCAAGATGGCGTGCGGTTTTAGTCGGTTCGAGTCCGACATGCCACCAGAAGGTGGTATCCGAGGGGATTTCCGCACGGAGAAAAAAAAAAAAAAAGGGTACATACCATACAGGAAAAGTGCAGTTTCTGACCTAATAGTTATATTAAGAATAAGTAAGGAGACGATTACTAACAAATATGTTTTGCACATACACACATCAAATTTAAATATATATATATACTGGTATACAGGTATTTGAATTAAAAAGAAGGTATACCTACTTACAGCGAATACCTTCAATAGATAATTTATATTTATTATTTATCGTCTCAATACACATTGTGTTATCTGAGATTTGCTAACGAAACAGTGTAGAAAGGTCTATAGCCAAATTTCCGGCCTCTCTCTAATTGAACATCGGCTGTAAACACCAAACAAACCGTATATCAGATGTCACGAACAAAATGTATATCCTCTACACGCAGCTCATCCGATCTGGTGCGGATTTAACCGACCGAAGCCGTTTATCTCGTATATATCCATACAATTTCGCAACAAAATTTGATTTTATAGAATACCGCTTAATATTGGAATTTTTTATATTTCAGTTATTTTGAACCTTATAGTGTCAAGATAAAAGTGTAGTTTTAATATCAAATGATTTATTAGTAGCGTTTAAGTTGTGGCTTGTAAATACAAGGCAATATGAGCCTTATGTAATTGTAATTAGTTATATTTTAAACTGATTATGGTTAAAGCTATTTATTACATTAATGTGCCTGATGATAGGAATGAATTGCCAGATGATTCCATTACAAGAGTTTATTAACGGATCACTTGTTATTAATGTATATTTGTTTCGATTACATTGCAAATATGTTAGTAAGTATATCATTTACTATTTTGTATCGTTCTAATAATGAAGGTGTTCCGAAAGCTGTACTCTCTTAACTGCGTCGTGATGTCTACATCTAAATTTCCTTAATATAAGTTTCCTATATCTGTTAAGAAACCAATTATGCATACTAATGTTACATAGATTAAGTTAATGTTCAATGACCCACGGCCGACGAGTGATGAGGTCGTGGGTGCGATTCTCACTCAGGAAAAATATATGTAGTTTGTTTTGTTGTGTTTATTTGTACACCACTACGAGTATAACGGAAAAAGTATTATATAAAATACATTTGTCAATTCGATATTGTACAAGGGGCGGCTTATTGTTTAAAGCAATCTCTTTCAGACAACCTTAGGAAGGAACAAAATGATTTGGAGAGACGGCGGTAGTTGTAAATATATATCTAATATAAGGAAAACTAGGTACTAAAAACTAGACGGCTGTTAACACAGTTGCAAACTAAACAATGTTCGTTCTTCTTCAGATTACTAACGTATTCTGAACACATAAAAACACATACCAATAATGGGACCAACAAAACAGGCTCTAAGTCTTATAACAAAACACATAAAAAAGCAATGTTGAGTATCACCTATCTTGTTAGCTACTTTTTTAAATAGAAGTGGGTTCACATTGTATCACATTGTACATACCACACAAAAGGGCGTGATCTAAATAGTTATGCTAACACAACATTTACACAGTGTAAAGACATTTGTCTTTTGTTTTATACATACAAATGCATTCAAAATTTAAATAATTTTTCTTAATTTTTTTTTCTCTATTTCATATTTTATAAGTTTTTTTCCTGTTTAAATAAATTTGCACTACACACAATTATACATAACACACGGTTTGTTCACGTCACTGTAAATCCATGTATAGGGTATGCTTTATTCTATGTAACTTTGTAAAATACTAATGTGTAAAGGTAATTTTAAATAGCGCAATCGATGTCCCCATAAATAAACTCCAAAAAATTCAAATTATCTTATAAATATCTGTGTAAAAAGTCAAATGCATATATCCTCATGGTAATTGAGCTAAACTTACTAACGGAATTGAGACCGCTAACAAAAATACAATAACAAAATCAGACGAAGACTGTATATAATTGCAATTAGAAAGCCATTAACAAATGGACAGATCGAACTAAAATGTTCTCAAAACGGAATAATTGATGGACTTAATTGAACTGTTTGATATTCTGACCCAATAAATGTAGGTTATATTTTTATCAAATTTTCTTAATTACTATTTTTTTTTTAATAGAAAACATTCACAGCTTCCATTTGAAATATTATTTGGAAACAAATAATTAATAACATAGCAGCAATTATCAGCTCACAGCTTGCTTGATAGAAAACTAACCGAGCTCTCGTAGGCGGATAAAATGTTAATCTTTTAGCCGTGTGGTTCTGGGTGGACTAGAATAGTTCCACCCCACATCTCTTCCCGTGGGCAACGGTAAAACGTGGGACTGCTATCATCTATAAAACAGAATGTATAAATGAAGTCACACTGCGTCATTATGAGTGCAATACGATTGCCCTTTGCTATGCAAGTGGGATTAAGTTACGGTTAGTAAAATAAGGGCGATTGATACGCTTCTACCTAGCCTTGCCTTCCTTTTTAGAGGCGGCATTGATTATAAATTTAGTTAAATATACAACACAAAAAATCCAGTAAGATAATAAACGCTGAAGAGAGAGAAGAATGATGCTTGTACACAAATAGTATTTGTGCAAAAACAGATTCTCAGACAGACAGAACAGAAGTCTAAGGTGACGAGATCTTATTGAAATAATTTTATTCAAAATGAGTAGATAACGGTATAATAAATTAATTTTGGTTAAGTGGCATAAAAGGCATATGGGTTGTATATAGTAGACATATATATTTTTTTTTTCCACGAATTATTGCCATATGCATTACGCGAAATTTTATTCTTTATAAACCGATTTTATAAACTCTTTTTAAATTATAATAAAAAAACGTTTTGTTATTAAATATTCTACATTAAAGAATGAAAAATAGATTTTATTGCAACTTATTTTATGAACAATCTCTAAACGGCATTACAATTTTACCTCGATTTAGGACTAACATTTAATTTCTAAAGCACGTGCGTTTGTTCAAACCGCACCAAATCGTGATGAGGCATTACGCAGTAAATTAATTAAGTTTACAGGCTATCAACTAAATATTCGATTCCTTTTACCCACGTCAGATAGTTGGGTGAAGGGCAGCAGAAGGCAGTCTTTCTTGTTGTGGCACGTATTGTAAGGAGGTTCCTGTCTCTTTGTTTATATTTTTAAATATAATATATATATTTATTTTATATATTTAAAATTATAATTTAGATGTATTTTAAGATAAATAATAAAAAAGACTTAAAAAATTCTACACCCTGTTCATTATTTGTTGATCTCTTTGAAATGACCGAAGGTTTTGTCCTGGCAATCATGGACAAAGTTGTTATGACGAATACCTTTAGAAAATCTATCAGGCATATCATTTCTGGTTCTTCTCGTCTCGGCACAAAAAAAAATACAAAAAGTACATAATAAATTTAAATAAAAATACAAAACACACACATCCTGTCGAGAAAATGAATAATCCCTGATACAGCTGCAATTTTGACTTATTTTAATCTCGTAGAGCCAGTATCACTGGGGACGAGGTGAGGTTTTTATCAAAATCCCATACATACAAATAATATGGAATAGAAAAATATCTGAAAAACATAACAATCCGATGTCACCTAAGCATACATCTTACTCGTACATATCTAACTAGCTGTAGGTAATCGTTGTTAACGCAACCGTTGAGGAAGTTCCGACTGACGGGATTAATTTGACTCTCCGAATAGTAATGTAGCATTACATATACGTACACTCACGCTTACATTCACGAAAGGGTAGGCAGAGGCGTCTCAAACGCCTATATTTTGCCAACCATAATTTAGTCCCATTTACTTACTAGACAACACCGACTCGGATTTATTAGTCGCTTTCACGACACCCAAGAGAAGAGATTGGATGGCCGTCTAAACAAAGAACCACACAACTATTTGGAGTAGTAATGGTGTTTCTATGCATGTATATTTGGTTAGATTGGGACTAGACAGCGATGTGTAAAAGATATATCCCAAAACAATGAACTAGAGAACGATAGAAAATAATGGAAAAAGAAAGGCTGGTCCTAAAAAAAAATTAGAAGGAAAATAGCCACCCGAAATATATTTGGGAAATGGACAAGCTAATGAAGACGATGAGCTGGTGAACGCGACTTGGTCTGCGTGGCCTTTTCTTTTTGTAATTTTACTATACTTCACTAAATGTATTCTTGCTACCTGTATATGCCAATGTTCATGGATATTATACATTTTTGTATTCCTAACCTTAACATTTTTTTGACGAACATAGAGAGCACTTAGACTCTTATGGGGATCGAACCCACAACACTCGTCGCACTAGCTTAGTGGTGAGGTAAACACTCATGCCATGCCACTATGAAATCCGTGCAGTCATTGGTCTTCTATTAAAAATTTTGATCAGTTATTTTATATTTTTTTAAATAGTACAATAAAACAGAATGACAATTGCAAAACACAATTTTTTTGTAACCTTATTGCCCTACTTAGTGAAATAATTTAATTTAAACATAGTCGTCTACCCTTGCAGTGCTTTTTGTATTTTTCAGCACAGAGTAAATACCTACAGAAATTTAAATTCTCAACCAAACATATGTAGTAATTCAGAGGTAGCAATCCTAAATGTTTATACAAGCAACATGACAACACTAAACGAAAAATGTTCATTGTTGCCATAAACAAGTTTACAGTTTTACTCTTTTATGACAGTTGTTAGTACATTGGGGATGTTTAGAATTATTGCCTTGTGATATATATAAGTTTACGTCAGGAATTTATTTCAGTAAAATTTCTGTTTGGGAATGTAGATGTGATTTTCGTATGAAATTTCGTTCCATACGTTTATGTAAGATGTAACTCTAGTTGATTTTCTTCGACATTCAGATGTGATATATGATGTGTATAATGCGCTTCTGTAAAACCTTATCTACATTTAGAAATTTAATTATATTTAATTTTAAAGAATGAATATATTTGGTACATATGGTGTTTCCGGTGTCGTGCGGTCTTTACAAACAGAAACATTAGACACAAATATCCCCAAAATCAGGGCAACTAACTGTGGATCATATACATTTTTAACCCACACCTTCTGGATCAGTAGTCAACAACTTGCCAGTCAATATTTATTGCCTTGGTTTCTTTCTTTGCTTTCTTTGGACAGTCTGACCATTAATGTAATTTAACAATTGGGTTTCACCAAGTCACCATTTCGAAAACCTTTTGACAACTTCTATATCGTTTACTAAATTTATTCGGCATCAGCAAACCGTATCAACGAACGCGATAAACAATGAAAAATGATACATGTGTTAAACAATGAAATAGCACCCTTTTGACGTCGGCAATAAATGCTAAAATTCTTTGTAGAGTAGAAACAGAAACGTTTAAAAAGGCATTCTCGTAAATATTCAAAAGACATCAATCCACGTTCCAGGTGGAAGATCAATCAATCTCTGATTTACGCTGACAAAATTATGGCTGTCTCGTTCTCTCACATGGTGAATATGCTCGAGTGAACACGATAGGTAATTGATGTTGTAATATTCCAAGTGGTTTTTGAGAGAAAACTTTTTTGTATATTTTAGTGTCTGTTGTTTCAGATGAGTTTACGACTGTTTTTTTTTTACATGACAATAACGATATTGGAGTTTACGTTTTTAACGTTATTTTTCTATACAAATACGAATGAGTATTTTAGAGAGCATATGTGGCAGAGGTATGCCTAGGCACGTATTGGCCGGCTTGTCCGGAGTAATACCATGGCCTTACAGAAAACCGGTCCTGAAGTAATGCTTGCGTTGTGTTTTGTTGATTGAGTGAAGTTACAGGAGGCCCAAATACCTCCCCTCTGGAGATTAGAACACTCAATGGCCGGCAATGCACAACTTATCATGCATGCTTAGGCACGAATAGACTGGCTCGACCGGTGCGATACCACGGCCTCACGGAAAGCTGGCATTGAGGATAAATGCATGCGTTGCAGTTCCTTGAAATTAGTGAGCTTTCCGGAGACCCTACTCCCCCTCTCCTCATAGTAGTTGTAGTTGAACACTACTAATTATGCTTATAAAACAATAGATTCGATCAGGCTTTATATACTGTTTTAAGCGGCGGTAGTGATGGCTAAATCGTCGGACTTCAAGTGGTTGCAGGTTCAAACCCGTCCAGTAAACTACAGTCGTAAACCCCTAACACAAGCATTTATCTCGGGGGGGGGGGTTAAAAGAATACTAGTAATGTGTGACCCACGTTGCTAGTATTCTTTAAAAAAAAACATTTATTAAACAGCTAGAGCGCATCCACTAAAATATTGTTATTATTGCTTACACGCGAATAACTACATATGTACCTACTTAAAGTTATCTAGAAAAGCAAAATTTTGAATCATGCCATTAAAAGTTAACCCAGCGACAGCCCTTTAGCTCGCAATCCCGCAGGCTTCAAGCGGGCTGCTTAATAACTGGGCGATGTCGAGGCGCTCGCTGCACGGGAGGCTCAACTGCATCTGAGAAATATAAAACCCATTTCAGCCTCTCGTGTTCACGCTCCAAAGTAACGTAATTTCTTGCATGAGTCGGTCGCATGCTGCTCTGCGTTCCACCGCGTACTGGGTATCAGAATCGTATGTTGAGCCGGAGTACTCTCAATCAGTTAACCTCGTTTGCCTAAGTATAATACTGAAATGTAGTCACACTTACTGATATGAAGTCCTACTATTATATTTAGGACATAATTTCAGTAAATTGGTCTCACCCCACGTTACTCAGTGACGCTCGCGGTCGTCAAATTAAAATGCTTTGCGTTCCTTTTGGCTATATAACTATTGAAAGTCCGCCAGAACGGAAGTAATTTGTACTTTCCAACCCAATAGACAACACATGGAATAGAATACCATGGCCAAGTTAATTTAAAGTAATATACGTTCAAAAGGTTATATTATGGAAAAATCTAAACAACATTAAGGTGATTCATTAGAGGAAATTATTAACTCCTGATTAATAATTTCCTCTAATGAATCAATACCTGATTTATTATCGAGTTCAGGCATAAACAGTTGTACTTCATCATTATTATTTAGCCTATCTTAGTCCACTGCAACACATAGCCTTCTCCTACACTCTAATCAGTTTCTTTTCGTACATACATATGCGGAGCGACGGGTGTTATGTCTCTCCAACACAAAGGGAGGATCTAACAACCAGGAGAGATGATCATGTCTGGCCGACCGCGGCTAAATCAATTCACGTCGTCACACTCACGCCTGTATGCCCAAGCAGGGGAACGCAAAGGTGTATTAAACACTCACATTTTCCCAATTAGAATTTGGTCCCGCTAAAGTAATAGGGGGCAAGCCTATTGCTTCTACCGGGCACTGTATGACAGTATACATACTGGCTGATACATAACAGGAAGAGGTGGGGCTCCCATATTCTACTCCATCGTGAACCACAGTTTCTTTTTGTACTTGTAAATATCTCACAATGGCAGTTACATTTGTTTTGCTAATCTTATCAACGAAATAAACTACCAATACATATATGTATCTACCTGTGTACCTACAGAGAATAGAGGCAACCACAGAGTTAATTTCTGCACACTGAAGCATATTTGTTTACATTTGGTGTATCATTGTCGCATTATTTGTGTAAAATGATTTGGCATTACCCACAACAAATTATTTATTAGTCTTTGAAATGTAGTTGGTGTTTTTGGTGTTAATTTGTGTATTTATAATTTTAATTTGTGCAAATCTCTAAATATTTTAATATGTTCCTGTAAAAATATTGCTAATGTAAGTAACTTATAAAGGGAAGACGCTTAGTGTTACTCAACCTTAATAATATCACATCACATACACATATCAGATAATATAGAAAATAGCCAGATATCATATACTAAAAAGCGCTGCCACTCGCTACATTTAAAAACCTTGGCTCCTGCTCCCAAACGTAGGTATAAAAGAGGAGTGACCGCTTATGTAAAAAAAACAGTGAAATTGTACCTTATTCTTCACTATAATAAAGTAATATCATATGTTATATGTCATCCGAAAGTTAAGTCTTTATGTATAAATCGTAGAAATTATTTGTATTTCATTTAATATTTATCTGAAATATATGCACAAAATATATAAAAAATAGATATCAGATAAAATAGTGGATCATATTATCACACCTGCTGGACCAAACCCAACATTATAAGTACTAATTAGTAAGAGAAATTTTATTACTTTTATTGTTCCGCTTGTCTCCGCTAGATAATGCTAAAATACATTGCGTTGTGTTTGTAGGTACATTGAGGTCATATAAATTGAATTAAATGATTAAAAAAAATATCGTTCTAGATACAAACCAAATATGACCGATATGAGGTGGATAAACCTGTGGGTTTTACTAAAGTTTTTAAAGATATATTTTTTTCAGGTCCCTATATTAACTTATTCTTCTTGACTGACTGTAAAAATAAACAAAAATTACGCAAACATAAAGACATATGAATGTGAAACATGAAATAAAAATCAAATCTCTTAAAATCCATCTAAACCACCACGTCACACGGCATCCCCGAAATACACACGTGAGTAAAACCGTATGTCTAAATAACTATGAATGTAACTCGTGCACTGCAGATTTTTTCTATTAGGGGACATATGCCAACCCGCTCCTCGGCCTTCCGCATAGACTTGATAAGAAAGCGGAGAACCTGGGATTCTAGTTCCCTTCATTCAGTCGTCGGTCCAACTGCCTAGGGACCTTTCGTTAACCGATTCTCAATCTCTACTCTAGGGCTTTTTGTAGTTAAGTAAATATTCTATGAAGCCTTTTAAAGCCTTAATATCCATCGACACGACCTGTATGTATGTAAACTTTTAACATCATCATCTGTGGTTTCTTCTTTTTATTCAATTTTTAAACGTTTTGATGTATATTCGTTTATTTTCCGTTTGAGAGAAAACTGGGTCACACGAAATGCTCTGTTGGCGAATTTTGGTTGATCCTGTTTTAAACTAAAGAGTTATTTATCTGTTTGTTTTGATTGTGGGTTTATGATTTTAAATGAAATGTTTGTAATGATTTTAATTATGCGCTGCTAGAAATATTAGGTTTTGTTTTATGACAAAAAACGGAGGAGGTTTTTAAGTTGACGTGTATATTTTTTTTTATGTATGATCACGTATAACTTTTTACAGAATAGCCAGATTTTAATAATTCTTTTTTATTAAAGTATATTTGAGGGTTTTCTTCGAAATTGGTCCCATGTAAATTTGGAAAAAAAATCTACCCTAAGGGTGGGATAAAAGAAGTGATTTATTGTTTACTCACAGATTTTAATGCTTAGTTGTGTATTAATAATAAGTATAAAATAAAAATAAAACATTATATTATAATAGTTACATTACATTAAAAAAAACCTCACGATGAATGAGCTTTACACCTGTACTTTACACCTCTCTAGTGTGAAGACCTCTCAGTTTTTGCATTTCTGGTAAAGCTCATTCATCGTGAGGTTTGTGTAATACCTAATTTGGCTCAAGATCAGATAATATATATAATGTAGTTTATAGCCACAAAAAATAAAAACTTTTTAACAAAAAATTTTTTAGCAAAAAATTATAAACTTTTTTAATAAACCTTAACTAAGTTCTTGAACTAATGTAAGCATATAATGAATTGACAGAATTGTCGCAGCGTTAGCGTATGATTCGATGAATGAATGATGAAACTTTTATTGTATTTGTATCTGTATGTGTGAGTGTGTGTTTATTTATATGTATTCGTATATTTGTGTGTAAGTTTTACTGGCATATTATATTTGAGTAATCCGATCCAATCGCATGTGCACCTACTTATAATATTACCTTTAGAATATGTATATACATACATATACATATTATATACATATATATATATCCATTTCCCTCACTTAGTTATGCGTTTTTGCACCTACCACTTCTATCTCTGCAACACCCCAAGGTTGACTGGCAGAGAATGCCTTAGGCACTAAGTCCGCCTGTGTACGATATGTGCATAAAGGCATTAAATAAATAAATAAAAATAAATAAGTATACCAATAATTCTGAGTCCGCCAAACAACTACATATTATTGCTTTTCAGATTTTTCGGCGGTTTTATTTTTTTGTCAAAAACTTTTTATATAATTTAATATGCAAAATTACACCGTATTTATTTAAATAAATATAATTTATTGTACATCAAAAAAGTCCAACACAAACAATACGAATAGAATATATTATATACCAAACATTAACAATGCCGCCTTGTTGCTTAAAAGAAATACCTCCCAGACCATTTTAGGTTTTAAATATTTAAAAATGATACAACTTTTTTTTTCTTTTTTCTCCATAGCTAACATTTACATAAACATATCTAGTTTAAAGCTAGTATTGCACGAACACAATCACATAATAATAAAATACGATAAATCCGTCCATTGATCGGGTCAAATAAAGTCAAAAATAGTAAATTGGAATTTCAAAGTCGATAAATGTAACGCAACATCAAATTTACTTTGTGAGGTCTCCCGCTGTTACGAAGGATCACCAGATTTGCATTTAAATAGAATTCGCGTGACACCAGTGTGCGTAAAAAGTATCTTTATTATACTGCAATAGTGTGTTAAAACTCGTTACTTTCTGTCTAAAAAATGACATACAAACGCCCTACACGAGTACATCTTGTAAAGGACTTGGGCTGAATAAGCTTTAGAACTACATGACATCAACGTTTTATATAGCTGATACCCGCCTACGTTTCATCTGCGTTTATGGTCACTGCTTTGATACAAAGTGTAGTAACGAGATGTTTGATAGCCCATATATATCTCAAGGAATCCTCTGTTTAATACAATTGACAGATTATTCCGTACCAACAATAAATACTTTTCAGCGATATTATAGTCGCAGGAACACATTTAAATCCTCCAAGGCGTGGCCGCCTCTGGAAGGTCTGCAGGGGTTCCTGGAAGCATCCCTCCTAGGGTATATCCACATCCCTTGTAATAGAACCCACTACCGATGGAACACGGTGTGGTTTGGTCGGTTCGAGTCAGACATACCACTTCATCGTATGGGATCCGCACAAAACCAAAAAGGTACAATACATTATAATGTATGTATATGTAATACAAACATAGTAAGTACTTTTTTATGTACAACTCTAGTCTCAAAAAAGGACGTAAACTGACTTCAGAAGCTACTTAAAAGATACGTATATAAACATTTTGAGAACTAATTGCAAATTAAACGGATGTCGGTAAGCGGTAAAAATTGAAACGTTCACTGAAAATTTTACCAAGTGGAAAAAATATAAAAAATGTACGCATCAAAGTTTATTATTGAAGGCAATTTTTTTATGAGAATTCTCGTTTTTTAGGATTTTGCCGTCATGAAATTGGTTTTACTTTTTCCAACGATACGATACAAGATATTTATACAGATTATATCTCCCTGTAACAATAAACAGGTAAGCAAATATTGTGAAACTTGGATGGTGTAAGTACATATTTTTAGAAGTAATGTTTGGAAATTTGTGATTGTGAAAAAAAAACATACTTGTTATTAATATATTGCAATGGCGGAAAGTTAATTACATATATTATTCAATATTTTTAAAACAAAACAACGAAATAAACGTCTTGATGAAAAAACTTTCAATTTCAATAAAAAATCAAAAACAGAAACTTTCTATTAGCTATATTTTGTGTAAATTAAATAGTATAGTTAGCTTTTGAGCTCAAACATTTATTCAGAGCAAGGTAAATAGAAAAATTGAAGAGGACTGGCCAAAAGCTGCAGATTTTATACAAAAGAGTAAAGTATTTGAAAAATGTTCTCTTTGGAATGGGAGCAAATGTACCAGAAACACGTTTGTCGTAAAATATGTAGCATGCGAGTTTTGATGCGCATACCGTATATATTTTTACGATTCGTGTGTAATGTGGGCTTAAAGGAACTTGATATATGTGCTAGTGAACTCTGTGTTGTGATATATTAAGGTAAAATAATTTTATTAGAAAAAGATACCTATGGAAATGTTATGTTGTCATTTATATTTTTTCTTTTTTTTTCTATTTTCTCATCGATCATTCTCGACAAAGTTGTGAAACTTTAATTATGCTATTTTTGTAGAAAGTAGATTTGTGGGCTTTTTATAATTTTTAATAAGCAATTAACGACTTACGTTATTACATTGTTTCGTTCTTCCTCACGAAATAATACAAACTTACTATCGAGAGAAAAAAAGTGATGAAATATGTAAAAACTAACGAATATTATATGCAATAATTACTACATTTTATTTGAGATACGTATTTGCCTTTTTAAAAATGCAAAATACTTGTGATTAAGTTTAGACAACATTACCGATCAAACTTCATATATAAAGAAACGAGTGGTGCTAGTATAAAGACTAGAGGTGCTGCTACCTTAGCAACTCTGTCTAGTGACAAACGACTAACAAATAAATATAGATAACTATAGAAATTCCGAACCGATTGCTGAAGTCACCAAGAGCTTGGAAGGTGACAATGATACATATTATTGATGTCTGCAACCTGAATTAACAAGAATGCAATGCAAACCTTAGCTTTATTGGAAATAGACAACCCAGTATATTCTCTTCCAATATTCTAGCACATTACTTGAAATAATAAAAGTAAGCATTCAAGTCCGTTTCCAAAAATTTAAGATAGAAGATCCGGGATTCAAGGACTGATGTAGCAGCAGTAGCGTATCCTTTCTTCAAATTAAAGTCGGTGCCAAAAAATAACAAGGAGCAAGTGGACTGTAAAATAACGATTTTTGGTGTGGAAAAGTGGACCCCAGTCACAGACATAGAAAGAAATAAAGAAAACAATAAGAGACTTAGTACATGCTCCGGGATTCAGACTCAACAACCAGTGACCAGTGGATGCCAATACCGCGGTAGACATGGAAATTTCAAATACAAAACTATTTGGCATTTAGGATTTAAAATAGTAAACCAAAAATTGTTAACGTTTTGTATTTAAATTTTAAATATACATACAGTAGAACGCCGATTATCTGAATTAATTAGGACCGGGGTCGATTCGGATCATCGGACATCGACTGGTAATAAAGAAAAACGAACTGTCACACATAGAATAGACTTTATATATTTTCTACAATACGTAAGTAGTGCACTAGAGAGAGAGAGAGAGGAGAGAGAGCATCAGCGACGCGGCAGATAATATACGAAACCCCGTGTACGAAACATCTCGATCAGAGTAAGTTAGGACTGATTCGGATAATTGGCGATTCGGTTTATAAGCGTTCTACTGTACTTCTTAAATAATTTTGTACATCTCTGTACGTTGCAATGAAGTACCCAGTCCTCCTGGGTGTACTTATTTTTCGAGTGTAAAACGCCATCTCTTGGTAAATTAGTGAAACGCGTTTTATTTTTTGTCACCATTGTTAAAGTTTAACATGTTACCCTGCAGATGGCATTCGGCCGGTAAATAGTCTAATTATTAGAAGAAACACGGATAGAGTTTTTTTCGAGTATGTTAGATACATACGAAATGTACGAAGTTTTTTGACGGGCCCACCCTTGAGCATAGACAACTTGATGGATTTCGACATCTGAAGTGTCATTTGAATTCCTTTAATGGTGGGAGTGACATAGGGCATAAAGTTTCATAAAGTTTGAATGCGGGTTTTATATGCATTTATTAATAATTTTACTTGAAAAGTCACTTATGTCACACTGATTAGGAAAGAAAAAAAAATAGATACTTCATGGAAATTCGGAGAGGATTCTGTATTCTTTTTTACAATTAATGTATACAACAAAAAGACGGTTGAATTTTGATTACTGACAAGAAAAGTAATAAAAATAATCTTTAACACTTTATGTTCAGATTTATGAATGGCCAGAAGTAATTTAACCTCTTTAGAATAGATAACGTCATGATTAAAATATACAGCATATCTTAATAAAGTAGCGCCACAAGCACCGATACACTAGTTTTATGTATTTCTATGTCTGCAAATTCTCGCTATTACGATACGCATGATTCCAGAACATGGTAACTGTCCCTTAAACTAATTAAATCACAAAAAGCACTTCTCTACAAACCAAAATCAACTGGAACACTGATAGAGTTCTTTTCGCAAACTTTATTAGTAGACTAGAAAACATATCGAAATGCAGTTCTATACAACATTATTTTATTCTTACGTGCACAACAAATTTGACTGCACTAATATAAGCTATATTTGCTTTTTGTTAAATTTGATTTTTTGGGAGTTGAACAATTCAAATCTGTTACTTTTTTAGGAGTGTGCTAACTCATAATACTTGTACAGGGTATCCTGACACGTCCTATCGAGCTGTACTCCTCAACAAAAAGTGTCTGGTTGCTAACGACTTTGTAACGAGCGCTGTGTCTGCTTTTAGTGAACGCACATTCTAATGTCCGCGGTACGTGGGAGTCCCTTTTTTCGCATTATTGTCATTGTAGCAGTGTGTGTTGAACTTTTTCAGGAAACAGATAAGAAGTCCGGTATTTTTTTTATTTTATTTTTTTAATTTAGGGTTGCGTTTATCTCTTACACAATTTATTGTAAAATTATTTATATAGATGTATCGCAACTACGATTATAGTTTTATCTTTGAATAATGTTTCTGTCTGAGGTCAATCTCTAAGAATGTAACAAAACAAAACAATATATGCATAGATATACCTGCCTATCACGTAGATAATAACACATTTTGTCATATGCAATAGAATTCTCAATAAGTACAAATATAAAATGTTAGTGCTAACTAAGCTTTCTGCTTGTAATATACGTGTTTAAAATAAGTCTGTTTAATGCAACCGAAAGGTTAATTAGCATTAGTCTAGAGGTATGAAAGTCACAAGACAAACCTTTAGGTAGATGACACTGTATGTTCAATACCTATAATATTTAAAATCGAAATGTAAAACTAAGTCACAAAAAATTGACAGCATTTATATCACATCGATTATAAATTAAATACGTAAAGTGCTGTACTTACTAGTGGAATGTATTATTATTATACATTCCACTAGTAAGTACAGCACTAAATAAACATATAGCATTATATTTGCAGTACATTACAATGGAACCATTATTAAGGAAAATATTTAATAAGCAATGAAAGAAGAATGTATAGGAAGCTCGTGAGGTATGTGATTATAGAAACAATTGGCGGCCTGTTGTCTCTGTCTATCACGAGAGGAAAAAGGCGTGAGTTTATGTGTGTATGTTTATGACAACCAAAGCATAGGCTTGTAACATAATACATAGCGTCTCAATGCGCTCTAGCCGCTAGGAGGTGACGCGACATCCGCGTGCTTCAGGACGCTCCCTCATTTGAGAGGTCCCGAAGGAGGTGCCCAGTCTTAATAAAGCTATTCCGGACTCTTATTTAAAATGCAGTGTGCTCCACATAATGTGGTTTTAGTAGGTTCGATTCCGACCGACACAGCGTCCCGTCGAAAACTCTGATGGGATATGGGCCCGAGGGGGATTCCGCACGCAAAAAAAAAAGATACACATTTAGACACTTTACGTTGTCTTGGGTTATTTTGGATACTATTCACTTGAAATACTGGACCACACCGGCCACTTTTATTCTATCTTAATATAAGCATATTATTCTATATGGTTAGAGGGCTTAGACTTCCCGCCATCATTCAGACCGTGTTACATGGTATGCGACCCTGACCTGTTTACCAATATTCCTTTCCTATCCTTCTCACCTTCCTTTCCCTTTTAATTTACTTCCCTTTTAATTCCTAAAACGTCCAGACAGACGGCTACAGACTTGACCCCTAATACATAAGTAGGAATAAATTATAGCCGGCGCTTCATTCGGCTGTGGTAGATTATGTGTATAGTGTTCAGGCTTATGTGTGCTAACTAAGGTGGGTAGACTATGGAAGGCCACGCTCCTTTGAAGGCCAACTATCGAAAAGTCGTAGTTATTGACATGTAAAGACATATTTCTTCTACTATACACAAAGATCCATCCAACTCAAGGCCACCAGATGCAGCGGCGAGAGAGATCTCACGCTACGTAGACTTTGGTCGTCGACGTTATAATTGTTATTCGCGCGCACAGAAAAACGTAAGTTTTTAGTTAAATTCCCTATTATTATCTCATATTTTTTACTGTGAATTGTCGTATAAAGATATGTTTATGGTACTAAAGAAAAAAAATTTAGATAGTTTTGCTTGTAAAACTAATAGGTTTGCTTTAAATAGTTTTGCCTCGATTTAAGTTAAAATATTGGTAGTGTTCCTAGGAAAGCCGGTGGTTCCTTATAAGGCCAATCAAAAATATGACGGTTGGCCTTGCTAGGGTACATGGGCAACTACGCTACGACAAAGTCTTTACGTCTACGCCAAAAAACTATTAATTATAAGGTACAAAGAATAGTTAAAGATTTATTCAAAACTAAAGAAAAAAGAATGAGATGAAGCAAGCGACGAGTAAGAAAAAAAGAAAGTCTACAATTAAACGAGACCAAAAATAAAAATGATTCCGTAAAACGGCTAAAAAGAACATTGCGACAACAAAACAGTCAAAGATCGAAAATGGAAATAATGAAAAGTGCAGAAGGTGAAGAAAAGGTGGTACTGTCACGCATGTGGCGAGAGTGGAATGGAAGACATGAGCCAATGTACCGAATGTCAAAAGTAGTCTCACTAAAAAGGTCTCATATTTAAAATCCAAAATTATTATCTTTATTAGTTTCTTAGTTTATTTCCGAATTTGATTTTTATTGTTATAATTATTTTCGTTTTTTAATCTTAAGAATCGTTGATTTTAAACATTCCTGACTTCAAGACTGACTATGTGCCGATGATAAGTTTGTAATAATTACAGTTCTTAGTCTGTAGTGTCTATTATTTTATTATAATTAATATATAAAAATCATTGATAATTGTTAGTTTGGCCTTCTCAGGAACATTTTGGCCTTACAAGGAACGGACCTATAAGAAGGCCATTTTAGGTAAAAAAAAAGTTTTTAATTTCATTATAAAACGCGTTGGCAAGTTATTTGATGTCAATATAATACTCATTACTACTATTTTTAAATAATTCCATTAATATATTCTTAGTTATACGATGGTGTTCAAGTAATGTTCGTTGAGTTTTTTATAAATGATAAAAATATATTGAGCATTTAATGTTTCGCTTAAATGAAGCTTATTATGTAGTTTATTAAAAGCGGATATATTAATTGTTAAAACTCTATTTTTAAGTTGAACGACTGATGTATAATTTTGGCCTTGTTTGGAGCCGTGTTCCTTGCAAGACCATTTAGAAGAGCTTAATAAAACTTAGGTTTAATAAATGGTGATTAAAGCTAGGTTAAAAAAAGTGATTTATATGGTACACAATAAAACATATTTATACTTGATAATCTGTTTCCTTCATTTATCTTGTTAATAAACGAATAAAAAATGTTTACTCGTTAGAGTGGCCTTCCATGGTCCACCCACCTTACTAAGTAATTGTAAGATAAAACTCCAATTTAGGAATAATAAAATGGAACTATATTTGTAATGTAAACTGTAGTTTCCTCATGGTTAATAACTGCCAAGTATAAATAAAATCTACACACTCCTTTTTGTACCAAAAAGTAAAAACAAAACTGTCATAAATTGTCACTTAGTTTTTCCGACGATTGTCACGGCGCGGCAGCCCAATACAGCTTCTGAAGCAAACAGTAGCGCCATGGGGAAATTCTAGTGAACTACATTAACTTTTAAGCTTTTCTTCTAGTTTATGGTATACGTAACAGATGGCGTTGTCATCAACTCTTATTCAACCAATTTTGTTTTCTTTTTATATCATTTTTAGTTTGATTCGCTTAAAAAGTAATGTTTATTCGTATATTATTATAATATTCAGGAAGTTAAAGTTAATTTTCAACACTTCGCAAAAGTAATTAGTTATTAAAATTTTATGGGCTTCTTAATTTAATCTGGATTATCCTTTAGGTGGAATTAAAGAGGTTTATGCCCAAGACCACTATAACTACTACGGGTTCTTGATTAAATATTGTGAAGTGATAAGTCGCTCTTCTACTTATCATATTTTAAGTAGGTTTTATTTTGTGTCTTGTATGGATTTAACTACCTAAACTGCATGTTTTCTTCTGTTCTTGTGTCTAAGATGAAGACAAAAACCAAATCAGATTTTCACTATTTAGCGACAACTTCAATTTATAGAAGTGCTTTGTCATTTTAAAATGCTTTTAATTAAAATCATAAAGATGTAATATAACTTTTCAAAGTCCATAGTATAGCCCCTTGAAGCTGCACTTCTTAACGACATTGTCGTGAAGAAGTGCACTTAGATTGCTCTGAGCTGGATTAAACTAGATATAGCCGGGTAATACTAGTCTCTTCATATATATAACAGTTAAGACATATAATAATAATTAGTAATAAGTTGGGATAGCGTATTATCATGTTTGTGAGGGATTTGCACAGATCTGTAAATATAAATGAATTAATCAGGTTGTGATGCAAATCGGAGATCTGCTTGTAAGTGGTTACCGGTGATTGCACTCGCAATGCTAGCCATGTCACTTAGTAGATACACTTTGTCTGTTCTCATCTATTAACTTCTGGTAACGCTACTTATTTTGATAAATACTAATCATTTGTGATTATAACAAAATAATTATAATAACTGTAAAATATTTTGTAAAACATATTATTAATATTAATGTTTACTTGAGACCTCTGCCACACAGCCGTTTTCTGAACTAAGTAGAGCTTGTATTATGGCAATCAGACTGTTAATAAACTTTATATATTTCTTAATATATTCAAACACAGAACAAATAATGTTGCTGGGTGGGCATTGAACCAGCTTTGGGTAAGCACCAATGATCACTAACAACACAAACAGGCTCAAAATCATTGTATAACATATATAGTTACATTAATTAACCTAATTATTATTATCGTCAAGTTACTCTCATTTTATTTAAATATATTATTGAATATCAGCAATTCTCCTTACCTCCGTACTTCAAAGAACGCGTATCCGTTCAATTGGAGTCAGGTTTTTTTTTTTTTTTTTTTTTATACTATAGGGGGACAGACAAACAGACGGGTCACCTGATGGTAAGTGACACCGCCGTCCATGGACCCTTGCAACTCAAGTGCGCTGCCCGCCTTTGAGGGTGATGAGGGATGGGGAATGCAGGGAGTGGAAAGAAGAGAGGAGGGATGAGGAGATGGTAAAAAGGAGAAAGGAGAAGAGGGGAGAGAAAAGGGGGGAGGGGGAATTGGGCCTCCGGAAACCTCACTCAATTCGGGGAAATGCAACGCAAGCGTTACTTCACAACCGGTTTCCTGTGAGGCCGTGGTATCGCACCGGTCGAGCCGGCCCATTCGTGCCTAAGCATGGCTCTACCACTGTTAAGTTTATCACTGTTAACAGTTTTAAGTAGTTAGTAATTATATGTACTAGTTTTTTTGAAATCTTCTTAATTAATTTGTAATAAAAAAATAACATTGTATAGGATATATATCTACCTAGACGTGCTGATATTTTCAAATCCCCATGTGAAGGTAGCTTATGATAAACTAAGTGCCATTGAAAAAACATAAAGGACTCATTAATTTAATCAGAATGACTTCGCAACAACCGTCAGTTATATTTAATTCAAGCACTATTCGCAATTTTAGACGCTATTTGAACCTATAAATCATTAAAACGATATAGCTCGCTCGTCGTCGATGTATGATTGTGAGAAAACGTAGTAGTGGAAAGACAATTGTTGTCCACACGCAGACAGCAACCATTTTGCTTTGCGATGTATGCACCTACCTATAAATAAAACAATTTATTATTTACAAGTTAGAAAGTTATATTCGAAATTTGAGTTAAACTTATTTCAAAATATTCGTAACGGAATAAAAACAGTAACAGTAATAATGCAGCAAAGGTTTACTATAGGATCCAGTTTAAAGACTACTTCTGCCTAGCCTTTTTATTCCCATGTCTATTGGAGTTGGCTTCTAGTCCAACCAGCTATTTCCTGAATACGGAGCGACCAGCATCTGACCTCCACAACCCTGAGGGCTAACTGAATTCGGTAGTTCTACTAGTTGTCAGGATATTTGAGGGGACTGACTCCCCAATATCGACTGTCACAGGTGTTCATGACGGCTTAAAGTGCTCTCCGAGGCACGGGGATGTAAAACCAACATCCAAACTCCGGGCTGTTACTGAGAATTTCTTACCAGAAAAATTGTAAAATTGAAAAATTGTAGAAAATTGTAACATTGTACTTAGTAATGTAAGGAAAGCCGCTGTCGAATAAGAATAACGTTATCAATGAATTGTATTGTATTGTGTGTACGTTAAAAATCCTTTAGTAATCGATACGCCGAAAAGTCAAATTAAATGCTTCAACAGCTTAAGGTTAGGAATAAGCTACCTGCATCAATTTTTCCAGAGAACGAAAAAAAGTCCTGAAATATTCAAGAGTAGAGTGAAATAGGTTTTTCTATACATTTTCATTCAGTTAAGTCGGAAAATAAATGCCTATTGCAATAAACAATATTAAAAAAAGATAACTTCAAAGTGTGACACAGTGCTGGTTTAAATTTTCACAAAGATGAGTCATTAATAGACGGTCAAAACTGATAAAAAGTTTCATTGTATTTAGGACAAGATAATAAATTAAACAGCAAAACATCTCACAAACGATGAAATATATAACACTTTTAAACATAAATAACAACCAGCCGTAAACTCTGAACAAATGCTTAAGTGGATTGTAGATCTCGTGGATTAAAATTTACAATCGACGTGAAAACTTCTGGTGGTGTCAGAAGTATCTGAAACATTTTATTTTAATATATAGCTCCATTCGCCATATTTATAGCTGTAATTAGTATTGCGATAATCAGAACACTAAAGAGTTGAATAATTAGCAACGGAATTAGGAAATAAGCACTCATTTTGGTTGTTCTATACTTTCACTTCAAGTTCCTTGAATCCTACGTCGCTCTATTTCTTTACTAACTCTTTTTTCATATTTTCTTAAGCAAATCTTAGGTAACTATTTTCAGGCGAATATGTTTTTTATCATAAAATATCTACTTCAAGATTCCAGTGTGTTCACATTATCTGTGGTCAACTAGGTCATGAAGTAGACTTTTTAAGAAATAGAGTCGGGAATCGAACCGACTAAAATGTGTCATGCTACGCTTAAAATAGGAGAAATCCGGGAACTGCTTCATTTAGACATCCGGACCCCTCCTAGGGCCTGCGCGCACTATGCATATCTACGGGTAACCTTTTAATAAGGCGACGTCCAGACACGCAGACGTTACTTAGGCCATATAGTACATCATCAGCTTTATGATTGATTTCTTTTCTGTTTTAACTCTCTCAACCTTCCAACACCTCGTGTTGTTTAGTTTTCATTAATAGTATGTTGATTTTACAGGTGTTAAGTTAAAATTTTAAATAAATTGATACTGACACAGAAATATGATTCTTAACTTTAGCTGTTATCGTTTGTGAACATCTGCTTCTTGAATGAATATATTATTAGACCACAGTCAGTTTTATTCAATCAAAACAGACTAAGCAAAGAGATATCATATCTTATATAAATCGCAGATAAGTTATGTAAATAGGAACCGATAGCTTCTGCTTCGTAACTGCGACAAAATTACCTCTATCAGCTGTAACAAAGCACAGACTCTTAAAACTGTTTATCACCCATAACACAGCGATATTTGTGTTTGATATTACGTGATTATAATTTTTTTTACGTGGTAGAGCCACCACCATACCATGTTTAGGCACGATTGTGCTGACTCAACCGAGTATTTCCCCGAAATAAGTGAGGTTTCCGAAAGCCCAACTCCCCCTCTCTTTTTCCATTCCCCATTTACCCATCCCCTCTTTCCCCTCCTCCCGTTCCCCTACCCGAAAAGGCGGACAGCACTCTTGTGACCCTTGAGTTGCAAGTGTTCATGGGCGGCGGAAGTCACTTACCATCAGGTGACCTGTTTGCTCGTTTGTCCCCTTATACTGTAGAAACAGGGATAAGAAAAATACATAAAACCCAACTGCAGTATAAACTTTAACTTCTCATTTCTTCTTATGCACGTTATCACTTTCACTATCAAAACTATCACCTAATAAAAGTCACATATATGTATGTATACACATAAGAGACACATAACTCGTCTTTTTGAGCAGCAGCAGAGCAGCATAAAGTCCTCAAGTTTATGTATTTATACGGACATCTGCCGCTCGTTGATATGCATACTAAAGTATTGCATTTACTCATTGTGACGACAATCAATTCTCAATACTACCCATCTGTGTCGCCTATAACTCTTTAAGTCGGTAAATAATGCTAATTTGATGGATCTACATATATATAATTCTACCAATTTAAAATGCCAGCTTTATGCTGCGTTTATACGGTCATAAAGTTATATTATCGACGGAATATCGGAACGGTTTTAATTAAGACTTAAGAATCTTTTAACCGGATTATGAAGGGAATTCATTCGGTATTTACTTGAAAATATCTTTGAAAGTGAATTTCATGAGGAATTTTAGTATGGAGTAAGATGAAAGGCAACCATTTTTAATTTGTTTCTTTATAGGTTTACCCGCTAAATAATGTCTTGATATAAAGGTATAAATAAAAAATAGTTATATCATATCACTAACCTAGTCCTTATAATAAAAGATTACCAACTGCAAAGAATCATTACCATTATGTTTATGAAATACATCGTTGCGTTTCTCGAGTGTACCTGTAAAAAACGCGTATGTCTGTAATTGACCCGACTAGGATTGACTGACAATCATTGATTCTAGTATATCGTGTGGTCTAGTTAATTCTTGTTGGTCTTGTTAGCTCTAATATATATTTACCTTAACGAATTCAAATAATAATAAATATTGTTTGTTTGTTACAGTTGAAGCAGTAGAACAACAGCAGTCAAGATGGCGGCGTTCGTAGCTAAACAAATGGTTGGAAACAAACTAAGCGCCGTGAAAGGTATGTGGAATAATGTGCTTTTCTTATATACAACCCATAATATAGTAAAGAGACATCAATGAGACTATTGACTGTGTTGTAAACACATTACATCATTTTAATATTTGTGTACTTCAACATCTTTTAGTAAATAGTAATTCTTATTGCGGGCAATTAGTGTGGTCTCATTATAAGTCTCGTTGTGCATACATATACAAATTATAGTAATTGCCTTCTGGTACTATAGCACAAAACATACTTCAATGCTACCTAGCGAGGATCCGACGAACTACGCGGTAAATGCATTTGCAGGTCAGGAAATTTTGAGTTAGTCAACTCTTACTTACCTTGAGTCTATCTAATATAATATCTATGAAGTGAGTCTATCTAATAAAATATCTGTCAATGAATCTAATATAATATCTATGAAGTGAGTCTATCTAATAAAATATCTGTCAGTGAATCTAATATAAAATATATGAAGTGTGTCTATCTAATAAAATATCTGTCAGTGAATCTAATATAATATCTATGAAGTGAGCCTATCTAATATAATCTATCTAATATAATGTACAGTATAGAAATAACAATAGATCTTAATTAAACATTAACGTATTGTACAATGGGCAGTCTTATCGCTAAAAGCGATCTCTACCAGGGAACCTTTGGATGGATTTAGTGTCAAGCGAGAGTGGTTTGCTGACGTGTACAACATGTATCATAATAATTTTATATAACTAAATATATATACATATTTACCCATTTTACATAATACGAATACACATATAGTATATACAATAATACATACATACATACATATATATATATACATATTTAAATGAATAATAATAGTCTAAAAAAATTTAGCAAGAATACGGACCATTTTCTATGGGACAGTGTAAATACAATCATGTGGTGCCCAGATAACGGTTTCAGGCGTGCCTCCTAGTACACGACTGGTACTAAATTGCAGTTGGTAAAAGTGGCGTTTTCGGGGATATAGAGGTGAGTGTATTAATACTAAATTTATCCTGGGGAAAAGATTGTAAATCGTATCTTTACTGTAATCATTTTATAGTCTTAATAATAGTCTTAATATTTTATATCTTTTGACATTTGGATACAGTGAGTATCTCCTTAAAATAAGCTTTATTGCTTTGTTTTGTAATCAATGCCTGCACTACAAATTTTGAGTTATTTCTGTGTCGTAAATCGTTTTAAGAAATATTGAGTGGCGTAAAACAATGGAGTGTTTTTTTTTTATTTTAAAGACGTGTAATTGTATAGAAAATACAAAGTTATATACAAAACTTGAAAGGTCTTTAAAAAAACTCTGTAATGTCCTTTCATCTTAGAAGAAGTACTCTGAGGCTCTGTAGTTTTGTTCTACGTGGGCTCCGCGCGCCCCTAGCGGTTTTTGGATTGTACCTTCACTCTGTCAGCTGAGGTCGTTAACTTGTTAACGTTTTCCCGAACACGACTCGTAATTGCTTTTCTCTTATTTTTCACTGTTCGTTAAATGAGGTTTCACAACAAATGCGGTACTGCGACTGATGTTCAAATTCGAAAGTCCTCGAGTTGAAATCCGTTGTCTTTAACATAAACTTAATAGTGTTTATCAAAGTATTATTTTAATACTAACACCAGTTCCAAAACTTAGATGCTTGTAAGTATAAAGATAATATTTATTTTATACCACATTCTTTTAAGAGGTATAAAATGTTTGCAAGCTTTATAGATATCTGTTTTCTTATGAAATCTTGCCTGACAAAATTGAACTGACATGCCTATTCCCATTACAATATTTCTCGTGTCAAAAGGATGTAGAAAGCTGTATCTGCTAAAGTTTAGTACAAATAATTATAAGTTCCGGTGTAATAATTTTTAAAGCGGAACATCCGAAGATAATAATTAAAGTTGAAAAGGTTGGCCGTAAGTCGCAGTTGTTCTTTCGCCAGCACAAGTAGATAACGATGGACGGGCTGGTACGTGATCCGATATTATTTAGCCAATAGAAACTTGCTGTGTTGTGATCTGTAGGACGGAGGTGTCGAGTCTTTTGTCGATGTAGTTTTGTGTTGCGATTTCTTATACTTTGGTTGAAAGTTGTCATTTATGGACGAAATGCAACGTTAAATATATATTTATCTATATATATATTGATGGTAGTCTATATATATTTATTAATATAACTATAATTATTTTTGGAGTAGTTTTATTAATTATTTCATATTAATTATTTACTCACATCCACGCACTGGTGTAGTGTTAAATTTTAATGAACTTGTGTAGCACAAGTTATAATTATTGTATTATCGTTTACTGGAAATAAATTAAAAAAATCTACAACCGTAAGATATATTTTTATGATTATTTTTTAATCTAATTACTATTACCAAACAAAAAACTCAGCTGAGAGAAGGCTAGGAGGATGATGACTATTACTACTAAACTAAACATGGCATTAAAATGCATGTAATTGCTGAAAAAGGAAAAACCGCTACATATTTTTTCATTTCATCTAAAAATCGTGTATCATAAATAAACATATTTGTGACTGTTAATATGAGCAGTTTTGAACTTATTAAAATTAAGGAAGCAGCAGAGAGAGTCTTAAGAACATAGTAATTGGACAGGCACTGCTTTTAAGTATACCTTACAAAGCCTCTCAAAGAATCGCTAAATATTTGATTTCCCTAGGGCCTGTTTTTCACAACAACATTATTTTGAAAAGCGCTTGCTGACTCACTTATTATACAAATGATGATTATTCCCTGTTACAACAGATTGTGGAGACGTCGAGCTTGTTGTCAAAGAGCCAGGAGATAAATACTGAAATAGCAACAGTTGGTGTCATTAACAAAACCTAAGTACAAATATTTTTAGAATTTTCATTGAATTTGAAGGAGGCATTTGTGACTTAACGGTTTTCAATATTTGAAGGCTTTTGGCTTAGGATTCTTTTATATAGAGATGGTTGTTTACCTAACACAGTTCGGCCATTTTGAGCAAATGTACCTTGTTAGCGTACTTCAAAGAAGGAAGAGGTTATATGTTCGACTATACGTATCTTAACGATTTCTCTGCCAATTGTTAACCGATTTTCATGTGAGAGTATACTCCGATAGTGGTCCCACTGTAACCAGATCGGGATGTGATTATGGGATACCAGGGAATTGCACATTTTCACAATTAAAAGTATTGCGCACAGGAATTGGGAAGTCGCATTGAAGGCGGTCTACTTTTTGTTACAAATTAATAATCCAGTAAATTATTTTATTGAGAAGCGTTCCCATATTAATAGTAATTGTCACCTCACTAATTTCCGATTTTATTCCAAACTGGGCAAATACTGGGCAAACCTATTGCTGCCATCAGTACACTGTATGACTGTACCTATACTTAGTCCGGCAACATAATTACACTGTTACAATAAAAAAAAACATAATAAATTTGAATTTTGGAATCTGCCTTTGTTATATAAATTTTCATTGTTTTATCATTTTCGCGCCAATCGGTGTAAAATAGTTTTTGCTATATTAAAATGTAGAGGGGTGATAAAGAGAACCGAATTGCTGCGAAAGCATTATACAAAGTCGGTGTGGAGCCAAATACAATTTTTTGGTATTAGTCGAATGTTTGTGTACCATACCATTGAAAGAATGAAACCTTATCTGTTTGTGACAGAAAAAGATCTGACCGTCTAGGTAGTGTCCGTATGAAAAAGGCAATCAAAGCAGTGAAGGAAAGAATTCGAAGAAATCCTGTCCAGTGATGGGGTGCGGTGTTAGCTATCAAGGATTGGCTGAGCCATTTTTTTGAGTAAATTTGTTAAAACATCGACGCAAGTGCATCAAGATACGATTTTTGAGAAGTTGTTTATGATTTATAGTCTATTTTAGAGAGTATGGCAAGTTCTAAATGTCACGGTAATTTGGAGAGTATATAATTACATTAATGTATAAACTAATAAACATTACAGTAATAAATGTTTTATAGAACGCAAAAGTGAACTTATACCTTTCTTCACTTCGGGGCAGAGAGAGACAACAAAATTTCATTAATCGACTTCAAAGGAGGAGATTCTGTGTTCTATGGTGTATGTTTTTTATTTGATGTGATTTCTCTGCTAACTGCCGACCATTTTTCAATTTTTTCTAGCATTTATAGCAAATTAGAAATTTAAATCAAATTAGTGATGTTCTGAAGGAAGGACAAATCAGAAGTATCCGAAACCAAATGATTTTATGAAAGGTTTAATGAGAGCAGAGAAAGCTCGTTATGTTGTATGTATGGCAAATTTAATTTCATTTAGCAATAAAATACAATATAAGTACTAAATAGTTTATTTATATAAAAAAAAAACTGAAATACATCGAGGAAATTAATTTAATGGCACAAAATGACCAAAAATTATTCTACGAAAATATAACTTAAAATTAAGTAACACAAGTAATTGGAGTTTAAAATTAAGTATATTAGATTATATATATGAATAATATATACTTACTCATTATGGAAGACAATGTATTTTTTAAATATAAGTTTGATATAAAGTAACCGACTTCATATAGCACCGACTCAGACTTAACCGTTTAAAAGTACGATTCAAATTTATATTTATTTTAATAAAAAATAATAATATATGATGACAGTTTAAACATATAATTTCATATTTTTTAAGTTTAATTATTATGATAAACTCATTGTAATAAAAAGTAATTCATGTTAAAAAAAAAAGAATTACGAATGTTGCTATTAGAAACACTTGAAATATGATTATATATCGTTGAACATTATTTACCATGATAAGGTTTGTTTCTTAAAAAAAATACGTTCTTATATTTCTAATTCTTAAATTAAAATTTCTAAATTAAAATTCAACCACTCATGTCCATACAGTAGTCTTTATTGTGAAATAAGCTGATCAACACTCTCCTTCTCATTCCTGTTTTAGCATCTGGACTATAGCTATCTTGCTCACACTCTTTGATATATGCTCTTTTTATTCGCTCATCGTTGTCTGGTATAAGTGTTTGTTTTCGCTTTTTCGCTTGCCTGGTTCGTTCCACTCTGTTCCTATTGAATGGTACTTCATTAGGGCTGTCGGCCATCGGTGAATGGAAGAGTTTTTTACTGATTGGTAGACCCTTGCGTTTTCTTATTGGCGAATCTGTCTCCATCTGTAAAGATACTTTGGTAAATACATTATTCGTTTCAACCGTTTTTTTTTTTTTGTAAATGTTTGGTCTTACTGAGATTTTATTTCATAGGGAGTATTTCGCTGACATAAATAATTTAAAATTCAACTATGTTTACAACTTGGGGTTCGTGGTGCTGGAACTCATTTTAGGAAATTAATCATAAATATTTTATTACACAGTTACTGTAAGATACTTCAGTGCAGTATCTACATATATATGTATGTATATGTAGACACACACACATATGAGTTAGTCAACTCTTACTTACCTTGAGTCTATCTAATATAATATCTATGAAGTGAGTCTATCTAATAAAATATCTGTCAGTGAATCTAATATAAAATATATGAAGTGTGTCTATCTAATAAAATATCTGTCAGTGAATCTAATATAATATCTATGAAGTGAGCCTATCTAATATAATCTATATAATATAATGTACAGTATAAAAATAACAATAGATCTTAATTAAACATTAACGTATTGTACAATGGGCAGTCTTATCGCTAAAAGCGATCTCTACCAGGGAACCTTTGGATGGATTTAGTGTCAAGCGAGAGTGGTTTGCTGACGTGTACAACATATATCATAATAATTTTATATAACTAAATATATATACATATTTACCCATTTTACATAATACGAATACACATATAGTATATACAATAATACATACATACATACATATATATATACATATTTAAATGAATAATAATAGTCTAAAAAAATTTAGCAAGAATACGGACCATTTTCTATGGGACAGTGTAAATACAATCATGTGGTGCCCAGATAACGGTTTCAGGCGTGCCTCCTAGTACACGACTGGTACTAAATTGCAGTTGGTAAAAGTGGCGTTTTCGGGGATATAGAGGTGAGTGTATTAATACTAAATTTATCCTGGGGAAAAGATTGTAAATCGTATCTTTACTGTAATCATTTTATAGTCTTAATAATAGTCTTAATATTTTATATCTTTTGACATTTGGATACAGTGAGTATCTCCTTAAAATAAGCTTTATTGCTTTGTTTTGTAATCAATGCCTGCACTACAAATTTTGAGTTATTTCTGTGTCGTAAATCGTTTTAAGAAATATTGAGTGGCGTAAAACAATGGAGTGTTTTTTTTTTTATTTTAAAGACGTGTAATTGTATAGAAAATACAAAGTTATATACAAAACTTGAAAGGTCTTTAAAAAAACTCAGTAATGTCCTTTCATCTTAGAAGAAGTACTCTGAGGCTCTGTAGTTTTGTTCTACGTGGGCTCCGCGCGCCCCTAGCGGTTTTTGGATTGTACCTTCACTCTGTCAGCTGAGGTCGTTAACTTGTTAACGTTTTCCCGAACACGTCTCGTAATTGCTTTTCTCTTATTTTTCACTGTTCGTTAAATGAAGTTTCACAACAAATGCGGTACTGCGACTGAGGTTCAAATTCGAAAGTCCTCGAGTTGAAATCCGTTGTCTTTAACATAAACTTAATAGTGTTTATCAAAGTATTATTTTAATACTAACACCAGTTCCAAAACTTAGATGCTTGTAAGTATAAAGATAATATTTATTTTATACCACATTCTTTAAAGAGGTATAAAATGTTTACAAGCTTTATAGATATCTGTTTTCTTATGAAATCTTGCCTGACAAAATTGAACTGACATGCCTATTCCCATTACAATATTTCTCGTGTCAAAAGGATGTAGAAAGCTGTATCTGCTAAAGTTTAGTACAAATAATTATAAGTTCCGGTGTAATAATTTTTAAAGCGGAACATCCGAAGATAATAATTAAAGTTGAAAAGGTTGGCCGTAAGTCGCAGTTGTTCTTTCGCCAGCACAAGTAGATAACGATGGACGGGCTGGTACGTGATCCGATATTATTTAGCCAATAGAAACTTGCTGTGTTGTGATCTGTAGGACGGAGGTGTCGAGTCTTTTGTCGATGTAGTTTTGTGTTGCGATTTCTTATACTTCGGTTGAAAGTTGTCATTTATGGACGAAATGCAACGTTAAATATATATTTATCTATATATACATATATTGGTGGTAGTCTATATATATTTATTAATATACCTATAATTATTTTTGGAGTAGTTTTATTAATTATTTCATATTAATTATTTACTCACATCCACGCACTGGTGTAGAGGGTTAAATTTGAATGAACTTGTGTAGCACAAGTTATAATTATTGTATTATCGTTTACTGGAAATAAATTAAAAAAATCTACAACCGTAAGATATATTTTTGGGATTATTTTTTAATCTTATTACTATTACCAAACAAAAAACTCAGCTGAGAGAAGGCTAGGAGGATGATGACTATTACTATTAAACTAAACATGGCATTAAAATGCATGTAATTGCTAAAAAAGGAAAAACCGCTACATATTTTTTCATTTCATCTAAAAATCGTGTATCATAAATAAACATATTTGTGACTGTTAATATGAGCAGTTTTGAACTTATTAAAATTAAGGAAGCAGCATAGAGAGTCTTAAGAACATAGTAATTGGACAGGCACTGCTTTAAGTATACCTTACAAAGCCTCTCAAAGAATCGCTAAATATTTGATTTCCCTAGGGCCTGTTTTTCACAACAACATTATTTTGAAAAGCGCTTGCTGACTCACTTATTATACAAATGATGATTATTCCCTGTTACAACAGATTGTGGAGACGTCAGCTTGTTGTCAAAGAGCCAGGAGATAAATACTAAAATAGCAACAGTTGGTGTCATTTCATTAACAATACCTAAGTACAAATATATTTAGAATTTTCATTGAATTTGAAGGAGGCATTTGTGACTTAACGGGTTCAATATTTGAAGGCTTTTGGCATTTTTAGGATTCTTTTATATAGAGATGGTTGTTTCAGTGGTAGAGCCATGCGTAGGCACGAATGGGCCGGCTCGACCGGTGCGATACCACGGCCTCACAGAAAACCGGTTGTGAAGTAACGCTTGCGTTGCATTTCCCCGAAATGAGTGAGGTTTCCGGAGGCCCAACTCCCCCTCTCCACTTTCCTCTCCCCCGTCGCCACTCTCCTCTTTCCTAACTCCTCCTCTCTTTCTCTTTCCAATCCCCGCATCCCTTATCACCCTCAAAGGCGGGCAGCGCACTTACGACTCTTGAGTTGCAGGTGTCTATGGACGGCGGTTGTCACTTACCATCAGGTGACCCGTCTGTTCGTCTGTCCCCCTATAGTATAAAAAAAAAAACCTAACAGTTCGGCCATTTTGAGGAAATGTACCTTGTTAGCGTACTTCAAAGAAGGAAGAGGTTATATGTTCGAGTATACGTATCTTAACGATTTCTCTGCCAATTGTTAACCGATTTTCATGTGAGAGTATACTCCGATAGTGGTCCCACTGTAACCAGATCGGGATGTGATTATGGGATACCAGGGAATTGCACATTTTCACAATTAAAAGTATTGCGCACAGGAATTGGGAAGTCGCATTGAAGGCGGTCTACTTTTTGTTACAAATTAATAATCCAGTAAATTATTTTATTGAGAAGCGTTCCCATATTAATAGTAATTGTCACCTCACTAATTTCCGATTTTATTCCAAACTGGGCAAATACTGGGCAAACCTATTGCTGTCATCAGTACACTGTATGACTGTACCTATACTTAGTCCGGCAACATAATTACACTGTTACAATAAAAAAAAACATAATAAATTTGAATTTTGGAATCTGTCATTGTTGTATAAATTTTCATTGTTTTATCATTTTCGCGCCAATCGGTGTTAAATACTTTTTGGTATATTAAAATGGATAGGGGTGATAAAGAGAACCGAATTGCTGCGAAAGCATTACACAAAGTCGGTGTGGAGCCAAATACAATTTATTTAACTCTTCATCGGTTTGGTATTAGTCGAATGTTTGTGTACCATACCATTGATAGAATGAAACCTTATCTGTTTGTGACAGAAAAAGATCTGACCGTCCAGGTAGTGTCCGTATGAAAAAGGCAATCAAAGCAGTGAAGGAAAGAATTCGAAGAAATCCTGTCCAGTGATGGGGTGCGGTGTTAGCTATCAAGGATTGGCTGAGCCATTTTTTTGAGTAAATTTGTTAAAACATCGACGCAAGTGCATCAAGATACGATTTTTGAGAAGTTGTTTATGATTTATAGTCTATTTTAGAGAGTATGGCAAGTTCTAAATGTCACGGTAATTTGGAGAGTATATAATTATATTAATGTATAAACTAATAAACATTACAGTAATAAATGTTTTATAGAACGCAAAAGTGAGCTTATCCCTTTCTTCACTTCGGGGCAGAGAGAGACAACAAAATTTCATTAATCGACTTCAAAAAAGGAGGAGATTCTGTGTTCTATGGTGTATGTTTTTTATTTGATGCAATTTCTCTACAAACTGCCGACCATTTTCAATTTTTTCTAGCATTTATAGCAAATTAGAAATTTAAATCAAATTAGTGATGTTCTGAAGGAAGGACAAATCAGAAGTATCCGAAACCAAAAGATTTTATGAAAGGTTTAATGAGAGCAGAGAAAGCTCGTTATGTTGTATGTATGGCAAATTTAATTTCATTTAGCAATAAAATACAATATAAGTACTAAATAGTTTATTTATATAAAAAAAAAACTGAAATACATCGAGGAAATTAATTTAATGGCACAAAATGACCAAAAATTATTCTACGAAAATATAACTTAAAATTAAGTAACACAAGTAATTGGAGTTTAAAATTAAGTATATTAGATTATATATATGAATAATATATACTTACTCATTATGGAAGACAAAGTATTCTTAAAATATAAGTTTGATATAAAGTAACCGACTTCATATAGCACCGACTCAGACTTAACCGTTTAAAAGTACGATTCAAATTTATATTTATTTTAATAAAAAATAATAATATATGATGACAGTTTAAACATATAATTTCATGTTTTTTAAGTTTAATTATTATGATAAACTCATTGTAATAAAAGTAATTCATGTTAAAAAAAAGAATTACGAATGTTGCTATTAGAAACACTTGAAATATGATTATATATCGTTGAACATTATTTACCATGATAAGGTTTGTTTCTTAAAAAAAATACGTTCTTATATTTCTAATTCTTAAATTAAAATTTCTAAATTAAAATTCAACCGCTCATGTCCATACAGTACTCTTTATTGTGAAATAAGCTGATCAACACTCTCCTTCTCATTCCTGTTTTAGCATCTGGACTATAGCTATCTTGCTCACACTCTTTGATATATGCTCTTTTTATTCGCTCATCGTTGTCTGGTATAAGTGTTTGTTTTCGCTTTTTCGCTTGCCTGGTTCGTTCCACTCTGTTCCTATTGAATGGTATTTCATTAGGGCTGTCGGCCATCGGTGAATGGAAGAGTTTTTTACTGATTGGTAGACCCTTGCGTTTTCTTATTGGCGAATCTGTCTCCATCTGTAAAGATACTTTGGTAAATACATTATTCGTTTCAACCGTTTTTTTTTTTTTGTAAATGTTTGGTCTTACTGAGATTTTATTCATAGGGTCGTTTATGTTATTGATGTTCGTACAGCCTATTTCATAGGGAGTATTTCGCTGACATAAATAATTTAAAATTCAACTATGTTTACAACTTGGGGTTCGTGGTGCTGGAACTCTGAAACTACTTCAGTGCAGTATCTACATATATATGTATATGTAGACACAAAAGAAAATATAAATGTCAAGCCATAATTAACTTCTAAAATATATAATACAACGTATTGGCGTACAGTCGTAATCTGTTAATCTGTAATTATTTTGATAAGTATAAGAAAAAGTACCACACAAAATGTAACAGGTACAATTGTATTGTTATGGAAGCAGTTTATTGCCCAGCCCTTACCATAAGTGGCCATTGAAGTTTCACAAGCTACCTGCTGTCGTGTTTTACAGTTAACGTACAGGTAGACCTTTTGTGATTAGAAGGCTCCTTAACAAAAAAAGAACACCTACATACATAGTTAAATACGTTTAGCTATGCAAGAATTGCTTCGTTCTACCTCATTTATGCTTTACTAAAAATTTTGACCAATTAATCCATCATAAATTGTATAAAGAAAATGTTATAAATAATAATTTTATCAAATTACACTACATGATCTTTTAAATAGCTTTATATAAGCTAATATTTACAGAATAGTGTTATGACATTCGAATAATTATCTTGTCGCATAAAATTTTAGCGAATACAATCACGTTACAAGTTGAAATAAATAACAAAAATGTATTTCTTGTTAATGTAATGCTACGCAAAAAATGTTAAATACCAAAAATTCTTAGTCTAGTGTACATATGTATTTCAGAAATGTAGAATAAGAAATGATTTTCAAAATTATTACAAACATGATACACATAAAATTGTATCAAAAGTGTAACGATTCCACTAGTGATGTCAATTCAATGAAAACGATTGAATTTTAGCTTTACTCGGACTTTGAAAGCGCAATGTTAAGATACATTTCATATAAACGGGATCTTAATAAAATACAAATATAACTGACAAGGCATTTGAATGTAGATTAAAAATTAGAAGATAGTATTAAATATTACCTGTAACTATATTGTAAACTTGACTTAATCAACAATATTAACATTACATTTTAAAAATATTGTTACCGTTCAAATATGTTCCATTTCTACTAACTACATGTATCTTTTGATGTTATGTTACGTAGAATACTTCATTACAAACAAAATTGCACCAGTATTATTTATTAAAGCAAAAAAATATATATATTTCAGGCTCACCATATCACAATCAGAAACAAATTCAATCGAATTATTTAATATGTTATTTGCAATTAACACAGTTAAATTCTCCCTTGTCATAGTGTTCACGGGTGTTGTCATTACATCCGCCATCTTTAAAAAGTTGATTTTGCAAGGACACAGGAGGAACGAAATGAATGCAATAGCGCACTCAGGCTACGACTGCACCGCATAGAATGCAGCCGGTTACTAACCACTGACTACAGCTAATAAGCGCAGCGTTGCATTTTTTTGGAAGCGCATTATCTGGTGTTGCTAGTTGTATTTTGCGAAAACTATTACAAATTCATTATATGGTAGAATTATTTTGCTTTCTTTTATAGTGGATTAGCTAAAGTTTAAAAGGGTTGCACATATAGTTATTGTGTGTTAACCATAGTGTAAATTCTAAAATATCCAACCCAACAGCAGCATCACCACCATATTAGATAAAAAAACACTAGCATGACTGTAAACGAATCCTGGACCTATGGACTAGAATTTTAATCTATATATGCAACAATTGAAAATATTACCAGGTTACTTACTGGGCTACCATTTATATACATTTTGGCTAGTAATATTCAACTTCAAAAGGACCTTCCCTCATTGAGTTTCATAAAAAAAAATATTTTCTGCATTTTAGGGCGGTATGTCAAATTTTAAGAGCGTTATGTGTAGTCGGCGAATGTATTTATTTATTTTAATGTTCTGTGCACTAAACAGAACATTATACACTAAAGTTTATATAACGCACATACTTTATATAATATAAATTATATACGCTCACGTCACGTATAAACAGTCAGATTTTGCGAATAAGATGTTGGTTTCACTAACGTAATGAGGGGAAAACCAATTGCTTATCGGGCACTTGTATGACTGTATACATACTGACTGATAGATAACAGTCCGATCCCGTAGTCGCCTTTTACGACTCCCACCATGCAAGAGATGGGGTTTCTCAATTATACTTCACCGAGGACCTATATCTACGTCATACTATAAATTTATAGTGTGACGTACTGAGTTGTGTAATTACACAACATCTTATTCAACCCTAAAGCTCCCTTTTATCTAAAAGAACGTTTCAAGTTACTTCACGACACACTTGAAAAATGTCTAAGATCATCAGAAGATGTGGAACTGGAGATGCCTTCGCATTCCACAAAATTTTATAATCTATCGTTTACGGGTGAAGCTGTACACTTGTGGAATGCCTCGCCACTCAACATTAGGCTAGCGAAAACAATTACCGATGTAAAGAAAATGATCATGATTATTTTTTATCACATTAGTTTGATACTTTCCGTATTCCGTATGTAGAAGTCATTTTTTCCATCCTAAGGTTACCTGGAAAAGATTGCATATAGCAATAAGACCGCCCTTTGTACAATCTGTGTGTTAAACTTTGTGTATAATTCTAATTCTACCAATGTTGTACAAATACAGTTGTTATCTATCTACACAGGTGTTACAGAAAAGTAACATATTGGTAATTTAGAAGGGTTGTATGGGAGGAGGGGTATACATAACGTGAAGCGCTAATAACTTATGTTAATACATTCTATTTAGAACTTTAAAGTTGATCGATATAGCTAATGTTTCGTAACAGGAGATCGTGGCGGTGGAGTAAATATATATAGTTTTTTAATTTAAGCATAAAAATAAAACAAATAGTAAAAATTTAAAGTAAAATTTAAAATACCAATACCAGTATAAACCTTTAGCGAAAAGGAAACAAATTTATAACAAAACATATTCACATTGAACTTTTAAATATATACACATATGTATAATCATTTATCGTACATCATAATCTGTTCAGGCATTTAGAAGTTGTGGTTGAAATAAGAAACTCACATGTATACATACAGCCGATACAGTCTTTTTTGGGCAGTCGTGTAATAAGATCAAAAATTATAACGTAGTTGGACGATACTCTTATTTAAAATCCATAGCCTGTATTAAATTGGAATTTTATAATAGAGTCGACAATGTTGTGTAATGTGTGACAATTATAACACAACTCTTCTTTCTTAATATACATTCATACATACACATACTCACGCTTATATCCTCCAAGGGGTAGGCAAGGGCGTCTCCAACGACAACTTTTTGACAATAATTACTGAGATTCACTTACGTAATAGGGGTTTTTTATACGATAGCAATAGCAAACGAGCTGACGGGTCACCAGATAGTTAGTGACTACCGCCGCCCGCGGACATGGAAACCCGCAAACCAAGAGTCACAAGTGTGTTGCCGGCGTTTTAGGTAGGAGTACGCTCTTTTCTTGAAGGTTTGAAGGTCGTATCGGTCCGGAAGTACGGCTGGCGACAGTTTGTTCCATAGGTTATGCGAGTCAAGAAGCCTTGTCTATACACGTCGTTCGGGGACTGTATGACTATGTCCAAATAATACTGTCTCATAGAGAACGGTCCGATCCCTTCATCGTCTTTTACAACACGTACGGGTAGAGATGGGACGGCCCTGTTCACCCACTGTGAACAACAATTCTTTTATACTATAGGTTATACAGACGAACAGACGGGTCACCTAATGGTAAAGTGGACAACCGTCCATGAACACCTGCAACTCAAGAAATGTAAGTCTGCTGCCAGCTTTTGAGGGTGATGAGGACTGGGGGGAAAAGATGAGGGGGATGGGGGAGAGGGTGAGTTGGGCCTGGAAATCTCACTCATTTCGGGGAAATGCAACACAAGCGTTCCTTCACAACCGGTTTTCTGTGAGGCCGTGGTATCGCACCGGTCGAGCCGGCCCATTGTGCCTAAGCATGGCTCTACCACTGTCATGATATTATTTCTCAGATACTCTATAAATATGGTAACACTAAATAATATGCAATTTTGTATTGTATTAATAAACTCATTAGAGCAGTTTTAACTAATTAACTAATTAGAACATATATTTTTTTTAGGTACTGGTCTAAAAATGACCCAATAACGTTACAGTATTACATGAAAGATCAAAGTAGACAGGAAAGGGAGGACAGAAAAGGAAGTAAAATAATATTTCCCTATTACGTAAATGGGACTAAATTAGTTGCCAAATGGGCCTTAATTACACCTTTGCGTACCGCTTCGGGGATATAGGCTGATACACTGATGTGTATGTATGTGTATGAATAAATATTAAAAGATATCGGCGTAGTGTTAGCTAGTATGTATGTTATTAACATAATATTTTTAACAGCAATCTGGCTACCATAATACAAACTGCTTAGTTTGAAATCAGACGGCCGTGTGTGAGATGTGTCGAGTTATTATTACATATTATTAACACGATAAAGTAGGTACCTCTGTTAACTCTGATAACGTTACAATTAACAAAAGTGAATTTAAATCCAACTTTTCTCGAATCTCCAAATGTATACTTTTTTTGTCAATCTCACTGTTCAGATTAATCAAATGTATTCAAACACATTTCATGTCTAAATCCATCTGACCATGTACCCTCTTCTCTTGGGCGTGATAAAGAAACATTATACACCATGTTTATATGCGCCTTCGAGTAAATACTGTAGAATTATGTAATATTAGCTTTTACCCACGGCTTCGCTCGCATCGAATTCCTTAAATGTAGATTGGTTGAAGTTGCTAGATTTTCAAATTTTTTGACAAACAATTATATCTGCCTAAATATATTTTTTACCCTCCGTATTTTTTATAAATAAAAGTAATCTATATCCTTCCTAATACCTTTAAGAATATGTCGATTAGAAGTTTCGGCGTGAAAGCGTAACAAACAAAACATTTACATTTATAATAAATACTAGTAGGGATTTCCTGTTTCTCGCAGTTTCATCTGCGTTTACGTTCACTGCTCCGATATATAGCTTGTTATACATGGTGATTAGAACGTTCCACACAAACAAATTCAGCTTTTGTAATTAGATTAGAATTATCTATCAGATATCTGTTTCTACAAGAGTTACGCCTAACTAATATATGTTATCTTCTGTTTCAGGTATGTCTCTAATAACATGAATAATTTTCATATTTGTTTAAAGACGCAACATGTAAGTAAAAATTAAAAATGTTTTAAATCTATCAATAAGTATAAATTATAAATGTGTTTGAAAAGATGAGGAGTAAAGAAAATGAAGCGATAATGCTGAAATATTTTTGGTCACACATTTTTATTATATCATTTGCATTGCAATTATTACTTGCGATGTCAATTACAATTAAAAAGAACTCAGTACACGTTTGTGCCTGGCAGTATAATAACCCTTAATAAAAAAGTTACGATTAATAAAATCAAAATGGAAGCTGCAAAAACTAGTCTAAATATAAAAAAATGGACGTAAATCATATTAGAATGAAAGAATTATAATAAGACTTTATTCCTTATTAGTGTACTCGGTTAAATATTATTTACCGACTCACACTTGTCCATGGGATGCTTCATGCGATCTTCCATAATCATCGAAGATATAAAGTTTGCCTTATAATTTTTCTTATTTTGAATCTTTTCATCTGGTAAATTAGATGCATCAGGCAACACATTTATAAGTTCCTCCTTTCTCGCATCGGTAATTAGTATTTTTATCTTGCTGGGGCTTTTAATCACCTTGGAGTTGATGTCCGCGTCAACAATAGCACTCTCCTGAACTATATCTTCATCAACTTCATCGACTTCCTCGATAGTACTCAATTTTTTAACAGTTGGAACGTCTACCGTGTCCAGGAAAGCAAAAGTCTTAGGTATATTTTTATAAGTGGCCAGTTCATCCTTTAAGTACTTCTTCTTTATGTAAATTGAGATGTTGTTTATTGATTTCTCGAGTTTACACTTCTTAGCATAGTCACGAAACTGCCGCAGCAGGTACCTTAAAGACTTCGAATGTGTTTCGCAATATTTTCGTATCATTTGACTGGTTTTCATTATATCTTTAGCTTTCAAACCTCTATCGTTTTTAAGTTTATGAAAACCTTGGAGATCGAAAACGCAATCATCAAAGTTCATATGATCCAACGGGCTCATGTCCATTACGATGTTTTGGTTTGATGTATACAGATCGGGAAAGTAACTCTTCAGAAATGTTGATGTCGGTGGTGTGCTTGACAGCAAGTTGAATTCATGAAGACGGCTTTTTACGCGCTCTTCCAGTGACAGTTCCTCCTCCTGGAATTAAAACAGAAGTAATAAATGAATAATAACTACACAGAATACATGAAATTACACTTTTTACCCACTAAGTATATGACGTAGGTATATAACAGATATGACTTTATTATCTGTGCATATAAGAAAACAATATTTTGATCAAAGTGCGTTAGGCGTATGATTCCCATGCGGTTCCATACCTATTTTACCAGTTTTTCATTTATTAAAAAGTGCTATGCAACAATTTCTGGGAGAATATAAAACTACAGTTAATCAGTGTTCTTTTATTTCTTTTATATCCCATATCTGAACACCTCTTAACATCTATCTATTAATAAATAACAATAATTAACATGTAAATTGCCTAAGCTGTAGCTGTAAGCTTTTCTGTAATAAAATACTGAGATTATTTACAATAATATTGTTGCTTGAAATCTTAACGTTATCATTTTTCATTATACATAGTATAAGTTTAAAGGTCAGATAAACATACACATAAAGGTTTTATTTTATATATATTTTTTTTCATATTATAGGTTTCATATTATAGGACAGACGAACAGACGGGTCACCTGATGGTAAGTGACACCGCCGTCCATGGACACTTGCAACTCAAGAGTCGCAAGTGCGCTGCCCGCCTTTGAGGGTGATGAGGGATGGGGGATGCAGGGAGCGGAAAGAAGAGAGGAGGGATGAGGAGATGGAAAAGATGAGGGGAGAGAAAAGGAAGAAGGGGGAAGTGGGCCTCCGGAAACCTCACTCAATTCTCGGAAATGCAACGCAAGCGTTACTTCACAACCGGTTTTCTGTGAGGCCGTGGTATCGCACCGGTCGAGCCGGCCCATTCGTGCCTAAGCATGGCTCTACCACTGATATATGATAACATACGGACAATATTTACATAGAGACAGGTACCTAACCCAATGCATATACATGCATTTAAATTTGTTTGCTGTGCTGTAATCCAATCCAAAATTTCAGACACATTTATGCACATATCAATATTCTACGTATGTATATACTCGTAATACATACATTCGTACGTTTTAAATATGGTCATTTTTTTATTTCATAACATTACGGCGCCTTCTACAGTAATTCTGTGATATGTGACACTATTAGTTTTTTAAATAATATAATTATACTATCTGCTCTATGGTCGGGACAATTTTTTGTGGCGTGTGATAATCGAACTCACGACCTCTGGGGCTCAGCGGTCAGAATCACTAACCATAGACCAACAACATTTTTCTGGATGAACTACATATCCAGAGGCAGTAAAAATTGTGGGGCATTCCTAATCACATTTTCAGGAACAATCTAGAAGATGTATGTAGTTGACCTGAACGTTACATTATGAAATTTGAGCAATGATACTGATGTATTTTAATTTTATAAAGTCTATCTGTTGGTGACATAGCGTAAAGCTTTTTACTGCTCATCCGATCATCATCAATGTTGCATAAAGATTGTCATTGATACATGTACCTTCTAATAGAAACTACGTTTGGCGCGTGGTTCACGGTGGAGTACAATAGGGCCCCTAGCACCTCTTCCCGGTGGTATCGTAAAAGCCGGGACGCGCATGATCTAACACAGTGCCCGGTTACCAGCAATAGGCTTGCACCTTATTGCACCGTCTAATTTGGAAAATGTGGGTATCTAATACACCTCTGCCTACCCCTTAGGGGATAAAGGCGTGTATGTAAAAAAGCTATTGAAATTGTATATTTTCTATATTTTTGTTATTAACCTCATAAACTAGCCTTATGGAGTTAACTAGATTTTGCCCGCTACATCGTATGATATAAATACTATCATTTACTCAGAGACGCGGTGAAATGGAGCCTACATTTTAAGATATACCTCCAAAAATACATCTGTGAAAACAACATTCAATTCCATTCAGTAGTATTTTGTGTGATGCGTGTACAAACATACAGCCAGACAAAAGTTCTAAGAACTGTTGTTTTAGCTTCTGTTGATATTAAATAGATAAGGGAAGAGGTGGTTTGAAGATAGGGAAAGACGAGAAGTGGAAAGGGAGGGAAAAGAGGAAAGGGGTACGAGGGATGGGAAAGAAGCGATGTGGGTGGGGGAGGAAAAGACGAAGGGCAGTTGGGCCTCCGATACTCTCACTCACTCGAAAATGTAATGCGTGTGTCAACCGGTTTTCAAATATATCTATAGATACGAAAAGATTAGTGTGTTTACTATTTAGCCTAAATAAATTACGTACTTTCTGTACTAGGAGACTGTATCTCGGAAGACATAATATAAATAACTGAAATGCTATTAAATTCGCAGCAATGAGATCATATAATATCTACTGACACTCACACATGGCCATCTGATCCCATATAAGCACCAGTCTGATCCTATATTAGCATGTCATAAATGTGTATTACTTACCAAAGCCTCCAAACAGTGGTAATAGTTGCAGACACTTTTATACTCGTTAAGCTGGCCGCAATGGAGCCACACGATGAAGGCTCGCTTCACCGTCATGTTCGAATAGGCCGGTGCCGGCGGCTCCAACAAGGAGTGCTTGTTGTCATCGTTCAAGAGCAGGCTGAAGTTATTTGTCATGATTAGGCTGAAAGAGAACAGTCCTTTATGAAAAACTGACTGACTAACAATGGCCAAACGTCACGCCGATCAAATTCTCATACGCATGTATATGTGTGTGTAATATACAGATACTTATCCTGAATGAAGGTGTTCTAAATATCCCTTGTTTGAATGTCTACAAGTCTTTCGTGACGCAGAAATTGTTCCTCGTGGGGGAGTTTAGTAGATTTTCTAAAATCAACTAAAAATCTTATTAAAGATTCCGATTCATATTTGAATATTAACACATCTTAAAATATGTAGTGTTTACAGTTTCATAGAATACAAAGTTATTACAAGTATTTGTGTTATGTATTAATGCTTGGTAACGTAACTTTATGGTCATATACATATATATATATGAAACAAAAAGTTAATTAGAAATTAAATTCCAATAAGATTTCTTTATTCCATCCAAATGTGCTCAACATTATTCGAAATAGTTTTGTTTAAAAAATATATATTACACCTACAATCATATGACTGCACGGATGGCGTAGCGGTTTAAGTGGTCACCTCGTCACTACCCTCATAGCTCTGACCTCATCAACGCGCAGTCCAATCAGTTCTTTGGAATGAGCTCCCACTCGTAATCAAGATGTCCACAAACCGCTTCATGTTTAAAAAAAGTTTACTTGAACTTCTGCTCAATGAGTTGGCTTAATTGTCACATCACTAACGCATCACTTTCCGACTTGTTATTTAGTGTATATACATATATATGTATGTATATTCTTACATTTTGTATCAATGACACTAATTCCTTTTCTTTTTCTTTCTTTTGAATTAGTAATATCTTTTCTCCCTTATTACGTCTTTGCACCTACAACTTTTATTTCTGCAAAACCCCAAGGTTGACTGGCAGAGAATAGCTAAGGCATTAAGTCTGCCTTGTACCATATGTGCAACAAGTTTAATTAATAAATAAATAATATAGTACCTGCCCGTGTTGATCTATAACCTCCGTTTCCAATAAGTTGAGCCTTTTTGTAAACTTAACTTAGGTTATGTATAACATATTTACATAAATAGGAAAGTGCTGTTGCATATTGCCATAACGCTTGCTTGGCGAGCCCAAGTAATTCATGTAAGTCAGAAAGTGACTCGAAGTCTCCGAAATTTTAACCTTTAACCTAACCACTTTATCTTTAAGAGGTGGGTACGTGACCTCCTGTATAATGAGGTGGCAGAAATGTCACGGCGCTAGTACATTCTTACCAGACTTTTACAGTGTGTACTATATGCACTGTTTGTGTGCATATATATATATATATAAATATGTGTGTGTGTGTGTATATTAGTATATGATGTATCATAGTAATATATATAATTAGATCTCAATTTAATTATTAACTGACAATGTATAACTTCACAAATTTTCGCCTACTACTATTTATTTCTGGCACACTAAGGTTGACTGGTAAGGAATGCCTGTGGCATTAAGTCCACCTTGTACAACATGTGCCTAAAGTTAAATAAATAAATAAAAAAAATAAGTAGTGAAGTGAACACAAGTTTAAGAACGACATCAGAAAATAAATGCCGAGAAGCACGAGCCTCTTACAACATATAGCGATAATAGTGAAATTATTAATACAAAGAATAGATAAACACAAAAGAAAAGTTAGAAGTCCCGTGTGAAGATTTTCAGATATGCAAGCTTTATACTCCTTACAATCGTTCAGAAAACTATCAAATTGATTCAGAGTTAAAAATTAATTGACTTTCCTAAAGATGTTACGCGTTAAAACATCTGAAGGAATCAATATATTTTTACAACCGGATCATGTAATAAAAAAAATCTTATAACAAAAGTAAAATTCTTCAACAAATGTTTAAATTTCAAACAAAATCCAAGTAACGATCATAAAAATGATATCACCCACGATCTGTTGTCTGAAGTTTTCTGAAGTCACTCAGGTAGATATTAAACAAAAGCATATATTTTTTTTTCATTAACGATCCACGTTATTTTAAAAGTAGTAAAGTAGAAAATTGCATGGCAACATTTTTGCGAATTTTAAGCTGGATAATAAATGTTGTTTATGCTGATCTTCATTTACAAAGAAATTCGTTACAATTGTAATATTTTCCTTTGTTCTAGTGGAGATTTTTTTCTGTGAGTTCTACAAAAATACTTTTAGACGTATTGTCTTGTAATACAACAATTACTGGTTAATCCCTTTCCAAAAAACTTTACCAATCATTTGTCCTTGACGAGGAATTAAAATGGCCGCTATCTGTAACTAGAAATTGTAAACTTGGTAATGATTACTCACTTTAAATACCATGCCATCAAGTTAGTACACTTATAAAGAGTAAGATTTTTCAAGTTAGTGTGTTGGTGGGTGGTAACCTCCAAAACTGCTGCACCAAGGTACTTATGTCGCCTTAGGAACGGTTTGTGGTTAGCATGGTTATATGTATTTGGCAAGATAATATCTTCGGCCATGGTAATGATGAGTTTATCGATTGATTAAGGAGGTTCTTAATCCAATTTCTTTCTGATTGTTATAGTTATCATATATATAGTTAAAAAATAATATATATATATATATAGGTATATATGTAAATATATATGTATGATATGTGCAATAAGTAGTTAATGCATCTATGTTGTTAAATTGTAATAAACTGAATTCCTTTAATTTTATATAATTAAATTAATACACCAGAGGTATAATTTTTTCTTCTAACGTACATATACTAGACATGTTTTCAAATGTGAAATCGCACACTAAAATACAGTCGAATTGAGAACCTAATTCTTTTCGAAGTCGGTTAAAAATGTCAATACAATAGAAAGCTATATAGAATATATTAATTAATAGATACATGAAAGTCGCATTTGATTCACGAATATGTCGATATATTCGAGGATAAAGTTCTAGGTGTGTTTTGGTTGTAGGCAGTTCCCCCTATTGCAGCAGTGGGACTAAATTATGGTTGTCAAAAAGTCGTCGTTTGAGACGGCTCTGCCTAGCCCTACACGGGTGTAGGCGTGAGTGTAGGTATGTTTAATATTTATTTGTCCAGCAGTGGACTGCGACATGCTCAATGATGATGATGAACAATTAAGTCAATGTCACGCAATCACAGGAATTTTTTTTGGAAATTCCGATATTTTTGGGGTCTACCTATATAAAGCAAAATTAATTACATAATAAAAATAAGTAAAAAACTTTAAGGAAAACGGTTTTATTGAAAATAAAGAATAAAATTATGTAAAAAAGGTACTAAAACCTTCAAAATAATTCGGTGGGTCCCAGGTACCAGTCATCTCACCACTCTCCTCATCAATCTCCTTATCAGACAAATAAATAAAATGAACCTGCCAGTTTGTTGGCAGCCATATTGGATTTTCATTTTATTTTCGTAGAGAACTCTATTCTTATAATAAAGCCCTTTCATTTGATACCCATATTAAGGATTTAGACAAAATATGTAAGCCGCCATTTTGTAGGGGCAGGGACAACGACTGTTATAAATTATATTGTTATCAGAAATAAAAGTGCGTACCAAATTTCAATCAATCCGTCAACATGAAGGGGTCAAATTTCAATTACTAAATTTATCCCAAATAAATAAATAAACAGTCGGGCCAAGCTTAACAAAACCGTTTAAAAAGTATCAATACCCTACGTAAACCTACAAAACAATATCATACACAAGTACTGTAACGCTGTTATCTCTGCCTACCCTGCAGGGAGAAATGACGAGTATAGATATTAAGTATTAGAGTATTAAATTAATTATATTAATGTATTGTAAATTATATAACAACGCGTTTAATAAAATTACACTATGGGACTTTCGTACTAACTCAAACTTTAACATTACTTTATAAAATAAGAGTAATTATCAAATGAAATATACGAAATCTGACTGCAATAATATCTACCTCACCTCTATATTTCAACCATAGACCGGAACAAACAAACATCACACATATATGTATATGTATGTATAAAAGCAGAACCTTCTTGCGCAGTCCTGTAAAACTCCGGTTTACTTTAACGAAGAATTGAAGAGATAATACTTTTACTGATTGGTGCTAGGTTATACACATGCTATAGCTTAGATTTTGCCGTATTTCCCGACCGATACGACCTTCAAGAAAAGAGCGTACTCCTACCTAAAAGGCCGGCAACGCACTTGTGACTCTTGAGTTGCGGGTGTCCATGAGCGGCGGTAGTCACCATCAGGTGACCCGTCTGCTCGTTTGCCCCCTATCGCATAAAAGTAAAAAATATATATAACATTATAACGCTAGTGTAACTTATTATTTGTTAAAAAGTTTTAAATAATTTTCTTTTTGTATAGTTTCTTTCTGTACGGGATTCCGTTTTATAATTACAAATTATAACGGTTCATTGTGAACAAAGGTTGAACAAGAAAATTTACAAGACACCTTATTTTTCTGTCGGGTGGACATAAAACAAATTAAAAGTTTAAGTACAAGAAACCATAATAGTCATTTGTAATGTTTTTTCATCAAATTTAAAATGGATCTCTATTACATATATACATATATTGATAAAATAAATAAAAACTTATTTTTAAAAGAATAGTGTTCAATTCGAAAACTTATACTTTTCGATAGTTAAAAATAGATTAAAAAAATACATACCTTAAGGATGAAATCAATTTGAATGTAACTTTGAATAACTGTATTTTATTAATTATTGGATTATTTTGTTAAAATAAAATTATTATTGAATAAGGCAGCTGCACAATACGGCGAGCGTTGTCTAAAGAAATAAAATCTGTAACTGATGTATGATATTACTTTTGTAACTACCCCCAAATTTTTTATATTTGTTTCGTTAATATATCATTCAGAAATCGGGTCCTATGTTTGAAGAAATATGAAAGATTTGGTTAAATGTATTTAATTAGTGAAATTAAAATTAATATTTTTATACAATGCAGTATTTACTATAAACTATAAATATTATTATTAAACAACACTGGGTATGTACATGGCAGGTATTTACAAACTTTTATTTAATTAACAACTGTATGTTTATTCGGTTCAAATGTTGCAAGTTAAATTTGACCCGCTTACCGGCGACAGATTGAGCTGAAATTTTGCATAGACCTTCAGTTCCTATGACATTGCATCTTTATTACAAGCATGACCGCTCCGCTTTTAAAATACAAAATACAAACATACATTAGGCGGCCTACATATAGTAGGCGTAATTAACGCGCACATTTTGGGCATTAAATGGCAACTTTATTGGTCTGTATGAAGCATACTTAGCTTCTTCGACAAGGATTTTTGATAATTAGTTACCTATTTTACGCATCGTGTAGGCATTTGTACACACAACTCGTAGCATTAAGAATTGAATGGAAAATTTCTTGTTTTTACCAATTTATATATATATTTTTTTTTTTATTTTAAATTTTAGAATCAGACTTTTTGAAATCAATGAATTGTATTTGAAAGAGGATTGGTTTACAATATCATATTATAACATGCTTTTGCAGCTTTTCTAGTGCGGTTTGCTCTGTGGTTCTCAGAGGAATATTGTTTCCGTTTCTTCCCAGTGTATTTCGTGGATGGCGACTTAGGGATTGGACTGTTTACGAGTATGTACAGTTATACACGAGTTAGGATGAAGGCTTCCGGCCTTGCAGGAGTGATTAAAAGACATCTTTCTAGCCCTTTGGAGAAGAAGGCGTGAGGGTGTATCTCTGAATCTAGGTATGAATGAAGTCTTGCAGTGTTTTTACATATGTCTATGATGATGACAGATGTGACTAACAGTTTATTAAGAAACATATTAAAAATTATTAATTCGTTAAATTAATTCGTTTCTGTAATGTTTTGTGTGAGTTTCTTTACTCCAATAAGACTCCTAAAATCCTGAACCTATTTGAATGTATGGGGCTCGCTTTTTTAATAATATAATTAATTGACTTGTTTTGTTAGCAATATTATTATGTTATTCTGTATTATAGTCTTTACTAATCAGAATTACAAAGGGTCTTGCAAATTGCCTTGTGACAGGTCACACTTGTGAAACCCCATCCCCTTGGTGTGACGTCACATATTTTTCAATTTTATTAAGCATAGTCAGATATGTCATTTACTACGGTGACTTTTAGGACAGATTGTAGATCGAGTTAGTAACATTTTTATTTAATTATATTTTAAGATGTTATGTCACAAAGCCCCTGTTCCTTGTCACGCATTGTCTTATTTCGGACCCAAAGTTAGCTAAAGTTTTCACGATATTTAAACTACGACATCCGTTGGAGAAAGGCTCAATAGAATTGAGAATAAATACGCTTTGTTTGGAATTATATTTTATTTGAATTGATTATATTTTTCTTAAAGTCGGTTGATAGTTAGAACATTCATATTTAATCTAAAAACCATCTTTAAGAAAAACATCTGGATCTGGATTATGCCTTAAATCTATAGAAAATATACTAAATTAACAGTACATTACATAAATTAGTTATAAAAGGCCTTCACAAAGATAATGTATTTCAGTATCAAAGTTTCTTTTGTATTATTTCTACTATACGTTGCAGTTGCAATTGCTCAACTGAAACGGATTGTTTCAGCTGAGCAATCCGTCAATCCGTCTCGATGTCAATATCGATGATATGTAACAGTTATAATAATAATAAAATATTATTGACACCATGTTGTTAATACGGTAACGTAAAAACCCCACTATATATACGGACTTATTAAAGTAGTTGTAAAATTAATTTTAGCGCAAAAAACTTAAGAACAACATTATTGCACCAATTATAAATGATTTATTTTTAATTACATTTAGTTTTAATTATTAATAATCTGTTTACATATGAATACATTATAATAATGTAACAAAACAATTTAAAAATTGGCTTTTGTGCTGTAAAACTACAATCAATGTTTAAGAAGAAAAAATATTAATATAAAATATTTGGTAGGATGAACATAGATGTTGATTTTTGTTGGTTGTATACTTTTCTCAAGTTAATTATACATTTTAATTTGGACAAGGAGACTTAGGACATGACATTTTAATAGTGACTTTATACATAGCAAAGTCTAAATAATAGAAATATCTTTCTCTTGAAATTTGTGTCATAAATATAAGTAAATTTTTGTTCAGGCCATTAAAACTACGATATAAAATCATTTTAAAGTACTAAGACCATGCAATACTATGATAAAAATATTGGAGGAAAATATTGTACAGGTGTTACTGAAGCTTAATTAATACTCAGGCTTAAAGCTTTAAATACACATCGAAAACAGTGAAAATTTCAAACAATAAAAATAGTTGTTATTATTTTCTGAGTTAGGTTCAGTTTTGTACAAACAGGTTTATTAAACCAAGTTTTTAAAGTTCGTGTCTAAAACATCTACTGTTATCGATGTATTTGCAAAGCGCCGTATACTATGACATTTAACCTAATCTTGCATTGTAAGGTCAAGCTTCGCTCAGTATTTGTTCCATTACAAGGAATGATCTCTGAATCCTTCCATGCATCTGTACAATAAACACAATTTTTTTTATAGATTTTGTTTCTTTTATATATTTTTTTGCATTTTTACTTAGTTTTGTATTTTTTTTTGTTTTAAATATTTTTATACTTTTTAGGTACTTTTTTAATTTTTTGTTTTTTTTTATGCACACTTTTTTAAGAATATGTATTTTTTTTTTATTTTCTTCAGTTTTTATTTTACCATATAAGTAACTACAACGCCATCTATGCGACGCACAGGGAACTACAAAGTCACAGCATCTAAGGACGGCATTGAAGTGTCCCATTGTATACGAGGCGAATGGTAAAATCAAACTTAAATTAAGTATAAAAATACAATTGCGATTTTAATAACAAGTGAGTTAAATACTTAAGTAAATTGCGGATATCTCAATATATGTTGTTAGGTTAAATACCTTTCGAATATTTGGATCTATACGATCGGATTGCACGCTATTAAACTCAGATTGACACAAAGGAGTGTAACCTTTTATGTAGCAGAACTATAAAGAGAATTAAGTAAGTAAATATTACACACATGCCTTATCGTACCTTAGTGTACCACACAACTTCAAATCTACTTTAAGTAACTTTGTATAAATAAACCACAATTTTAAGACTGAATATCAAATCTAATAAAACTATGTACTTTAAAAATTGCACTTTAAAAATTACAAAATAGTTGTGTATAAAATGTTTTAGCTATTGTTTAATATATACTTGTGTATATAAAACGTGCTCTAAATTAGTCGATTTAATCTTTATAATTTAATCACAACTCACCAGTTACTAAAATTACTAAAATTATAATAAAGACAAATAGATATAAAAAATAAGAAAATATTCTGACTTAATATGTTTACATACGTTCAGTGTAGCCGGCAATTATCTAAGCTAAGAAAAACAACTACAACTAATGAAATACCTAATTATTCTTCTTGCAATCATTGAACGGCAATGTACTTTATCATTAAATTCAAAATATATTAGATTTAGTGCGCCTAGTATCTTTTTTAAAATACTTGAAGAATTCGTCCACAGAATTGTTGCCAACCTTCTCTTTCCCATTGACAGCACCGACTTCCTTTTCCGTTGTCTTCTTTAACATTTCACCACTCCATATCGACATGGGAGAAGGTGGCCATGTGTAATTGAAAGACTCCAGTTTGTTTGGCACAGGGAAATTGACCGTGGGATCTGATTGGCTGGTACTCGGTATCGATGCGTTCATCCATGTTGCGACGGTGGAAACCGAATCAGTCGGTTTTGGTTCTTGAGGATCATTAACTTTGGCCTGTTGTGGTTTCCATTTTGGCATGGGTAGCGTTTCTGGTGGTGGAGCGATGTTGTAATAGGCGTCCATTGAGCGGTCGCGCTCGAGTGGATAATTACTATCGCTGCTTAAGGTGGAGAGTGTTATGCTGTCAAAAGTGGAAGATTCGTTGGAACAGCAACATTCAATTTGGTTGCACTCAAAGCAGCTGCGAGGGTCATAGCCTTCCAGGAGTCCCACTAGATCACGCCTAATGTTCTGAAGGTTCAACTCCTGTAGACAAAATTAATGTATTAATAAATATGATAAGTTGTGAAAACTAGCTGGATTCTATGAAAGGGTAATGACCTACCCTGAAGGGGTAAAAGCGTGAACGTATGTAGGTTTATGTTATGAAATCTTACAGGATTACTAGAATTCTAGAAAATAGTAACGTAACACATACATTAACCCTATTTTCGATCATAGTGCAGAAATGTGTTTTTTTTTTATGATTTTGTTTTATCTTATTTTGCTGGTCAGCCAATTGAAAGATCATTATGCGTTATCACCTATAAGCCTATTGTTGCATTTCACCTTACCAGCTAACCCAAGGATCAATAGAACCCTATGGTATGTCAAAACTAGTCTAACAAGTGATCATCAGTTAATACACTTATAAAGTAAACAACTTATTGACTCTGACTGAAAAAATATGAGTGTTTAAATGTTGCGTTCTAACCTTGATTTCATAGTTTTTTGAAGTTTTCTTAGAGCTAAGTGCTTTCTTAAAAGATCGCAAAATACACGAATGGTGTCTAGTAAAATTCCTTAGGTTTTTATTATTAAGTGGGTATTATTTAAATGAATAAGATATAGAAATACCTTTTAAAATTGCGATTTACCTATTGTAATAAAAATAATTCTGATGATTACCTTTAATTTGCAGTAGTACAATATGAAATAAACGTCACTTCACAGTGCACCACACTTAGGCGCTCCGAATATTGTAGGTTCGATTCCAACACGAGTCAAAAATTTTGTGTGATCCACAAATAGTTGACCCCAAGTCTGGGTCATTAAATGTTTATGTAGGTCACCTCGATAAAGGCATATTATTGTATGTCTTTTAAAAGAGATAAGTTTTGTTTGTGATTGATTATGAAGTATTAACTCTTATAATCTTTTATTATAAAGTTGACTTTGTTCGCAACTAAGACTTAATTTCGTGCCTTATTTTCCTCTGTTTTTAATCTTTACATTACACATAATAAATTGATAACCTACTAATTTTCCAACCACGCTGGTTTGAAAGTTAGTAGGTTATCAATTTTTCCTCCTTAAAATATATTACACTGACAACATCGGGAATTAACGCAATATACAACAAAAAGTAAATGCAATATATTCGTAACTGTATTTTAATATATTTTATTATCAATTATATTATTTGATTATCTCAGTGTTCTCTACGCACGTAGGCCTCTTTTTAATATATTCTTATTGACTGACGTTCGGACGTCTTCCAGAAAATGAACACTTATTGTAACCACTAAAAATATGTATTTCTAGCATGCTATAGCAAAAAACAAATGGGAAATTCGTATTTTTTTTAAATATACAAATGAATTTATACACATTATATTATACACATACACAAAATTATTTTGAAAGTATAACACATGAAATCCAAGTTTTCAAAGTTTTATGAGAGACACTTAAGATAAAATCATTTTTTTTTATGCGATAGGGGGCAAACGAGCAGACGGGTCACCTGATGGTAAATGACTACCACCGCCCATGGACACCCACAACTCAAGAGTCACAAGTGCGTTAAATTAAAGTCATTAAACGCTATTTCTTGTAAAACCCCTTAGTGAAAGTCATTAAAACCAATGTAGATACATAATTTAGTAGTTTTTTTTTGTATGTTGAGAGAAGTACTTACCAACAGAAACATTTCATCAAAAAACAGTTCATCTTCGTAATAATCATATTGTAATTTCTTCATTTTTCAAATGGCACAGATAGATACTTATAAAGTTTATACACTGTGATTCTAATACACTCCGAAATCCATTATTTAACAAAAACGAACTTATAACGTTAACTTGCTATTGGTAGAACATTGCAGGAATTGGTTTTTGGCCAACCTGCCTTTGCGCCCAATTTCGGACACCGTAAAACTGAAACTAAAAATATTGTTTAACGGACCTTATATACTTGCGCTGGCGCACCCCGTAATGAGCCCAACCTTGGGTGGGATCGCCCAAAACCGATAACTTCCATCTCCCTTCCGCCTATTACTAGAAAAGTTGTCGGGATTATTACAATGAGTTTTATTACCTTTTTGTCATAACGTGGCTCAGCAAAAATAACGAGGCCCATTTGTGCTGTTTCAACTATTGTTCGGTGATTACTAATCACCTATTCCTGTTATTAGATAATTGGTGTGGGATCTGTTTATTTTGCAATGCTTAACGATGTCTTAATCGAAAATATGTTTTGTTAATATTCTAAATTCAATTTTAACTGCAACAATTCGATTTTAGCTGCGAAAGACGCGTTGGTTTTGAGGTCAATATTTTATTTTCGAGTTCTGATATAGAATAATAATGATTATTCTTCGTTAGAGAGATATTCTAGCAATAATGATTGGTAATGAAACATTCGTAATCTTAAATTATCATTTGGGGTATCGCTCTATATAATAGACGCTCTTTTTTTCAGAGTCCGCAGTCTAGATGTTCTTTGTGATCAGAACCAAAAATCCACAATTTATCTGCCTAAACTCTTTGATATATTAATTTCTGTGTGCTGGGTGTGTACAATATTCACATGTGTAAGTACGTATATTACTACCCCATCTCTTCTCGTTTGTGTTGTAAAAACCGATTGAGGGATTGTACTGCTATGTATAATTTTGATGCTTACATATAGAACGAGTTATGTACATTCACTGACATTTCAACATCCGCATCATTGACATTTTATTTCTAATTGTTTTATTTGACTTCAATTAAATACAATTAATTTGCATTTAATCAAAAGTTAAAGTTTAAGTTGACAAATAATTTATTTGATGTTAATTTTATATGAGCTACAATTTTATGTTTTTCAGGAGTGTATTAATTAAACAGACATTTTAATCTTCATTTTCGTATGTCTTTTCGTTGAATCACAGAAGAACTATTTTTGTATCAATGTGATTTCATATATATCTCTATAATCTATGTTTTACGAACAAAAAAATTGAATTGAATTGAAATACAACAATTCAATTAAAATTTTGGACCACATCATGAAGTGGTCAATTCTATAATCTCGCTATACAACACAGCAGGGTAGGTACATCTATGGCACAAGTGCTTGGTTAATAAATTTAGTAACCCTCCTTCTTACGCAGTTTTCGGGGTTGCAATGTTTTTCGTTTGTTTTTTCAAAGGGGCTAATTTTTCGAGGTATTGGTGGGATAGTTTTTAAATAACTTGATATATGTGTGTACATATATACAAAATTAAAATGATCGACAGCGTGCTTAACTAACTGTTGTTTATTTGATACAAAAATATTCTAAACTACTTAATTACAGTAAGGCAATTGGTATTAGTCATAATCTAATGAAAGGTGTGTCATTATAATTACAATTTAATCACAATACAAAAACGACTACTTGTTTTACGTAGTGAATAAATCTAAAGAAGAATTTGATAAGAAGAATCTGATTTAAACAATAAATAATTTAAAATACCCCACAAGTTTTTGCTGAAGTGTCACCTCTGTTTTAACATTTAATAATATGCATCATGTAGTTATATTTAATTTGCATTTTTATAACTGACCAGTCCTGCATTAGGAATGATTACAGTTTTTTTTTTCTGTACCCCAAATACCGGACACAAATAACACCTAGATTCGGGAGAACCATTTGTGGATTGCACATTTTTTTGTTTCGCTTGGGAATAGAACCAGCGACCTCTGTCTTAACAGGATTACTAATCGCTAGATTCTGGAGAATCATTCGGGGATTGCACATTTTTTTGTTTCGCTTGGGAATAGAACCAGCGACCTCTGTCTTAGCAGGATTACTAATCGCTAGATTCTGGAGAATCATTCGGGGATTGCACATTTTTTTGTTTCGCTTAGGAATAGAACCAGTGACCTCAGTCTTAGTAGGATTACTAACCGCTAGAACAAAAGGCCAGTCATATGTAGAAGTCATTATCATCTTTGTAGTTCAACACTAAAGACATATATAAAAAAAAAAATATTATACAAACTTCACGGCCTGGTTTCGACGACATGAAACCTGGTTTCAAGCGCCGGTATTATAAATACTCTCAAGTCTACGTCCCTGAGGGGGTAGTAAGAGGTATATTTATCACCTCCATTTGGCCAATGAGAATCTAATTGACATTATTATTTACATACATGTACATTAAAGGGCTATTGCTATCATCCGGGCACTTTTGGGAAAAGAGGAAGGGAGGATAGTAAGGTAAGGGAATTGATATTGCTTATACAGATGGATTGTGGAATATAAGCCATAGCTCAAGCTATTCAGGGTTGTATCCTGTATACCCTGTAAACTTGCCTGTAGAGGGCATATAACTGCTTCTTGCTTGTCAAAGAATTAAGAACTTTAAGTAGTCTATAGTTTATGGATGTTACTTTTTAAAGTCTTTATTTAAAAAAACAACAGTTGTAACTTTTGCTCTGGATTTAAGTTGCACCTTTAAAATACTTACTTATTTAACCTCTTTTGAAGAATAGTCAAAGAGAAACGATAATCCCGCAAAGTTATACCCAAAACAAAGCTCTTATCCTTGGTATTCTATAAAAAAATATATTTTCAATTGTTTATTGAACAACAAATGTATCTTTGGCCCATGTTGTAAAGTAGGCTCCGTTATTTCACTCGGTATAAAGTATTTGCCGCCATTGTTTCATTTCGAAGCTTACCGGTTACACATGTTTTATAAAGCCTACACTTTATTATTTTATTGCTGTTCCTTTTAGGTAAAAATAGAGAAAGCTTTGATGTTTATTCACTATTTTGTTTTGTATAGCAACTATGTTCAAATGACAGTGCTGCATTGCCAAGATTAGCAACTAGATTTTTATTCTCTAATTTCTGTTTTATTTATTATTTACCGCAGTATTTAATCTGGCTCATCAGTCACAGTCACTAACCACCAGACTACTTTTGTATGCGTGGCCATGGCATGTATGCCGTTACGTATTTCCTTGTTGGACCTAAGCAATATAAACTATATATGATAAAGATTCTGATGATGATCTGTCGTCGGCTACTTATAAACCCCTCTCTGCTTAACGTTTCTTTTAAAATGACCCCAGGAGTAACCGGATTTCACTTACAGTGACGCATAACGCTATCAGAATTTTTAATTTGATTTGACATTAATTTGGTTATATCCGAAAGAAGTTTTAAAGCTATTAATATAGTTTTTTTTTCCCAAGTGTTAAAACCCGCAATGTTTTTACACAATTTGTTTAATTTTTTTAAGTATACAGAATCAAATTATTTCTCAACTATATAAGCACCGTCGTTTTCTGTCGCATGTAGCCAACGCGCTAGCAGAGACATTATGCCTTCCTCGTAGAAGTTTTTAGGCTTTTGATCAAAAAAGCTGGTAAGGTCACTTTTCAGCTGGTCTTCATTTTTAAACTTTTTATCTGCTAAGTAATGAAATAGATGATAATCTGAGGGCATAATGTCTGGAGAGTATGGTGGGTGAGGAACGACAGCCCAGCCAAGCGAAAGTAATTTTTCACGAGACGCTTTTGCTACATGTGGTCGAGCATTATTGTGCAAAAAGTATACTTTATTTTGATTTTTAGGTAATCTCGCTGCTTCTTTATCTAGTTGTCACAATAAATATTGGCCGTGATTGTAGTGTTAGATGGCAACAGCTCCCAGTATATAATTCCGTTTATTCCCCACCACACACTTAAAAGAGCTTTTTTACTCGGTTCAGATTTTGGCGTCGGTACTCCTGCTTCTCCAGGTCCAAGCTACTGGCGCTTACGCGAAAAATTTATATACAACCCCCGTAATTACATCCCTCAGCCACTTATTGGTACGATGATAACTAAGTAGTTCCATGCACTCGTTAGCTCCCTTCTGAAGTTGAAACGGCGTCAACTCACGTGGCAACCAAACTGAATATTTCCAGGTCTTTTCTAAAGCGTGAAGTTCTTTTTCTACTGCAGTATGAGAACACTGCCAGACAACGTCAAGTAAACCTGGGATCCGTTTCTATGAGTCTTTTTAACTCATCTACATCTATTGTAGGAGGTCGTCCTGGACGAGGTTCATCAAATAGGTCATAATTTCCATCCTTAAATCTTCTGAACCAATATTTGGTGGTATCCGAAGAGAGCACGTCTTCGCCCATCGTTGCACATATATCGCGCACTGCTTCAGTCGCTTTTCGACCTAAGCGAAATTCGTGAAGTAAAAGCAGGCGAAGTTCTCTACGAGAAATATCCATAATTTACTGTAGTTTTACTATTCGAGATCCAGTTGTCAACTGATCTGACATACAACTCTTGCTTTATTTATCTCTTTATTGCACACGATGAAAGTAATGGAAAAAAAATATATAGACATAATTGCATGTATTACGGTATAACAATTGGCGGTCTTATCAGTCACGGAGATTTCTTACAGATAACGTTTATACGGATATTATTGCATAAAATTAGGGGTAGTCTAAGGTGTACTATTCTAACAACATGAATATATGTATGTAATTCGAGATAGTTCTATAACGTTTTAGAGACTGATCGAAAAAAGTGGCGGGTTTATTAGTTGCCAACCTAATAATATATGTATAGTTTTAACACATATGTACATATATACAGTATTATTATGACTAATACCGATTTGGTTTTCTCGCGCAGACTAGAAAGATTATCATTTTAGGTACCTTCCTGGAACACTCTGTAAATTTATTTCATTTCGTTGTCACAAATCTTAATCCAATTTTCAAGAAAACGCCAGTGAAAAAACAAAAGAATCTTAATTATGGTTTTATATTTTAAATAATGTAACGTGTGTGCAACATGTAGGCAACAGATACCAAAAATATAGCATACAAAAAGGAGAGAGAGCTGACATAAATAAAACCTTGATACCAAGGAAGTCTATTCGTCTATCCGTTTAATGTTTATCCTAATTTTTCTAAGAATGTTTGCGTCAATGCATTACATGAAAAACTTTGAAATTGACAGTAAAGGTCGTAAAGAGTTGTTTAAAATGCTACCTACATCAGGAAAAGCATCTATCCATTTCCAATAAAAATAAAACATTTAAATTTCGAAATATATGTTTTCAACCTTAATAACCTATTATTAGAAATGTGACTATTTGACATATTAAAATGTGACCGTCATGTCACATTTTAATATGTCAAATAGTTTTGTTAGTCTCAGTACAAATGAACTAAAACATACATATACATATATATATAAGCTTTTGATTGTGTTGTTCATGAAATCCCGATCAGACTGCACGGATGGCGTAGCGGTGTAAATGGTCACCTCCCCACTACGCTGCCGCGCCGAGTGTTGTGGGTTCGATCCCCGCACGGAAAAACACTTTGTGTAATTCTCAAATGGTTGTTCCGAGTCTGGGTGTTATTTGTGTCCGTTGTTTGAATGTTTGTAAAGTCCCCCGCGACACAGGAATTAATCCTAATGTGGGAGTTGTCTCTTTAAAGAAAGGAAAAGAAAAGGATATTATATAACTACGGTATTAGATATACGGCGAAGGATCTGTTTACATCTTATCTATAATGTATTGTGTTTATATGTGTAATAGGATTTAGAAAGTCTATATTAATGGTGAGCTATCTCCAGGTTGTGTGGTTAACATGGGAGTTCCACAATGTTCTATACTAGAACCCTTTTTTCTTCTTAATTTATTTAAAAAACCGCCACGAGATAGTGGTGTTTGCAGACAATACTACACTTTTATTAAAACTGAAACTTATGACTATAAACTTTCACGATGTAAACCGCGCTATTTCGAAAGTGGTTCACTGGTTTAATGTTAACTATTTACTTCTTAATTGAGAGAAAACCTAATGTGACGATTCACTACTCCAAAAATTAAACAGGTAAAAAGTATTACTATTACTATACATAACTATTAAAGTGCTAAAAACAATTTTTTATGCATTAGTGTGCAGCACATTACCAGCTAGATAAAATCCTGAACTGACTGCTGTTGAAACAGCCAGATTAGTCTACTTTTCTTATTTTCATAGTATAATTTCGTATGGTATTTTACTGTCTGCCTCTAATATTCAGTCTGTTTGTGCTGCAAAAGACGGCTATTCAAACAATTTATAATTTAGATAATCATTATTTGCTGAGTCACAAATTTAATCAAGTAGACATAATGACGGGGGCATTTCAGTATATCTGTGAAAGTTTAATTTACTTTCATAAAACTAAAGGTCAGTTGTTGTTGACTCAAGTAATAAACATAGATTTGTTTTACCTGTCTCCAGCCTCTACAAAACTAACAAGTCATTTCTAGTTCAATGTGTATAATTTCATAATAAAATCCCTGATCATATACCTGGAAACTTTAAGTCTATTTTTTATTTTATAATATAGGCCGAGAGACGAACAGAACAGAACCAGGTGGAATATGGTCCATAGACACATGCAACTCAGGAGTCGTAAGTGCCCACCTTGAAGGGTCATCATCATCGGGATAGCGGTTGTAGGTAGAGGAAAGAAGAGAGGGAGAATGTGGAGATGGGAAGAGGAGAGGAGGAGTAGGGTCTCAGGAAATCTCTCTAATTTCTGGGAATTTCAAAGGGAACTTTCAATTCCCCGCTCCCCCTTCCATCATCACCCTCAAACTTACCACTCTTGAGTTGCAGATGTCCAATAACGGTGTTTGTTTATTGTGATCAGGTGACCGGTCTGTTCGTCTGTCCCCTATATTATATAAAAAAAACAACAGACGATCGTCAAGATTAAACTCTCCACAAACAAATACCTAGTGACTTGAACTTTTACCTAGTGACTTGAAATTTAGTAAAATATTCACTTCAATCCAGTTATTGATATCGATAATCTAGTCACGTAATTCCCGTTCTCATTCCGAACATTCCCGCCGCTTCTCGGCAAGATCCTTGCGATATTTGTCGACGGCAACGCATATTAACGCATTCTTTCACAAGACAATGCTATATGAGATATCGATTTGCACTTTAATAGAACTTAATGATTGTAGAATGGGATCTATTTGAGAAGGGCAGTGGTCAGTTCTAGATCTTAGTTCTTATTTCTGAAAGTATTTTACAATACATATGTATACACATACAGTATTTACATATACTGTCTGGATAATTGCAAACCAGTCTGATAATATGATGATACCACCAAGAACTACAAGTGGGCATGGCCTAAAAACAGGTTTGGAATGAATTTATTAATGAAGTCTATTTACCGGGGATAGCCTTGTAATCAAATCCTTCCACCAAGAAAAATACGACACTTAATCCCTACAGCGATTATCTAATGGACGTGTAAATATACCTTTATTATAAGAAGTTTTAATCACTATATACAAATAATTCGTGTAAAGCGCCGTGTATTTTTATAGTATCCTAGGATCCACGGCTCACTCGTGCTTAGTTATTAAATTTAATAACCCTCCTTCTTGCGCAGTCGGTGAGAGTTCAGGGTTGCAATATCTATATAAATATAGTGGAAGAGTTTTTCGTTTATTCCGATGTAGTACTTTTTAAATGAACTTGTTTGAAATTGTTTTTGTTAATAAATGTATCAAAATGACTATATATATGTATGTACATATTTACAAAAGTAGATGACCGACAGCGTGCTTAACTAACTGTTGTTTATTTGATACAAAAATATTCTAAACTACTTAATTACAGTAAGGCATTTGAGTTTAGTCATAATGTAATGAAGGGTGTGTCATTATAATTACAATTTAATCACAATACAAAAACGACTACTTGTTTTACGTAGTGAATAAATCTAAAGCTGATTTAAACGATAAATAAATTAAAATAACCCACAAGTTTTTTCTGAAGTGTCACCTCTGTTTTAACATTAAATAATAGGCATCATGTACTTATGTATAATTTGTATTTTCATAACTGACCAGTCCTGCATTAGGAATGATTACAGATTTTTTTCTCTTCTGTTTAAAAGAGATAACTCCAGAACAAGTCATCAATACCGATTCCTGTGTCGCGGGGATACACATTTACATAACGGACACAAATAACACTCAGACTCGGAAGAACCATTTGTGGATTGCACAAATTTTTGTTTCGCTTGGGAATAGAACCAGCGATCTCTGTCTTAGCAGTCGGGATTATTACCCACTTTTTTTTTCGTGTGGAAACCCCCACGGGTCATCACCTCACCGGAGCTGACGGTGAAGTGGTATGTTGGACTCGAACCGACTAAAACCACACGCTGTTCCGTCACAAGTGGGTCTATTGCAAGGGACCTGGGTATACCCTAGGAGGGATGCTTCCAGGAACCCTGCAGACCTTGGCCACCTCTAATGCAAGAGGCACCACCACCATTGAATACGAGATGCCTAGCCCCCCTCCAGTTTGAGAAGCGAGCGTGGAACACGACGCAGCAGCATCTAAGGCCTGCTTCTGCTAGGGTAAGGGCAGCCCTACCCGTTACCCCCAGGCCAGCGCTCATGGAGGCCGGAGATCGCTTTGTGCTCTCGGACGCCTGCTGCGTGTTCTGCGGGACGGGAGAGCACTTGCCCTCTCGCGTATCCTCTCCGCTCAGAACCATGGTTTCTAGCGAGAGACTTCCGGAACCAATACCCGTCGCGAGGTTGACGCGCTGGTGCGCCCACGCTGTGCACTCCACTACAGTGTGAAGTGCAGTGTCCTCGCGACAGCTTCCGCAGTGATGGCACGCAGACGTTGCCTCCAGGCCTATACGACACAGATACTTGGGATTATTACCCACTAGCACAACAGGCCAGTCATATATATAAGTCATCATAATTTTTATAGTTCAACAATAAAGACAAATATAAAATAATAATAATTATGATCAACGCAAAGCCTACGCGGCCTGGTTTCGACGACATGAAACCTGGTTTTAAGCGCCATTATTATACTCTTATGGCTGCGTCCGTAAAAGTGTAATCAGAGGTATATTTAAAACTTACATTTTGCCATTTAGAATTAAATTGACATTATTATTTACATACATACACATAAAGGGGCATGCCTTTTGCTGTCATTCTGGCACTTTTTGAATTGGCTGGTAAAATTTCTAGAATATTGACATTATAGGGAGGACAGTAAGGGAAGAAGGGAATTGATGGATTGGAGAATATAAGTAATAGCTCAAGCTATTAGGGTTGTATACCTACCCCGACCTGTAAACTTGGCTGTAGAGGGTACAGGAATGCCTTTTGCTTCTCTTGCAACTGATAGAAATAGGATTTTTTCACCTAATCTATAGTTTAAATGTTACTTTTATAATTCCATTTTTTTATTGTTGTAACTTTTAATCTGGATTGAATTTGTATCTTTAAATTTTTTTACCCACCTTTAAAAACTGGAAGAGAAACGATAATCCCACAAAATGCGAACATCATTTTACCCAAAACAACGCTGTCCTTGCTTGCAAATCCTTGGTATTATATAGAAAATTTTCTTTCAATTGTTTATTGAACAACAAATGTATCTTTGGTCCATGTTGTAAAGTAGGCTCCGTTATTTCACTCGGTATAAAGTATTTGCCGCCATTATTTCATTTCGAAGCTTACTGGTTACACATGTTTTATAAAGCCTACACTTTATTATTTTATTGCTGTTCCTTTAAGGTAAAAATGGAGAAAGCTTTGTCATTATTCACTATTTTGTTTTGTATAGCAACTATGTTCAACGGACTGTGCTGCATTGCCAAGATTAGCAACTAGATTTTTATTCTCTAATTTCTGTTTTATTTATTATATACCGCAGTATTTAATCTGGCTCATCAGTCACAGTCACTAACCACCAGACCACTTTTGTGTGCGTGGCCATGGCATTGTTGGACCTAAGCAATATAAACTATTCAATGATTTCAGCCCTTTTGTGGTCGTTACCATTAGGTAATTAAAATCTGAAGTAGATAGCTTGCATAGATTGGACGCCAAAGGCGATGACCGGTTGCTATGTATATACGTTATGACAGGTTTAGGTGCAGCGGTGGACTTTGAGAGCTAAATGGTGAAGATAATCATAATAATAATCACGTTTATTTGGAACTAAAAATACATATAAAAACAAAAACAAAATCGAAACGATGATAGCTACAAAAGTTGAAACTGTGGCACAGCTAATAGCGCCCTGGTAGGAAAGTCGGTTGTTCCAGAGAAAGACTTAAAATGTAGTTCGATTCATTTAAAAAAGTTTTTCATAGCATTAAACAAAATATTTAAAATAAGGAGAAGAAGTATTTAATGAATGGGTATGTCTTGTGTGTATGTGAATGGGTGTTTTGTGTGTGTGTGTGTGTGTGTGTAAGATGATGATGATTATCTAACGTCGGCTACTTACAAACCCTTACTGGTTAACGTTTCTGTTAAAACTCATCTCAGGGATAACCGCATTTCACTTACAGCGACGCATGACCCTATCATTATTTTAAATTGATTTGACATTAATTAGTCTATATCCGAAAGCAGGTTAAAAGCTATTAGTATAGTTTTTTCCCCAAGTGTTTTGCTTTTACACAAAATATAAACAGTATTATATAATATATGTATAATTTTAACAGTTATGTATATACAGTATTATTACCGATTTGTTTTTCTCGTGAAACAAAAAAGGTTATCATTTTTGATACAAAATGTCAAAAATCATAATCGAAATTTCAAGGCAACACAAGCTTATATATTTTAAATAATGTTACGTGTGTGTAGAATGTGGGTTATAGATAGTAAAAATAAAGCTAACAAAAGGAGAGAGGGCTGACATAAATAAAATGTTGAATACTGGTGACTGGGGTTGGCTAATTGAAAGTCAAACGTTCCAAGCATTTAATTTGTATTTTTAATTACAATACTATAGCGAAAATATTTAGGTAACATATGGGTGCAACGTGAGTGCACATCACAAATAAATCGTCAAATGTGTGCTTGCTGCGTTGAGGGTCGTATGACCGGCGAGTAACTGGTTTCACCCCGTCCGCCGCAACACCTTTGAGACACGGCGTGAACACCTTAATACAAAGGAAGTCTATTCGTTTATCCGTTTATGGTTTATCCGAAGTTTTTTAAGCGTGCATTTCATGATAAACTTTGAAACTTTGAAAGTCGTAAAGAGTTGTTTAGAATGTATACCTACACCAGGAAAAGCGTCAATCCATTTCCAATAAAATATTTTAATTTCATAATCTATGTTTTCAAGCTTAATCAACTATTTGACAGCTACACATGGCGCTCCTAAATTTTGACAACACGGTTTTGTAACTCCTAATACAAATGAACGAATACATACATATACATATGTATATAAGCTTTGGATTGTGTTGTTCATGAAAGTCTGGTCTATTACAACACTACGGTTTTAGAGACACGATGACGGATCTTCTTAGTTCTTATATAATGTATTATGTATTGTGTGACGCTACATGGCTTATGTAATAATACGTTCGACTGCCCTGAATTAACAAATCAGTTATGTTATGTTGTACGAAGTATGTAAGAAGATTTAAGTAGTAGTAGTAGTAGTAGTAATGCCTAAAAAATTTGTGGATAGTTTCAGGGGATACCACAAAATTTTTAGGCATTACTCTTGAATCAAACCTTTAGTGGAGCCCACCTATTGATAAATTGTCAAATAGACTCAGCTGTGCAGCTAGATACAATCGTGAACTGACTGATATAAAAACAGACAGAATCGTCTAATTTTCTTAATTTCTTAGTATAATATCGTATGGTATTTAACTGTGGGCATAATGCCTCTGATATTCAGTCTGTCTTTGTCCGAAGAGGGCTTTCCGAGCAATTTATAATTTAGATAATCGTTATTCGCTGAGTCAGAAATTTAATCATATAAATATAATGACGGTAGCATGTCAGTGTATATCTATGAAAACTTAATTTACTTTCATAAAAATAGAGGTCAGTTTACTAAAGAAAGGCCGTTCAGATACACTCTTATAACACACGTAATAAACTTAAATTTGTTGTACCTGTCTCCAGGCTTCAAAAAACTAACAAGTCGTTTCTAGGTCAATATGTTTGATTTTATAATGAAATCCCTGATAATATATTAACTATATAATATTGAATCATTTCAATATTATGACCATGGTAAACCTTCTAGGGTTTGAGAACTCTCGCTGTAGATTTAATGCTGGTTAAAATATCTACGATATTTTTCACTTTTGAGATGGTTTGAATACAAAATAGGGTTTTTACCCGAGATTCGTACGTTTTTGTGACATTTTCCTTCCTTGACTTGATCTGTATTCCGCTGGAATAAGGTATAACAAAAAGTATGGAAGGCCGTACTTCTTGCAAAAATATTAAGCTACTTATTGTTTTAGCATATTCACTATAAAAACTAAGCGATGGTCGTTATTATTATGGGTTTGCCTTTATAAAGATTATAAACTTTCAGACACATGTTCATTATCTCATTATAATATTTCATCGATAATATGTTCATTGTAAATAACAAAGAATTCTGAGAAAAAAAAATAATTAACGAGTGCCTGCATTTTTTACCAGAACTTATTTTTTTTTCCACATTTACCGGAGATAACCCTGTAGTCAAATACGTCAAGAAAAATACGACACTTACGATCCATTAAACGATTGTCTAATGTACGTGTATTTATACCTTTATTATAAGAGGTTTTAATCACTAAATACCAATACCAGGATACCGTAAAAATGCACGACTCACCCTTTAATTTAATTCCGGTATCGTCCCGCGTCTAGAGAGCGCATACCGTACCGCAGGCTTACACAGGGCACCGGAACATATTACGGCATTATTATTGAGTACAACCCTTCAGGTAGCTATATAGAAATACTTGTATTAGGGGTAGCATATAGATAACTTTTATCGTAGTTGAGCCATACTTAGGCACGATTGGGCCGTCTCGACTATACCACGGCCTTACAGAAAACCGGTTGTGAAGCCACGCTAGTGGGTAGCTAGTTGGGTTTAGGGAAGCCCAACTTCCACTCTCCATTTTCCCCTGTCCTCACCCCTCTCCTCTTTCCATTCCCCTCATTCCCTCATCTCTCCTCACCCTCAATGGCGGGCAGCTTACGACTCTTGAGTTGGAGGTGCAGGTCCATGAACGGCGTTTGTCACTTACCATCAGATGACCCGTTTGTCCACCAATATTAAAAAAAAAGAAACTAATCTGTCTAATACTGATCTACAAGATTATGAGTAGCCTTGTACATAGAATAAGTACATAAATGTGATATTAATATTTAATACCAACATTTAAAATATGTATAACGACTATAAAAATAGAAAAATTGACACTAGTCGTATGTATTTTTGACAAAAACTGAAAGAAATACACATTAAAACATAAAAAGAGCACATATTCATACAACAAGAAAATCCTTACCACCTTCATTTTTATCCCTGACATAACACAATATTTAACACAGAATAAAACATCGTTTATAATAATATTCTATCGATGTCAGCGCAACACTATGTAGTCCTACGTAAAAAGGGACAGGAAAACGTGTCGTTGTCATGGCGACGTATTCCAGACGCGTCTCTTGGACATACGGAACGGAATTTAAGACGGTCGCGCTATCTAGAAGTTTATATTTTATTCAGGAAAATATACTAAAACTAGCTTAACTATTCAAATACTAATAACTAGTAATGGGTAACTAATTTCTGCTGTAAGTAGTATTATCAAAAATCATTTATAATTTAATTGAATAAGAAATGATTGCATTAGCTCGTCTGCTTGTGGAAACTCAAAGCGTGTTCAAGAAAAATTTGGCTCCATGGAAAGTCGTTCAGAGGAATTTACATAACACTGCTTAGGTCATTTATGGAACACTATAAAATATTGATAGCTTAAAAAGAAACTGAACGCTGTTGAAGTTCTGATTTTAAAACTATTAATTAATGCGTATTAAAGAAAATCCTAACTTGTGTGGGGAAATTTAAGAACAATTAAAAGGTATTCCATCTTGCGTAGCCATTAAAAATTTGGTAAATCCATACAGCTTCAATAGTTTAGTAGTACAACGTTACACATCAATAACAGATGATCGAGTCCATTTTCATGTTTTTCTGTTTTATGTCTTTAAAAATGTACAATCAAATTAAAATAACTAAATGTAATAAGTTAACCATTTGATTCAAATATTACATATTACTTATTCTTTTTGTACATAAAATAATCTTTTTTAATATTAGTAAGTAGAAATTGCTATATAAGCAAAAGCATACCTTTTGTATATTTAAGGCTTATTGTATAGTAATTAGAGTTTTATATGAACTTTCAAAATTTATTATTTTGATTTATAACTTATTTCGGTAACATTTTAATTAAACTGAGGAGATGAGATACATATATTATTATTTATGCCTTATTTGCTACCCCAGGATTTATTATCATATTTTTGTTAAAATATCAAAAATCTATACATTCCAACATTTGCTTTTTTTCTTGCGATTGCGAATGGGAATGCGAATATCAAAATTTAGCGGATATTCGCGAATGTGAATCCAAAGGCGAATATTCGTTACGTGACTAATACAATGCCTGTATGACGGCAACAGGCTTGCCCACTAAGTGGAACTACACACACAGTTGGTAACAGAGGGAGATTGTTTTTTTTTTTTTTTTTTTTTCACATAATCAAGCTGGCATGTTGCGCTGCTAAACGCGCCTACGCCGCCCTGTGATATCATCATCCCCGGCCCGCTCCATCACCTCCTGCGAGATGACATCCTCGCAAAAGGTTGCAAACACGATAAAATTCCGAGACCTCCTGCACCGGCAGTGTTAACAGGCGGGACTTATTTTTCTCCCGGCGTCTTGTTGCGACGCTTGGTCCGCCCAAGCTTGGCAAAGGCCACTCGGGGGTGGATACAGCGCTGACGAGCTTTAGAGCAAGCTGCTGAAAGTGCTCATCGAAGAGCTAGCTCCCGTCAATGATCAGGCCCAGATAGTTTATACTGGCCCGAACCTGTACGAGGACCAAGTTGACCATGATTGAAGCACTAGGGGGTGGACCACAATGGGGCCCATGCAATGCTCATGGGGCTCTTTGAAACTAGTCTGAGACACCTCTGTTTCTGCCTACCGTGTAACATCTGTATTTTAATATCTTAAAATACAGATGTTACGCTGTAAAAATAGACGAATACACTATGAAACAGACGAATGTGTTGCACTGACCTACGCAGTCCACGCGGTTACGTCAAGAGATATCAAGGAGTTCAACATCCGTATTCTGTCAGATAGTACGGCGGTACTAAGAGCCCTAATGGGCAAAACCATATACTTCGGTCTCATTTATGAATGTCACCAACCGCTGGAGCGCTTAGCCTCAACTAACGGGGTAAATTTTAAATGGATCAGGGAGCACAGCCACTAACTCGGCAACGATGCCGCCGACGAGCAAGGCAACACCAGTGGCAAGTCCCACCACATTGCTGCCCTACCCTTTAACTTATATCCTGGATAAAACGAAGAACTCGAAAAGTACACAATAGCCGATTGAACGATACACCTGGCTGCAGACAATCCAAACTGGTACTGACAGAAGCATCAACACGCTTGACGTGTAGACTACTCAGGCTTCACCGAACGAATCTGAATAGGGGTAGGAAGTGTTACAGGCCATCTGGCACTAAACCGACACCTATTCTTCATAAACGCAACCGACAGCCCTCTGTGCATGGGATGTCTGAGCGAGGAGGAAACGGCCGACAACGACGGGCAGAAGTCCTCGCAGGCTAGAGGACGCTCCTAGAAGCCTGTGAACGTCCCAGGAGGCTTCTGTGCTTCTGGAAGGAGCTAGGCTGGCTTAACTAGTCAGCGTCCTGAGTGTATAATGTACCGACCATACCATTACCATGCTATGTAAGTTTTGTTATATATATATATATGTTATATAGATGCGATAACAAATTATGAATATAATTTCTTTAAAGTAATCTTATAATTAGATTTTTATGTATTTCTTATTTACTTTATCAAATCCTAAAATCAGATAAAAATATAAGATGTATAAATCACGACTAAAACAGCCCGCACTCCTAAATTGAAATTTTATAGAAATAAATAAAATAAAGAAAGAAATATACAGAACATTTACAAAGATATATACATTTTAGATCCTTCCCGATATAAAAATTTATATGTGGACAATCCTTAGGTCATAAACAGGGCTTATTCGGATACAGGCGGATATAACTCACGGTTTGTGAGCGGATAATGTCGGATAGTGAGCGAATGCGATCGGATATCTCTGATACTCGGATGTCTCTGCATGGCCGAGGAGATTTGTAAGGCAATTGCTGCCGTTCCTATAGGTGTTCGACTTTTTTTCGGTGACGCAAAAATACGAAAATAAAGATATATATTTTTATTTTTTTTATTTTTACCGCGCAGCGTGTTCTGTGCGACTATTTACACTGTGTGGCCGTCTGTTTATAAAGAGGCCAGCAATGTCTGATAGGGTTCCCGGAGGCTTCGCGCAGAGTATACCCGAGTCTCTTGCAATAGATTTATTTGTGACAGAACACTGGTTTTAGTTCGTTCGATTCTTACATATCACCTCAACGTTAGCTCCGGTGAGGTAATGACTCGTGAGAGATCCACACAAAAAAAATGAGTACTATACTTACTTTAATATTGGCACGTCTTAGCGTAGTAAGTAAGATAGGAACAGTAGTTGCCATCAGACTGGCAATATGTTAATATTCTGTGTAAAATAAATATATTACTATTTTTCCTTTTTGACCTGACTGCGCTAGAGGAGTGTTATGTTATTCGCTTGTATGTATATACCAAGCCACTCAGATAGTATTGCGAAAAAAGTTTTATTATTGTATGAGAGGCTGGCCAGTTATAAACTATTATAAAAATAATGATTATTTATAAGTAAAAATAGGTACGTTCTAATTTCAAAGTTTCCCTCCATTTTTTTTGTGAGCTAATTAAATTATCTTGTTTCATTGAACAAAGGATTTGCGCCGATTCCAAGTGTCGCCTGAAACCGGACGAATCATACGATAGACTTCAAATTGCATTCATGGTTGAAGGCCCTTCCAAGGCAATTGTGTATTGTTGGTATAACGAATTCAGACGTGGTCGACTAACTTTGGGGGATGAAGAAAGAAGTGGTCGGCCTTTGACGGCTGTTACGGAGGAAAACGTGCTAGCAGTGAAAAATTTAATCCAAGACAATAGACGAATTACGTATCAAGAGGTTCAACACATACTGCAGATTGGATCGGGAAGCCTTCACGAGATTCTACACGCGCATCTTCGCGCAAGGAGGATAGTTTCACGCTGGGTGCCACACAACCTCACTGATGCTCAGAAGCAGGCCCAGGTGGAATGGTGCCGTGATATGATAACCCAATTTGAAGCAGGCTCGTCTTGGCGTGTTTACGACATCATTACAGGTGATGAGTCCTAGATTTATCAATACGATCCAGAAACGAAGCGCCAGTGGACGGTTTGGGTGTTTCAAAACGAATCAACGCCTACCAAAGTGAAGCGATTTAGAAGCGAGGGGAAGATTCTAAAAACGAGGGACTTCTTGGACTAACTTCTGGGTCACCCTCCTTACAGCCCTGACCTAGCACTGTGTGACTTCTTTTTATTCCCGAACATTAAAAATCAGCTCAAAGGGATACAATTTCGTCGCCGGAAGATGCGCTGTCAGCAGTCGAGCAGGCTCTAAACGAGTTGTCTGCAGCGGACTGGAAAAAGTGTTTCGAAAACTGGTTCAGACGCATGAAACTCTGTATAGAGGCCAGTGGAGAGTACTTTGAAAAGATTTAATTAAAAAAATATTTACTTATAGAACACTTTTTTTTTATTTTCGCAAAACTTTCTGAGTGTTCTACGTATGATTTGTGGTCTAAGGTCGTCGGCGAATCTTATGTTAAAAATGCCGATACATACCACAAAATTTATGGACAAGTCATTCACTGTTAAAGCAGTTCGTCTTCGGAATGAATTGCCACTGACCATCAGACGTGCACAAACTATGACATACATGTATATATTTATTATATACACCAGCTTCAATTTATTATGTTTATATGTTTATTTATGCATATACTTGTGTATATACATATGTGTAAGCGTATATATATGTTTATATATATTTTATGTGTATCTATTAAATGTGCATGTAGACAGGAGACTCATATATTGTACAATGCAGCCCCACTTTTAAATCACATCTCTTTCTCAGGTTAATGGCTGGAGTACCCTATGTATTAGCATTTCAAGATGACGTCAGAAAAAAATAATCGAGTTTTTTATATATTCAAGAATTTATTAAAGCTCCTAAATAATTATGTAACACCATTTAAAGAAAACAATAAAGTCTTAGTGACCAGCTCATTGATAGTAGAAACGTCACGTATGATACTCACATTCACGTGAAACGAAATAGCTAGAGATTATTTAAAATATTTATATTATGTTTTTATATATATTTAGTTTAATACTCCCAATCTATTTAATACAGTACCTACGTATGCAGATATACCAGGTATTCCTGATCTAGTGGCCTTCCCGGTCAGCACAGCAACACTGCGTGCTACAGCAGTCTTCACAAATCTTTCTTCTTTCCCGCCTACAACCGAAAAAATTCCCAAGGAGAATTGGCGTCCGGTAGAAGGGTGGCTCTAAAATAAACCGGCATACCCTCTCATTCAACGTACACATTACACTGACCCTAAAAATAAATTGAGGATAAAGTAGGATAGTGACGTATGGAGTAAATGCAATGCAATGTAAATCTCATAAATATCTACATTACAGTTACAAAACACTGAAATTTTAATTCATAGTTACGAATATCAGAAACCGCACGACATACATTTAAAAAGTACTAAAGTTAGTTTTTGCTCCAGCGCCAACCCTATAACAATTACATCACTCAGTGAAGCGCAAGGGCTGTCGCGTTGCGATAGCGCCGCCTCGTCGCCTCGCCATGTGTGTAAACCCTGTATATTTATGTAGTATTAATAATGCGCTCCATACACAATATTAGTAGAAAATTAAAGAGTTCGAAATGCTTTATAAATGTGTACTTGGAATTTATTACTTATAAAACACACTCTGTACGTATCGCTTACTATTATTGATATTAAAACTGACTTAAGTTACGTAATTTCATAGTGAAATTGTTTTATAACAAATTCCTTTCATAGGGTCAAAATAAATTATGTAATACAGTTAATATACATATATAAGTAAAAAGAAGCCTTCCTTACTACTGTATTCTTATATTATCTTCTAAATGCAGACCTGCGGTTCTCGATGGAGTAGAATAGGGCCACCCCATCCCTTCTCGGGGGCATCGTAAAAGGCGACTGTGATGGGACTCTTATCTATCAGACAGCATGTGTATACGCAGTCGTAAAGTGCTCGGTTGACGGTAATAGACTTTCTTCCTATTACTGAAAGAGAAAAAAGTGGGTGTTCTCTGAATACCTTTACGGGGATAGTCGTATGTATATGATTCTTCCAAATTTGGGGAAAAATACTAACTAACTTGAACAACAACAGCAACATAAAGATTCTTGACTGAGGTCAAAAACTGTTATTCCTAAATATTTAAATATGTTATAGTAAACTATCATATTATATGAATGTAACAATTATGTGTGTCATTGTGTATATCGTCTTTTAGGGATCGCTACGTCACATTTTTTGCTTAAGAGCTTACTAATTAAAAAAGTTAAGTAACAAAAAACAGCAGCCTCCACCCTTTCCAATTTGAAGTTATATGTTTATTAGCTACAACGCATACATTAACTGACGCCTTATCCCATTCGCGATAGACAGAAGCAATAGAATAGTTCTGGACTGCGCTTTGTTCAGAACTTCACCGATTTGATCAGAGTATATTCTTTACGGTTGACCCCTACCGGTTCTTCGCTTTATACATTTGTTTTAACCATAAATATAATATAAATACCGAAATCTCGTTGACCTACTCCTTAGATGCAAAGGCTTAACAATTAATTATCAAACAATACACAACTAAACAGCCCCTCGAGAAAAATGAGATAGGAAGGAGAAAGAGGTCCAATTACAGTGCAAAGGCACTTCACACGTCAAACGCAGGCCTCAAAGTGCGCGCCAACGGAAATTGTCCCGCGCTCCGCCATCTTGTGGACCGGAATACCGCCAAATTATCAGCCTCTATGGTCCAGATCTCTATGGATATTAAGTGATTTTTTATTTCGGCGTCATCGAGTGTTTGATGACACCAAAAAGAAATGTGGTTATTTGAGCGTCTATTTTTTGGAAATGAAATATAATTGAAGTCTAGAAAACGTTTCTTTATAGAGAGTTCAGTGAATAATCGACGTAGTATTTATTATTGTCACTGTATTCTAATGAATGCATCCCACAAACGGTAGACATAGGCGTCTTATACACCCTTTTTTGAGAACCTTTTTCATCACCCGGGCACTATTTGACTGTATATATACTGTCTGATAGATAACAGTCAGATCCCTTGGTCGTCATGTACGACGCCCACGGGAAAAGATGGGATAACACGATTCTACTCCACCGAGAATCACACGCCTGAATGAATATTATCATCAGAGAAATAGTATCACATCCGAATTCAAAGTACTATTGTTATAAGACTTTCTAATGAGTCCAAGAAACAAAAAGCAAAAAGCTTGTATTTTTATATAAAACACACAATACAACACACCAGGTACTGAACTTTTTCAGTCTGTCAATTTCCACACAAATCTTGTACGTAACTAAATTCACTGGACCCAAATATATTTAGAGTCTGAATAAATGGAGCTTGCCCAATAAACACTCGCAGCCAATGGGCCGTAGTTTAGTTAATAAATAAAAGGGGGCGATCTCGGTACGACAAATCTTATTAGACGCTCTTTGATTACGCAAATTTCTGTTCTTAAGACGAGCTTCGCGCCGCTAATTTTGTTTCAGTTGTTCCAAGCTGCGTTCACACATACATTTAACCCGTATTTAAATCACCCGTACTATTCCCCATACTATTCCACCGACAGTATGTCCTAGTGGAACTGATTAAAGTCTAAAAGAATTCACTCACTTCACTCTCACTTTCTCACGTTAAATCTAAAATTAGACCTTTTGGCGTAATTTTGCCGCACAACACATACTAGGCGATTAAACCATCAACCTTTAATTAAATTTAGAGAAGATCTACTTGTAAGAGGGCCAATCATCTTTCAATCGCAAAAAGAGAGTTTTTACACTGACCCGCTAACTAGTCCGAATATCGTTTTTTTTTTTTATGCGATAGGGGGCAAACGAGCAGACGGGTCACCTGATGGTAAATTACTACCGCCGCCCATGGACACCCGCAATTCAAGAGTCACAAGTGCGTTGCCGGCTTTTTCGTACTGCATCCGAGGCCTTTATGTGATTATTTAACTTACTCATACATTACCCGTCAAGGCTACAACATACAATAAAGCCTAAGCCTCCCCATAAGTTTCTACAATTTTTTTTTTACACTCACACGTTTTTTTAGATGAGAGATGAGATGATCTCTGAGAGATTTCTGCCATTCAAAGGCACTATCTTGTTTTTATATTTCTAATTGTGCAATAGACATACCATCGGTGAAACTATCTGCAATCTGCAATTTTTCATAAATATATGTCTATCCACTTACTGCGCTATATTAAATTAGCTATACATTACCTTAACAAGACACTAACAAGTTTTCTTGCCACTTGCTGCGTTACTAACCCAATCTAAAGGAAGCACGACACTCAGTGCTGGATTTATTAGGGTTAATGAAAACAAAAACCAAGGCGTCGTCGCTCGAGTCCGATTTGATTTGCTTATAATAAACGTTTTGTGAGTTTCAACTGTGTACTGAGATCAGTTACATTCAAATATATCTTTCATTGTGAGAATATTGCTGCCAATTTGTGTTTCAAACCTTTGAGAAAGTTTCAAACAGTACTGTTTTTGTAGTTAAGGATAAATAAATTTATTAATTTCTTATAGGTATAGTTAAATGTATTGTTTTATATTAATAATTATATAGAGTGTAGAGCCATGCTTTTGCACGAATGGGCCGGCTCGACCGGTGCGATACCACGGCCCCACAGAAAACCGGTTGTGAAGTAACGCTTGCGTTGCATTTCCCCGAATTGAGTGAGGTTTCCGGAGGCCCAATTCCTCCTCCCCCCTTTTCTCTCCCATTCATCTCCTTTCTCCTTTTTTCCATCTCCTCATCCCTCCTCTCTTCTTTCCGCTCCCTGCATCCCCCATCCCTCATCACCCTCAAAGGCGGGCAGCGCACTTGCGACTCTTGAGTTGCAAGTGTCCATGGACGGCGGTGTCACTTACCATCAGGTGACCCGTCTGTTCGTCTGTCCCCCTATAGTATAAAAAAAAAAAAAAAAAAAAAGAGTGGACTGTTTGTCTAGTGGTTAGTGAGCCTAACCTTTTTTATATATTCACTAAAACATATAAATTCTAATAAAAACATTGCATAACTATTTACTAGTTTGTGTGCGATAATAACGCTTATACTAACTTTTAGCTATCTAGGATTCGATTTCCACACAGAACAAATAATTGTGTGATCAATATGATTATTTTTTGTCAGTCTGGAGGTATTTTTCCTATAATTTGTACGTATTTAGAAATACATACATATATAAGTATTTATATAAACAATCAGGTTACCATGGTGCAAGCTCTGCTTAGTTTGGATACGGACTGCAGTGGGTGAGATGTCTGAAGCTATTATTAAGTTATTACTATTATGAAAAGTATACATGCAAAGTTGAAATTGATTTATCTTTAAATTCCCCAGAATAGGTTATAATATTAGGTCGATGCAATTACGACTTTGATTGCAGGTCTATCGGCGGGGGTAGTCGCTTACTATCATTTGACTCGTGCTTCCTATATTATGAAAATGATAAAATTCGTGTGATAAATAAAAATAGTTATCGTGGTCTATAGTTTTGGCGGTCTTTGAGGGAGAAAAGTATAGATTGAAATGTAAATATGTTGCCATAAAAAAAGCCATTGTTATTTAGTACATGACCTAGCCCCACTTTTAATTCAACACGGCCAATAAATATTTTTCCAAGTTCAACGTCATTCATTTGGCAGTGACGTGTAAAGAAAACTGCGCCACACGCACCGAACCTGCGACCCTTGTCGCCTCTTGATTAATTACTGTGCGATTAATCAGAGCGCTTGAGTGACGTTTACATTAATATATAATAAAGTTATAAGAAGGATTTGTGGATTTATTTATAGTGAGGTCATTTCCCAGTTGTGAATCTTTAGGACATGTTATATGATCACACTGGGGTGTTAATATGTACATCTCTACCTACCCCATCGGACCCCATACCCCACAGGAAGCGCAGTTGTGATTCTTGAGTTGCCATGGGCGGCGGTAGTTACTTACACACTCGCCTGTTCGTGTGCCTCCTACAGCACAAAAGTAAAGTTTAGGACATTCGGGTGCGAGACCCTGGCTTCTGCAAACTACTGTAGTCTCACTCCCAGTTTCCCATCCGAGACTTGCAACATCTCCTACCTACCCTAAGTTCTCTACCTACCCATTTTTCATTAAAAAATCTACGTGGCTTCCTTCTATCCCGTCTTAAAACGTCTAAACTCTCAAGGAAGATTGGCGTCAGGCAGGCGGATGCTCATAAATTATATATTTAAATAACAGGTAAAAAGATGACGATGAAAGGTAATCTTTACAAATTATTAGCACCCTTTTGCTGAAGAGTCCTAATTAATGAATTACAGGCTTATTGCCTACACGAGTACGCATACTCTCTTTCTTCTTTAGTTTACTTTACTCTCACTTTGAATTCCGCATGTCGCTTCAACGTTCGATAATGGGCCCGGTGGGTCAAAAACTACCAACTAGTTTTCATCATCCCCTAAGTACTCGTATACCCTGAATTTCTTTCAAAAATAAATATAGGCTTGCTGATTTATAGATATTACTAAAAATATAAATAGAGTGTGAGCAAAGTCATTGAAAAGAAAGCAATATATGCGGTAAGTGATAAGCTTCAGACAATTTTTTTTCCCCACATCCTTTTGGAGTGCAAAGGAGTGATCACATACCTGGCCAAGTGCCTAGGATCACCAAGGACTCTCCCCGAGTTTTCTCCCCGGCGACATCTGGTGTCGCTTGTCGGCTTAATAAATTATCTTGAAGAGTTTGGATGGCAATAGAAGTCGTCAAGTTGCAGATATTAGCCCTAGTAAAACATACCAAACCAAGATTTAAAAATACCCGAAACTCATTAGTGTATAATTAAAATCCCAGTTCTGTCTTTGCAAATGCACACCCGGCCTCGTGGCTAGAGGGCGAGACGATCATTTTTACAACCGTTAGATCAACAGTATGGCACGCGCGACCCTTTCACGATGCATTATGCTTAGCGAGGAGATTGCGTGTATAAGTTATAAGATGTAGCGGTGACAATTGTAAAAAGATGCAGAATTAACAAAGTATGAGGGTACTTTGAGGTATGGACATTTAATTTTTAATCTGGCATTGTTAATTAGGAGAGGATTTAATTTTTTATATAAATTTTAATATACTTGAAATTTGAAATTTTTAATTTGAAATAAGACATTTTGTAATATCTTATTTCAAATATAGGATTGGATGTTATTGATATTTATACTTATTAAACTCGTAAGTAATTATGCCATTAGATACACAAACAAATTAAATGCAATACAACATAATTTAAAATAATTTATTTTCACATTTATTTATTGCAAATGAGTTTCAAATACTTACTTACCAATACGATTAAATCACTTTCAATAACTTGCTAGATATATAATCTTAACATTTCCAATAAAATACGAGTATAAATCAAGTTTTCGAATAATATAAGCACAATTTGTGTAGCCAATCGCTCTGCTTATACTTTCCACCATCCTTCGAAGACAAGAGAGCGGTGCTAGTACAGCAATAAGTTAGAATTTTCCTAATAACAGTGGAGTAAAGTGTAACGTAGAAATGAGCGAACTGAGCCGGGGATAATGGCTCCTGATATATGTGGACCAGACTTGTGTGCTTTTTGTTGTACTTTAAGCTTTCTGCTGGATAATTGAGGTTTATTTCTGGCATTCAGAGTTAAAAAAACATTTTTGCATAAAAGATCAACACAAAGGCGTTAATTAAATAGAAAACAATTGCAAAGCATTCCCGAAGGATTAGTCAAAGGTTTATTAACCGCTCACATATAGCTTACTATAATTTTGTGTTGTATTTATAAAATATTCACATGTGTATATTTACGGCACAGTTAGTAGTTACATTTCTTTAAAAATAAAATTTTATGCAGATTGCTTTATTGTATAGGTACATTTACAGACTTGTGGGTATGCCACTCAGATACAGTTACATCCAATGCTTTGGTTTGCTTTGCAGGTTAAACGACAAAGCTCATGAGATAAAAGGTGAAAAGAATATTTTTTTAAAGGTACGCAATCTACTTGTTAAATATATTGTCTTATTGGATCAGCCAACTAGCTTCACGACTGAATCTGACTCATACTTATGTCAATTCAAAAATATCTATACAGCTACATTTTACTTAAGCTTAAGCTAAGGCAATCATTTCAATTTGGAATTTTCGTAGTCAAATACTAGAAATATTAATTTTAGTTAACAAAAAGCTACAAGGAAAGACAATATTTTATAAAGAACTTGCTTGTGACTAATCTTGACTTAAATGGATAACTTGGTACCTTACGTGGTAGAGCCATGCTTAGGCACGAATGGGGCCAGCTCGAAATTAGTGAAGTTTCCGGAGGCCCAATTCCCCCTCTCCTTATTCCTCTCCCCTGAACCCGCCCCTTTTCCCATCACCTCAACCCCTCTCTTTCCTCTCCCCGCATACCCTCATCCCTCATCACCTTCAAAGGTGGGCAGCACATTTACGACTCTCGAGTTGCAAGCGGTTGTCAAGTACCATCAGGTGACCCGTCTATTCGCCTGTCCGCTATAATATAAAAAAAAAACAATTATTTCATTTATTTAAAACAACAGCCTTTACCTCGAGTTATTTTATCCCACATACCCATCTTTGCAGTATTACGTATCCTCTCCGATTAATTACTTCTAACCTCCATATCATCGCAGTTACTCTTGAGTAAAACCTGCAGAATAATTTGAAAACCGTTTTCTCATACACGTATGGAAAACTAATGATACATATGTATGTGTTTCATACATATGTATGGAACACTTCTCAGATTGTATGTCGGATTAATATGGATGGGTTAGACAGAGAACGGCATGTCAAATGTAAGTGTAGATAGCTCCTACTTTTATTTTATTTATTCGGGTTTTTCTGGATATTTCATTAACGTATTTATTTATTTTGTTTGCAATGCCTTTGGCTTCATGGAGGGTTTGCTCTGAATTTTTGTAGGTGTAATTTATATTCAAATAATATTATGTGACTTTATTCGGATATGTTTATTAAAACTACATTTTGGGTTCTTTGTATTTTGAGTGAATCCAAATGAAGAACGAAATTTTTATTGGTATAATAAAATTTTCATTGGTAATATAATACGGTTTTCAGTATGTAAAATTTATATTGTCATTGTCATTGCTTTACTTATAAAAAAAATATATAAAACTTATGCCATTATACAAGTTCAATAATTATCTATACTTAAATTACGTTATACGGCTACAATGTAACTTCAAAAAGTGAAAAAGTTTCAGAGATTTCGCTCCATATTTTATTCTTTATAATATGTGTAATAAAAATTAAAGGTTACCATTTTACGAGTTAAAGGGTACCATTTTACATTTTTATCCTGTTTAATACATATATAAATTATTTTTAAACCTAAAAAAATACAGATATTGCATGTAGTACGAGTATATAACGTGCTTTGTCTCTAACTTTAGAATAAGTTCGACAGTACCCCAAATACCATGCGTCACATCCGGTGGTGCGAGCGCTCGTCACAATTTCCGGTAGGCTCTATTATTAACCTAAGCCAAGCATTTTACACTGGGTGCACTTCTTATGGACTTAAAATTGATTTTTTTTTTGCTATATCACGGGTCACGGGTTCGATTCACACCCTAGTCAGATGGCCTAATGACTCGAGGAAAGTAGGATAGACATACACATACAAACACCCATATTAAATGGCAAAATTGGAAGTAAATTGAAATGAAAATAAATGGATATTTTATATTTTTAAGATTGGGTAATGCAAACAGTATCTGAAGCAGGTGAAGGTGGGAAACCATGTCCCTCGAACTGGCTGGTGCCGGGAAGTGCGACCTCTACCCGATATAACCTAACCTTGTGTGTCAGGGGGGTTATGAATATTTAAACCATACAATCATATCCACTTTTACAAATTCCGAATCAATAGGATCGAACTTTAATTTATAATGCATCTATTTCCGTGAGGCTCTGTAATAATTAATTTACTAAGCTGTCGGCTCGATTCATTCAAATTATTCCACGCTCAATTAATTACACGATTTCTTTAACCTGACACAAATAAAAGGAAACATAATAAATAAAATACATATAGAACTACAGTTAAATCCCTATTTTCAACCGACTTCAAAAAGGAGGAGGTTCTCAATTTGACTGATTTTGATGACTTTGATTTTGATGTTTTTTTTTTTATTTGAAAGCTGGTGCTTACCCTGTAGTCCCATTTCAATTTGGTCCAGTTCTGACAATGGCATCCATGAGAAAACCATATAAGTCTTAAATTTTAAGATAGACGCATTGAAGTCGGTTGTCTATTTTTTTAAAGTGAATTATTATTTTATAGTGTTTTTCTATTTCTTTGTTTAATATACATATGCATCATATGAACTAATTTAATATACAATATATGTATAATACAACTACAATGAGTATTTTTTTCAATTTAAAACTTTGTTAGTGAAAAGTCAATGCGTTTTTTATAAGCTCGGTACATAACTGCATATGCGTACGCACACTGTTTGTATGGTAACCAGTCTGCTGACAAACATACTTCTAAATACACTACATTTCTAAAAACATTTATATTATAGATAAATTCCACCCAGAGACAGAACAAATACTCATGCTCATCACACAATCATCTGTCCTGAGTGGGAATCGAACTCAAAACCTCTGGCTTTGCAGTCAAGATCACTAACCACTAGACCAACAGCCATTATTATTAAGTAAAAATGCTTGACAAACAGAGAAGAAAAATGTAGTGAAATACTTTATCTTTGACCCATTCGTGTATAATTAATCAAAACAATACAATAACTTTGAGTACCGCATACATTTCCCTCTCCGAGATGATTTCCCTCATTAAGACGTATGTGCTGATCAATCTTGTAAACGAGCGAGCCTTAAGGGTGGCAACCCTTTATTAATAGAAATATGTATATTCGCCAAGGGTTGTATTGTGCCTTAATGATGTATTGCCTCGTCAAACAAACCTACAACTATTGTATAGAAAACAATCTTATATAATTGGGGCATTATTGTCTATTAATATCAGAAAGTATTAAAATAGTGAAATATCATAAAACTTGGATATTTTATATTTTTCTTTAAGATAAGATAAAATTTGAAGAACTTAATGAAAGGAATACGCGGGTAACACATTACTAATATTCCTGTTACCCCTGCAGCTACGTTGAATGTGTTAGGAGTGGGTTCACGACAGTAATATACTGATTGGGGTGGTAATAAAACTGATTTATATTACCTTGAGTTTTCCTACAGACGGACAAAAAATACATAAGTTCTTTGCCACAGTAGTGGTACAAAACTTCTAATTAATTACTAAGTCAATAATGCGTATCACAGTATCAAACTCGTACCTCAGCGTTGTAATTAAACAGTGTAAAGTCTTCGTCATGTACAGTTCGGCAAGTCATGTTACAGCGTCATGTAGCGTCATGGCGGCATCGTTACGAGCCTCGTTGCCCGGCCACAATGCTATCTCTTAGATTAATTGATATGGTATGTTAATGTTATTGTGCTTTACCAAGTAACTCTTCATCATTATTAAACTATACTTTGATAATTCTTGAGGATTGGTTGTTATGTCCTCCAACACAAAGGGACAAACTCCCTACCAGGTGAGTGGGTCATGCCAGTGCCGTGACCCAACGGTTAATGTTGGTAAGTTGAATATGAACTCATATATCGCGATTCAGGAAGTGACTACGTCCTTAGAGTAGATGTTATGTAGTTAAGCTTGTCCGAGCTAGATGGTGTTGATAATTGTTTATGCTGTATGTTGCAACAATAATTTAAAGTTATCAATAATAATTACTTGAAAAAGAGAATACTTGTTGTTAAAAAGTATTATGTACTTGAAAAGACATTGGGTTCCTTTTATCTAGTAAAAGTACCTTCCTATATCCGGAGGGGTAGTGAAAATTACTTTGACTCAAGCGGAACCGAAGTCTAAAGTTATGGTTTCAAATTAAATTGTAAAGAAAAATATGTTTTCGATTGTAGCCCCCTCAAAGATTGCTATTAACTTTGCTTTTAAAAACAATTTCTTGAAAAAAATCAAGTTGCTTGGCGTTATCCCGGTGAATACTTTGTACCGGAGAGAAATAAATAAGTTCACGACCCGGAGATTAGCATACATCGAACCGTGACGGATGTTGGACATTCGTGCTTGTCAGACTGATCCGGGCCGGGCGGCTTTAACCGTACTTTTTATACCGGGTATCGGCTTTTTGTTTAGTGATTTGTGGAAACCATTTGTTGAGGGTTAACAGTATTTGTTTGTTTTTTTTATTTAAAATAAGTTTTAATAATTGGAATTGCAGTGTAATTTAAGTTAAATAAAAATAAGGTTCCTCTACCTTCATAAGTTATAATAATAGAGACAGCTTTTTTTCTGTATGGTTGTTTAAAAATTATAGAGTATTTACAGATTAATAATTATTTATTTCATGGCGCACATTATTTGAACAATAGTTGTGTTACTATAAAAACATTTCACATTTTAAATCACGTCTGTGATACTACAACATGTGCGATAGGTCGCTTCACCCGACCATATATAGGTGGTTCGTTTAGATGCCAAAGTATACATTTCTATAATAAGCTTCCTAGCCAAATACAAGAACTAAGCAATAATAAATTTAAATCATTTATAAAAAAAAAACTAAGTCAAAAAGCTTTTTACACAATTAAAGATTATATTGAAGATAAAAAGGCTTGGGAATGAGCTGCTTCATTAATGTACATGAGCCTTTGTTTTTCGTTTATAATTTTTTTTTTTTTTATACACATTGACATTTTATATTTTACTTTTTGACATGAATACTTACTTTGTTAAGTATTATATTGTTTTTTTTTTATTGTTTAATCTTTGTACCTTTTGACATGAATACTTTGTTAAGTATAATATATTATATATTTGTTTCTTTTTTTTTTTAATTTATAAATTTAATTATTGTAAATGTGAGGACTATGTAGGTTATTTATTTATTTATTTTTTTCTCTTTTCTCCTGTAGTTTGTTTTATAACGATGTCTGACAGTTTGAGTACTTTTGCGGCCTACCCAAATGTCCTTGCTTTGGTACTATTCGTCGGTCCGTTGAGCTCCTTAAAGTTCTAAGTTGAGCTACACGATAACTGACAAATGCTTGCACTGTTTGGACGGGTCCACTCAAATGAGCGTGGTGCTTTCTTCAAAAGCTCATCTCAGACGTTAGCGTGCATGGTTCTCATATGTTTTTGACCAGTACATCTGTATGGACTTTAAAACAGACTTTGACCTCTGAGTTTGTTTCGGTGTTTCTTCTCAGGGTAGTCAGCTAGGAAACACCGGCCTCATCTAGCATAAACTAACAGAAAAAAATAATATATTGACGTGTAAAAGTGTTGTTGTAACCTATTTACAAAATAAAGATCATTTATCATTTATCATTTATCATTTATCATAAAGGCTCGAGGGACAAGGCCCCAGTCAGGCCTAAATCTAGTCAGCTTCAAAAATAATTAATTATTGTTGGGTAACTAAAAATCAGAAATAAATTCAAAAGGTATATACATAGATAGATAGATAGATAGGTAGATATTGTGTTGTCATTTCTTGAGAGCTTCAAGATAGAATCGTGTCGTTGGTGTTAACTCGACATCTGGTTCTTCCTAGGCTCTAGGCTCGATATCCGCCAATATCCGCCACCCTATAAATAACGTCCCTCGATATTATCTTATATCCGCTGCTTTGCTCTATTTCCGGTTTATTTCGGATATCTGCCAGATGCATTGAAACTTGCTAAAGAATAAAAGCTGGCATATAATTGAAATACATTTACGCAATACATTTAAGTCATTATATAACTGACTTTACAAAAAAAAAAAAAACAATACTGGCAATTGTAAAAACGCGCAGTTTAATAACTTATTCGTAATTTCTCTGGTAACTCATGATGAAATCCTGATTTGGTTGCAATGGGATCATTGCAAGAGTTTCTTTCGAATAAAAAAAATATTTACGCAATAATAATTGGTTTCGATAATTTGATTTAAATATAAAACCACCACCTTTTTTTTTATACAATAGGGGGACAGACGAACAGACGGGTCACCTGATGGTAACTGACAACCTCCGTCCATGGACACCTGCAACTCAAGAATCGTAAGTGCGCTGCCCGCCTTCAGGGTAGTGAGGGATAGGGGGATGCAGGGTGGAGAAAGAAAAGAGTTGGGATGAGGAGATGGGAAAGATTAGAGGGGGGATGAGGGGAGAGGAAAGAGGAGAGGGGGAGTTGGGCCTCCGGAAACCTCACTCATTTCGGGGAAATGCAACGCAAGCTTTCTTCACAACCGGTTTTCTGTGAGGCTGTGGTATCACCGGTCGAGCCGGCCCATTCGTACCTAAGCATGGCTCTACCACATAAATAAAACCACCTTCTTTCTTCTCTTTCTATATAAGTTAACTATATAAAATTGTGTACTTGTAAACGACGGGTCTGTATTGAAGGTGCGGGTTCGAATCTCTAGTTCCATTTTTTCTAATTCTAACCACTAATATAGTTACATTTTATTCATTAGTTATTAACATCAAATTATGACACCGTAATACCAGAATAATGTATTGCACTGTCCCCGCATTTTTTTACTCTTATGAATATGACACATGAAAATTGTGTAAAATATTTGACAAAAAGAGTCTTTGGAGTTTCTTGCCTGTTCTTTTCAATAGAATCTTCGTATTGGGCAATAGGCAACTATCTTAACGACCGAATTCTTCTCCTGATAGTTCAAAAATACCTATGATTATTTTAATTGTACTAAAAGGATTGGATTCTTGATTTAGTATTAAACACCCAAATTAGAATTTGGTCAAGCAACTAATACGGGCCGAATCACGATAATAAGCTAAGCATTTTAGGAGTTAAACATTGACAAATTGGGAGTATATTGAAAGGGAAAGTCACAGAAGAAATAAAGGCATTAGAAGGAAAGGTATATTTGTTTTTTATTATAAAATAATATAGGACAGACGAGTCACGTGTCACTTTATAGTAAGTTACAACCGCCGTCCATGGACACCTGCAACTCAAGAGTCGTAAGTGCGCTGCCGCCTTTGAGGGTGATGAGGGATGGGGGAATGCTGGGAGGGGAAAGAGGAGAGGGGGGATGCAGGGAAGGGAAAAAGGTAAGGAGGGGGAATTGGGATATACGTGTATACGGATGAATTGAGAAGTATAAGCAATAGCTGGAGAACGTCGGGGCTGCATACTTGGAATTAGAACTCAGTGTAGCCGGGTGAGCACTCTACTCAATTAGTGTTATTAGTATTCAGTAGATATAGTAATCATATAATATTTATGTTAATTACATATGCTTAATTATTGTGTATGTTAATTACATATTTTGTAAGATCTTGAGTGTTTATTGAATCTTCTAATACTCCGAGTATTATTTTACTTGTATCTCAAATTTTTACTTTTTTCTGCTTTACTTTTTACAATGTTCTTTTCGGGCTGCAGCCCAACGGTTAATATTGAAAAGTATACACTAATCGGGACGAAAACTTTTACATTGACATTCAGAATCTCAGTACGATCTTAGAGTATGTACGAAAGTGTTATGTAGTTCAACTTGTCTTCGCTAGGTGGCGTTAATATAAGTTTTATTGTATGTGTGAATCATCAAGGGCCTATGTTTTAAAATAAATTAACAAAGCCCTTACCTTATTAAACAGCAATCCATTCGGTGTTTCATAATATATGCATTTAAATAGATAGTCTGCCTACAAAGCTGGTGCCGAGAATTCTTAACTCACAGTGGAGTATAATGCAAGCTGTCAGTTACAGATGGACTAAGCCTTTGTACTAAAGATATCTACAACATACGTAAGTTAAATGTTGAAATTCGTCACAGATTTACTAACTAGTTAATTTTAACAGCTTTAATTACAATTTGGGCAAAAAATGAATTTAATACTAGAATATGTGGAAGGTGTTTTCGGTAGTGATCTTGACAAGGCATCATGTGGATGGATAAAAGTTATGCACAGTTAGTGCATATTATATAGATAAACAGACATTACAATGGTTAAAATTACAACAATAAAAATGACATAGAGATAGCACATACATATGTACTTCATGTCTGTATCCCTATAGGGGTGAGCAGACGTGTATTAAACACCCACATTTTGAAAATTATAATTTGATCTCACTTACGTAACTTTAGAAAATTGGGAATATATTCAAAGGTTCAGATTAGCAGCATCCATTGATATGCAGACGATAGCACGAGTGATACCCTTTACACCGGCCGCGCTAACATTTCTCGGGTAAACGTTACCGAAAGCCGATCCAAACTTGTGTCTGAAATCGAAACTTCTTTATCAAAAGTTTCAGATTGGGGTCGACTTAACCTAGTCCAATTTAACCCCACGAAGACACAGGTTTGCACGATCAACGCTAAAAAGATGCCATTGGTCGTATCACAATCAATTTGAGAGCACTTCCCTAACTGCATCAGCCAGTATCGGAATCCTTGGCGTCGATATATCAAGCGAAGTCACTTAGAGAGTACGGCCATATTAGCCTCGAAGAAGCTTGGTGTGCTAAACAGATTGAGACAGTATTTTACTCCGGCCCACCGCCTGCAACTTTATAAGGCCAGGTTCGGGCGCACATGGAATACTGTTCTCATCTCTATGCAGGTGCACCCCAGTACCAACTTCTGCCTCTTGACCGCATTCAACGGAGAGCGACTCGCATCATCGACTGCCAAGATATTTATGATCGACTTGACACCTTGGCGTTGCGTAGAGATGTAGCTTCACTCGGCATCCTCTATCGCTTGTATCATGGGGAGTGTTCAGAGGAATTGTTCGGACTTATACCGGCTGCTGGTTTCCGCCATCGTCCTACGCGACAAAATATCCATCCCCATCACCTGGACGATTGGCACTCCACTACTGTGCGCTTCTCCAGAAGCTTTTTGCCTCGCACAACCAGCTTATGGAACAAATTGTCGCCTGCCGTATTTCCGAACCGATACGACCTTCAATCCTTCAAGAAAAGAGCGTACTCCTACCTAAAAGGCCGGCAACGCACTTGTGACTCTTGAGTTGCGGGTGTCCATGGGCGGCAGTAGTCATTTACCATCCGGTGACCCGTCTGCTCGTTTGCCCCCTATCGCATAAAAAAAAAAGGTTTATTGAAAGGTAGGGAAGAAACTGGCTGTAGCCGAAAGTATTTAATTTATATATGTATAGATTAAGTTTTAAATTATTTGAATTTAGTTCTAATTTTTAAAGAAATACTACACCACACTTTGCTGTCAGTATACTAAAAATGTTCCCATGTAACTTCCAAAAATGTGATAACGGCAAGAGGCTTGCTCCCTGTTACATAAATGGATCGAAATTATTATCGGCAAAATGAGTGCGTGAATTACACTTCTGACTATCCCTTCGGGGATACAGGCGTGACTGCATGTTATTTATTATATTTATATAATCAGTTTATTTCCTCCTTAGGCTCTGAGTAAAGCCGTTAAGTGAAGCTCATTTTTAATCATTTAATCTAATTAAAATTTAACGTTTTCAACTTGTTCTTTGTATTTTAAATTCGTTGTCATTATAACTTAGTAAACTTTAAACATAATCAAATAAGTAAGTATTTCGCAGTTGAGGTCAATGTTGAAATATTTATATTATAATATTATTTTTCTCTAAGTTAGCTTTAATATACATAAAGTGAAATGGCTAGACAGAAAAACTGCATTAAAGACTAGCTAACATAAGACAAGAAAAGCTAAGTGAGTACCGTTTCGTCAAACAAACCAACAGCGTGTATGGTCCATGTTATACGATGAAGCGCTACTCCACAAATTAATATTTTTATTTTCTCTTTTTCATCTATATTTTTTTAACTTAAATCAATCCAACTTCGATTGTTTTAACTTTTTTACTTTATTGCCTTATTTTTTTTACATGTACTACTGTACTCAGTAAGATTCATAAACAACATTAAGTTGCTTCACGTAAATGGTTTGATTTTTTTGCCATTCTTAAATTGATGTTTTCTTGTTCAATGTTTAAAACATTTGAATTAATACAATTATAAAACAAACTGAAATATACATAGCTCATTATAGATATTGTTCTTCCTAAACAAGCCAAAAATATGACAATATAAAGGTATTGTCTTTCTAACTCGTTAAATAGATTTAAGCACACATATACTAAAATGGGTTTCGTTTGATATGCTATTTGTACTAATTTAAAATGAAAATATATAATAAACTTTATACAGATTTAGAGAAAATATGTATTTTTTCCCGCTATCCTCTTATAACTTAATCATAAACCCCTCGTAAGAAACACTCCGCCAGTTTGAATTGACACACGGATTGAACGTAAACTAATAGGACGTAACTTTGTTAGTGTATTAGTATTGACAGCGCAATCAACGTTATTTTATTTGAGCTTAGCTTAACTTAGAGGAATGAAAGGAATGGATAAACGTTTTGTTTGGTTAGTTATCATGTCATTAACTGTTTGGTTGTATGATGCTGTGTCTTTACCACCAATTCACCAACATAATTCAACATTAATTCGTACATGTATTGTTGTTTTGCATAAACTTTTCCTGCAGTTTAATCAGTAAGTACCAAGTTTATTTTTTATACTAGAACTAATTGCACCCAGACACAGAACAGCAATTTGAGCAGTGTGTTGTAGTTCTGACAGTCTGTATTCTATGCGTTCATTTACTCTGGGATTTTATAATTACTTTCTATGTATACATAATTACTAGATTTCAATATTACTACATAATTATTTCCATAACTAGCTGTTGCCTGCGGTTTCATCTGCAAAAAGTTATTTTGTTATTTCACAGTCTTATGTTTGATGATACTCTGTTCAACAGTGGTAGAGCCTTGCTTAGGCTTAGGCACGAATGGGTCGGCTCAACTTGTGCGCTACCACCGCCTCACAGAAAACCGATTGCGTTGCATTTCCGGAGGCCCAATTCCCCTTTCGTCTTTCCTCACCCTTCATCCCCCCTCTCCTCTTTCAAATCTCCTAATCCCCCCTCTCTTCTTTCCCCTCCCTGCTTCCCCCATCCCTCAACACCGTCAAAGGCGGGCAGAAGGTGTCTATGGACGGCGGTTTTCATTTCCCATCAGGTGACCCGTTTGTTCCTCTGTCCCCCTATAGAATAAAAAAAAAATTGACTACTAACAACGTGTCTACGAAATCTAAAAATTCAGTTGATTTCAAGAGAAGTGAAATAGTCCAAAACGAACTTAAGCATTTATATTATTAACCAGGTGGAATAACGATAGTCATTAAATTATAATTCACAGTACTTTTCTATCTGCAGTTTCTAACCCAGTACGTAGAATTTGTGCGATATACGGAAAGCCCCTAATTACAAATCCAAACAAACCATTAACACTTACTAGGAAACCGTTTCCAATGTGTACACGTCCTCAAGGGTCAGAACTGGACGAGTAGGGGACGAATAGGGACGAGGCAGGGGGCGAAAGGGGCGAGGAAGGGGCGAAGAGGGCCGAGGAATAAGAAAACGTATTTACCCCGAACCACTTGCGTTCCGACGTAACTTTATACCTAAACGGTTGTAGGGTCGTCACGAGTAAGGATTTTTTGTTTAGTTGATACAGGTATTTTTTACGTCATATTTGGTTAAGAGTTTTCCTACAATAATATATTTGTTTCACGAAACAACATGAAACGACTCTCAATAAAATTGCACAGTTTTTACAGAGAATACCACATATTCTTTCTTGTGTGATTTTAATTTAGATACTGCGATTTCCATTCAAGTCATTCTTTAAAAAAAAACTAAAAAAATATCTATGCTAAAATATACTTTTTTAAATATTAAATATTTCATGAAAATATCTATCATCCCCATTCCCATTTATACAGTTTTGTATACATCATTATCAATCAATTTGCCTTAAATATATGAACAATATAGTCATAATAGCGCGCATACTCTGTTTTTAAATAATACAAAAAAAAAAACAAAAAAAAAAAAATTAAGAAATGAATTTCGAATGTGTGGCAACCCTGGAGCGTCCATCAAAGGCCTGAGTTAAGTATATCAAATGAATTGTAAATGAAATCAGAAGCGAGTGGCCGACGGTTTATCGCTCCACTCCGCGAACTGCCACGGGTTACTCTAATGTAGGGATATACATACATATATTGATCACATGATACAGGTGATAGGTAGTTGCGAAGACATTTATTTTTATTGGATATTTTTTTTTATAAAAAGGCAACTTAATTGGAAATAATTCCTGTTTCACGGGGGACTTTACAAACATTCATACAACGAACACAAATAAAAACACAAATATAAACACCCAGACCCGGGAGAACTAATAGTGGATCACCAAATTTTTTGTCCTGTCACGGAATCAAACCCTCTCTGACTCACCAGTCAGGGTGAGCAACCAGTAGACAATGAGTTCAGTCAGTTTTAAAAAAGGAATGTAGCTGGTGGGTGTGGTCGCATTAGAAGTGGTAGTAAGAATTAATTACTAATAATTATGAAAACTGACACATTTGAGTACAAAATTGTCAAAGCATTTATCTTTATATATTTTAACTTCATCTTTTTATAAAATGGTTATGTTTTATATTAATTTCGATAGACTATAATTAAAACGTTTAAACTCTAAAGTGTCATGATATATTAAGGGGGATTGTTACACTTTTCGCTGCTTGATATTTCTTTGAATACAGTACAGCAGTCCCATTCTTCTCACACTTATTTAACCTAAATATAACCTAATAATTAAACGACTATGTATCAGCCCCTAATAATGAGCCCCTGTGTCTAGCATTCTTAGACTATGAGAAGGCCTTTGACTCGATCGAGATCTGGACTGTTATGGAGTCCCTGCAGCGTTGACAAGTAGATTGGCGATATATCCAAGTGATGAGATGTCTTTACGAAGCCGCCAACATGTCCGTTCAACTACATAACCAGCAAACAAAGCCTATACTATTGCATCGAGGAGTGAGACAAGGGGATGTTATCTCCCCAAAATTGTTCACAAATGCAATGGAAGACATGTTTAAGACGCTGCACTGAAAAGGGCGATGCAACAACGTCAACATCCATGGCAAATACATTTCTCAATTGCGATTTGCAGACGACATCGTTATCATGGTAGATACGCTGCAGGACCTACAGCAGATGCTGATTGACCTGGCTGACTCTTCTGTACGCATCGGCCTATGGACGAACTTGGATAAAACCAAGATCATGTTCAATAAAACATGTACTACTGGACCAATTGCGGTACACGGGGCCGTTCTGGAAATTGTTTAAAAATATGTATACCTCAGGCAGACATTCCACTTAGGTAGAAATAACTACGAGGACTAGTTGAACAGAAGAATGCGGCTGGGTCGGGCAGCATTTGGAAAGCTAAGTTGAGTCTTCTCATCGTCGATCCCACAGTGCCTTAAGACGAAAGTCTTCAATGAGTGTGTCCTACCCGTCATGACATACGGAGCCAAAACGTGGACACTTACGGTACGGCTGGTCCACAAGCTCAAAGTTGCTCAGCGCGATATGGAAAGGGCTATGCTCGTTATTTTAAGGGATCAGATCACACGTTTCAGAAATGAGGTGTGCAAGATGGCTGGCATTAACTGGATGGGCGTGCAATGGGAGAGGCCTATGTCCAGCAGTGGACTGCGATAGGCTGATGATGATGATGATCTCTTGAGAACAAGAAAGGACGCCTCCCAGCAAGATGGTCTGACGACCCGAGGAAGGTAGCTGAAATAGACTGGTCTGGACACGTTAAGAGAGGCCTCTGTCCAGTAGCGGACATTTATAAATTGTAATAAATGATCAGAGTTTGATTAAATTTATGGATGAAGTTTACAGCTTCTTACAAAAAGAAATATTTTTACAAGTCTAACGATTTAACTTTCTGACTGAACTGAAATTTTCTAAATTTCTAAATTCTTTCAAACTTAGTAAATAGCTTTAGAAATGGAAGGGCCTTGACGAATGTTCTGAGACAAAGGTTTCTCTTTTGGTAAAAAATATTACCTTACATTATTTTTTGACTAGGTTTATATTACCGTTATTCTGTTTTACTTAAAATAATTATATCTTAAACTGACTTATTAATTTATTTAGATCTTAATGCCTGCCAGTCAACCTCGGGGTGTTATAGAGATAAAGAGTAGTAGGTGCAATTCAAAAGATTCATATTATTTTGGTTTTGTTCATATTCTTAGTTTGTTTGATAAGTCAAGCTCAAATAATTAACTTAATAAACACAATACATGAAATACACACATATGTATGTATATATAATATATCACTTTATATACATATATATATATATATATGTATATATATATATATATATATATATATATATATATATATATGTTAGAATGAAAAAGAAACTTATAAAATTTCAAGCTGTTTGTAAGTCATTAGCAATTGAAACAATCATATTGATAAAATCATATTAATATTCGAACCCTGTTGCCACCCTTGGATTAACAATAAAATTATTTTAGTACTTCTTAAAGGACGCCATAAATTCGTGTGGTAAATAATACTTGCACATCATACAACTTTTCAGTATAAAAGATCTACTCACAGTAGTCTACTAAAAGGTCTACGCGTGATCGACGCTATCGTAGCTACTTGCTACGTCGTAGCACATGGACATTGAATTTTAATGTGATGTTTGAGCAAATGAGGAATTGAAGATTGATTAGATTTGACTTCGATAACAATTAAATTTGATTGAAAATCAACAAATTATTTAAAGAGAATGCCTTAAGAAACATACAAATTATTGCTGCTACTTAAAACTATGAACTTAATACTTATACTATCTCTCTTTACAGGTAATCATCAAACTACACGTGAGTTCGCCGTTAAAGTAAAAATATTGTAACCAAGTAAATTCAACTGTATCACAAAAAGAAAATGGTAAACAAAATAATTAAAATTGGGACGTATTTCTTGCTCAAATTTAAGCCCTGGAAAGGTACCCTGAACCTAAAACACCACTATTTGTCTAAGTATTAGACCAGAAGCAATGCCTTAAAGTATACCATCATTATAATATTTTATAATAAAGAACCAACTTCAATGCGCATACCATGATCATTTATATTAGGCTGTATTCTTCAATTTTTTTTTTCAAATTTTATCATGACTAGCTTTAGGTACAACAAGTTTTAATCAAAAAAATAAATTATTGAAATTGATTCACAAATGAAGAAGATATGGAACAATATAGAAAGAAATACAAATACAGACGATTTGAAAACCTCCTTCGAATGAACTCAATGATACAAATGAATATTCAAATGTCACAAGAGTAAAAAATATGAAGCAATATAATAAAATCGTCTCTCCTTTCTGAAGGTTTACTTGAACAATACATAGGGTCTTCATAAATCACTATAAAAAGCCACAATTTCTCTTAAAACTAGTAACAATCTGTATGACAATCACGCGCCTGGAATATTATCCTTTGTCAAAAAACACTTACACACCAAAGCTTACATTTTCCACTGCAAGTGCGAGTGAGACAGTTATATTTCCAACTTTGGGCCTTTGAAGGGATAATTTGCGCGTACAGTCGCTGTAAGAGGTTCCTACTTTTATTTTTACGGTAATGCATACTTTCTTTAGTGGGACTTATTGGCAAGGGGCTTGAGTGAAGTGGACTATACTGGTTCGTTTTATGAAAAGCATAATTTGTGAACATTGCCCTTTCAAGATTTTACCCACTGAACGAATGGCGCGGATTAAAAAAGTTTATATGAATTTTTTACTGTGATCAGTACTGGTCGAATGGCGTGGTTTTGTTTCCACAATAAAATCGTGTTATGTAAAAGATGGTACACCAAATAGTCTTTCTTTACAAGCTTTATTTAGTTTTTTTTACTGTCAACTTAAAGTAAGAATACAAAAACACACAAGACAGAAATATTAAACGTTGGTCAATTCAAATGTAGATAATAGAAACCATGAAAAATCAGCGAAAAATCGGCAAATACTTTAGGAGAGAAAATAACGTTATAACTAGAAAAAATGTGAAAAACATAAATAAAATTAAATAATATTCAATTATTTACAGAATTCAATGAAAAACATAAATAAAAAATAACTGCATTTAGTAACTTGATCAACTGACTTCTCACGTATCGATATCTCGTCTCGGATCTAGACGTGACATAGAAATATCATACATATACATTCATACACTAAAAAAACATAACCTTTCTTTCTGCGCAGGCGGGTTAAACTAGACATACGCAAAAGTAAGTTCCACTACCAAAATCATTGAATCTAGGTATGACTCTCAACGTACTGAATACAATTCTCGAAGGCAGTTGTTGAAATTTCATTCATACTAGTTTCAATTAATGTACTTTTATAAAGATTACAAATCTTTTTTAAATGTTGTCTCGAAACTCGTTATATAAATATATGTTTGTGAGCTTTAGCTCAACTTAAATAATTAATGTATCCGTGTAAGCAATATCGTTTTCCTCGATTGCGTTCCCATAGTATACCGGTGAAGATGAAAGGCTCTTATGACCTCAGCGGGACCAAATTTTTATAGGCAAAATGAGTTTTTAAACAGCTCTCACTACCCTTTCCTTTTAAAAAATATTGTTTGCCACTATTCATGTAAATATAACTGTTCTGACTTAATTGACTGAATATGTATCTATACTTCTTTTGCGTGCTCTTTTTATATTTTAACAATATACATATATATTTTTTTATAACAAATGAAGAAAATTAGATCATATTATGAATAAATCATCTTTTTATATTTCTCATCTCATATTTTTAGCTAAAAAAAGAGACGGGGGATGAGGAGAAAGAAGATGAGGGGAGAGGAAAGGGGAGAGGGGGAGTTGGGCCTCCGGAAACCTCACTCATTTCGGGGAAATGCAACGCAAGCGTTACTTCACAATCGGGTTTCTGTGAGGCCGTGGTATCGCACCGGTCGAGCCGGCCCATTCGTGCCTAAGCATGGCTCTATCACTGTTAAATGTGCATTTTTATAAAAAGGTTAAATTCTCTTTTTAAAAGAGCGGTAGATATTGCGATATCATTCTAATGCAAGCGATGCATATCTCGCTTCTTAATTTGTTGCATACATTATAATGATTTGAACCTTGCACAAAAAAAAATACGTTCCACACCGAATACAATGGCTCTAATTAATTTAAAATACCAACAAGAACCCCACAGACAAAGACATCTACAATATTGACATTCCACCACTTGCATTCCTTCCAAAGCTCCAACTTCAAATGATTCCCGACATGAATTGCTCCCTTATACCACCACATCCACTGGGTATGACTCGGCTCCACGCCACACTTCCCGCACGACATTATTCCCAGACTTCATAATACCGTATTAGCATTCAATACGAACACAACTATTTCCTATTATGCACTCCATTTGAATATTATATTAAAAGATGACAAACATCGTCATTTACTGAATGTTAGAAGTGGATTACAAGTATAATTTGAGGGTAAATATATACCCATAGATGGGGTATTTGCAAATAAACATTTTTATATTATAGGACTTGTATGTTTAGGGTGAAATATACTGAAATTGAACTTGTTGTTATTTCATTACTCGTATTTTAAAAAGATAAAGAAAAGAATCTTGAAAATGTAGAAACGGACTTAAAATATTTCAGGAAAGTAACTGTTTTGCTACAGTGCTGTCATGTTTTTATTCTACCAATAAGTAGTGTAGTAAGTTGCAAGTTAGTAGTAATACAGTCCGGCTAATGGTACATTTCCACTTGTATTAATATAATAACTAAAACAGAATAAAAAATATATATATTATACCATATTAATACAAGAAGCACCACTTCTTGTCAGCAAGATATCCAAATAATTCTTTGGTAAACGATGATAAAAAATCATGGTTGTTTCCTATTAGATATTCTGGTAGTGTGTCTTTTCTTTTTATTTTAGACCCACTATCTATCTTAATATAATCTATAAACTCTTAAAGCATACACTTATGTTTTTAAAACCCTGTTTTCAGTTTGCAGTGCTCGTTGTAGTAAGAAACAGTGTTTTATCTTTATTGATTTAGTTCATGTTCAAAATATGTTAACCTTATCTAATCTTGTCACGGTGTATCGAAGAACTTATTTATAAAAATAAAGCTATTATACAAAAAATTAAATGTGTGTGGGCGAAAAGTCGTTGACGTGGTGCTGCAAGTAGAGTATTTTTTTTTTAATAATTTGATGTAATCAAACCTTTTTTAAATAGACTATAAAAACGGCCCACTCACGTGAAGCGTTTATCAGTCTCCATTAACTACCTTAACATCAATAATTGTTTAAGGAGCTCGGCGTCCTTCACATAACTGCAAACACAAAAATAGATTATATTAGTAATGCCAAATGACCGAGGTTTACCAAACACTGTTTACCAAAAATTTCTTCTCTGTCCTTTACATGTGTTTCAGGTGCAAGCTTTTGAACTTAACTTTGCTAAACAGTACGTTAATACAATACTTGCAAAAGTGCCTTATATTTCCTAAGTAACAATCACGAGGTTGTACCCTACAATACAACAAAGCTGAGTTAAGTAAACGATTTTAACACGGAAATGGTTAAAAATACGGAAGCAGGCTCGGCTCGGCTTACAGAACGCGTATTTCAACCGGCCTCTGTCAAATGCAAGGTATAATACTAAATTACTTAATGCATCGACCTATAAAAGATTTAACACACATACACACACCATCCAGGCCACGCCCCCTTAGCCGCGTAGCCTTTGTTCTTACACCCCCACACATGCGCAAATCAAACACCGCATCCGTGTGTGCGTTAAGGGGGATGAAGTACGCATCCAATTTTTCTTACTTACACATTTTTATTTATCGTCATTCCGCTGTACTGGCAATTGAATTTTAGATTTTAACGATTATTTCATGTTAAAAAATACGAGAGAGTTTTTGTCCTCACCGATCTACAGGGATGAGCTTTGAGTTACAAAAATTGGTGCTATCGACATCCCCGGAGAAATGAGGCTTTCGTCTGAAAATATTGAAGAAAAAAACGCCAATAAAGATAATTACGGTCATTATTAAAAGTACTATTTGACGGAAATCAATTTTACCATTTCCATTACGTCGACAATGGCGGAACGATTTCCCTTGTGCGCCCTCTTAAGTGGTGCGCCTGTGTGTGTAGGTGGGGTGTCGGCGCGGGCGTGTATGCGTTAGGCCAGGCTTAAATAGCCGCGCGGCGTCGAGCCACCAGCATTGGCTCTCCGCCACTCGCGTCGGTAGGACGCGTCTCTCCGTTCAATCATGTCATAGCTTCTTTCGTACTTCTCTCTCTTCTTCTTATAACGATACGTATCATATAGATTATTCTAATGTAGGTAAAATTTGGTGCTCAATATTAAAATTAAATTAAAAGTATTTTTTATATACGAACTTTATGGGGACTTGTTGTTAGATTCTAGGGTATATATTATATATTTTAATACGGAAAGTGTGATAGAAGAGCCAAGATGAACTTCATCGGTAAGTTACTTACTTTTATGACTTTTTCACTCGACGCTGTTTCTTTTCTACATTACATTTTTACGGTGTACTCATTTTTATGCCGCAGACTCGGCTTGCCTGCAGTACTCTAGACTAAATTATCGAAGTTGAATTAAGAAATAAGATTATTGTATCGTTTCTGTCTGAATCTCTTTCATTTTAAAGTATGTATTTTGAAATTAAGTTCACTGGTTTTGTTTGAGAAGCCTTTTCACATCAAACATATTCAAACCGTGTTCACCAACGTTCTTTAAATAAAGCCAACACACTTTTGCGGCTCATATTTTAGACGGCCTTTTTCTTTCTCCGCAGTAGCGTCTTTTATTTTTTAGGTTCTTGCGGTTCTTTTAATTAACTCGTAGCTATATTCGTAACCCCTCTACGAGTATCGCTATGAATTACTATGAACATAATTGTTATTTTCAAAAGCCTTAAAAGTGATAAAATTAAATTGTTTTAAATATAGTTACTACATACGCAGTCAATAAAAACTGTGTTCATACCCGGGATATTATAAGCAGGGGTTAGCGCGCAGCATACAATTTGACCGACTTCTCTCAAGGTCGGCTGGCACCATGCCAACTGGGTTCAGTCTCACTCTAAAATAGGACAATGGATGCAGAGAGCCGGAATTCTCCGGGTCGAATATAAATATAATGTAGGATGTATAAATTCTGAATAGCTTAGATATAAATTTTTATTACTTACTCTCGTATCATTTGATATCGTTAGAACAGTGTTCAAAGCCTTTTATTCGCTCTGCCTTTCCTTATCACTAACGTAGTTCCCTGCTATTAGTTTAAACCAACTAGTAGCTTTAATCGTGCCATTTCTAAACACTAAATAGATTAATTAGTTCGCTGAACATAGCGGAGCTGCGCTGTTGGAGTATCTCTTTGAGCAATTTATTGTCTCTTTGTAAGCTATATACGAAAAAGAAACGCTAAAAGTTATTTAAAAGCTCATAAAAATTATAACCTTTAAATATAAAAACGTTTTACTTACGTAAATTTTATCTATCTTTTTTTTAATATAACCCTTTGTGATATAAATAACATTCTGTTTAATATACATTGCAGTTCTACTTCAGTTGTCATGTACAATTGATATCATCAATCAACAAATTTTGTATCGACATCATTCGATCACGTAGCACGTGCTACGAGCCGTAGCTGCTACGAGCTAGAAACATTTAGCTCAAAGGAATAAATAAATCGTTCCATGTCGGGTAATGCTTGCTGATAACTTTGGTATTTTTCAACCCTTGCCGTTGTGTTATAATAACGAAGATTCTGATGAAGATGGATGTAAACGTTTGCATGTCCACGATTTTGCTCTAAAACCATTTGGATAAAGTTTTCGTTAGGTTTCGTTTCGTTCGTTAGGAAAGTTTTTAGAACAGATTTAATGAAATACAGAATACATATTTTTTATCTACATATCTAATAACAGACATATGTTTTGTCAGAAATCGGCCCCATGGCTCTTCCCAATTAGGTTTTTTGAGTTCGTAGTACTCTCATGTCCGTACATAAGCGTATTATAATTATCAATATTCACTGATTAAATTTACGTCCATTTTTAATAAGTTCTTGTTTAAAGCATAATTCTAATAAATCGTTATTTAGCCTTGGTCCCTGGCATTAAAATTCCTTAAAACTTTCATTCATACTACTATGATACAGAAAAAAATGTTGATGGATGTTTGTTGCTCGTCGGTCAAAATCTGTACAACATTTGGCACAAATTTTCTAGATGTCTGGAATAGCAGAACAAAATTTCTACGCGAACGAAGTTGTATGTTGTAAGTTGGTGTATTTTAATATCTAGAAGTGACATACAAAGATATAACGTTACAAGTATATAGTAAAAAGCTTTACTAAAATATATAAAAAGATCATCAATTTGGTGTTTTTTATTGCTTCTTTCTTATATACAGACATAAACTCATGCCTATATCCCACAGGGGTAGGCAGATGCATATAATTAAACGTCCACATTTTGCCATCAATAATTTAGTCCAGATAAGGTGGTGAGAATATGCCTGTCAACCGGGCCCTGTATATATACTTTCTGAGAGATTACAGTCATATCTCTTAGTGGCCTTTTATGACACTCAAGGGACAGGATGGGGTGGCACTATACCACCGAAAACCAAAGGACTTGTTTAAGTTAATTTATTTATTCAATATCAATTTACTTAAAACACTACGCTTCCCTAACCCTCAATAATATTACTCTTGTTATAATAACACCTTCTCCATCTATCAGACTCATTTATTATTTTACATGGAAGCACAGCCTTAAAAAAGTAAAGCTTCTCTACATCTTTACAACAAATTCAATTTCCAAACGAATGTTAGAGCGCGAACTTTTTAACGAGTGTGTAAAACCTCACTTGTTTTGACCATTACCAGTTCCTCCCACTCTCCCTTAAACGCGATAGAAAGGGACGGCGATACACTATAAACGAATAGTCTGGTCACCAAACAACATACATCACTTTGCTTTTAGAAGGCAGTCCGAGAGGGATTTAGACTCAGTGGGAGATTTAATACAATGTTCTATAGTAAAAACATATTTTTTATGATTAAAATTTGTTTGTGCCATTATTATAAGCGTGTTCAGGCACCAAGAAGAGGCTTGATACTGAAATTAAATGTAAAAAAAAATGCTTTGGAACAAAAAATCAATGTAATGAGAAAAAAAGATAGATGAAGGAATTAGTTAATAAAACTACACTCTTATCTTTGAAATGGAGGTATTGAAATGCAGAAAATAATTATTAAATTAATTTATAAGAGAACAGCATTGGTCTACTGCAATATTCCTTTATTTCATCTTTCCCTCTTATTGACCTTTCCTTTTCAATATATTCTATTTTCTTTTCAATGAACTCTAGAATGAATAAGAAGACTGCAATAAGCTTGCCATAAGATTGAGGTAGTACACGATTAGACAATCTAGATAGATTTAAGTTCACTGGCCAATCAGAAATCAATTAACCTTACTATGTGTTACGTAACAGTTTTATTTAAAGTAATTTGTTCTCATTACCCATAATGTAATGTTTTTATTGAATTCAGTATGTTAAGCCTCGTTAGTCGATAACTGAATGTTCAATAAACGTACATTAAAGCTTATTTAGATTTACTCTTGACGTGTTTGCTTATTTTTAGCTGAACTAATTTATACAGAAAATACCATTTGAAACATTTGTTTAATCTGGCAATCAAGCACACCATATAACTTGCTTTCAGCTATATTATTTTGTAAGGTAGCTTCTACTTTAGTGTAGTATCTCTATGACTACGGGAACTTGAGAAGCTAATACATTCATAACTCCCGCACTAGTAACTATTCCTGTATCGCAGAGGAATTTACATATATATATATATGACAGACATAAAGAAGACTCCCAGACTCGGGTCAATTATCATAAATAAAATTATTGGTCTGTGTCGGAATCGAACCCACTTCATTAGCAGTCAGAGTTACTAACCACTAGACCAACAGGCCAGTCATTTAGTCAATAATTAACTTATTTAGGTCTCATTCAATATTTCAGCTACAATAGTCATTTATCAAACATTATTTGCTTCCATTGTATATAAAAGGTTCTATTTAACATAAGCCTACCTAATGGCTACTAATCACTTCTTACACACCTTTCGAGGTTTCTCTACTATTTTAAACCTGTAAGGTCTTTCTACATTTATTAATCTCTACTTATTATATTATTATCAGTGTGTACATGTTACTAATTTACATAAAATACAATGTAATAATCCTGTAACAAGATTAGCAATACATCCAACTGCCAATTAATGTCACTTAAGTGCCAATCAAAGTCTTAACTGTCTGGTTGCAACGCTTTTGACATAAACCAAACGATTTTATAGCCTATGGATGATTGGATTTCAGACAATTCATTGAAGGCTTCGCGTGATTTGGGTAGCAACACTAGGCTTGTATACTCGTAGATGGATAGGTACTGAATCAATAGTACCGAAACTTTTTCTTTTGAAAGATATAGCTTAGTTTATTGTTTCCAGAGCTTTTATAATATTTTGTATTCTATGGATTGTCCCAAGACAGCAGTTATTTATTTAACATTTAATTGCACTTGGCGGACTTAATGTCCGGAGGCATTATCTTCCGGTCACTCTTTATCTCTTCCGCCCCTCTACGTCCATACATGGTTGTCTTCAACAATAGCCGAAGATAGAGTATGATGGGTGTGGATACGCCCATCATACTCTATCTTTCACATTTTAAGGCAATGGTAAAGATTAGAGCGTTCGCGTACCTTAAAGGCCTGCAACCACTTGCCATTCTTGAGCTAAATGGGTTCATGGTGGCGATAGTCACTTACCATCAGTTGACCCGTCCGCCCCTATACCATGAAGGACCTAAACATAGAGGACACCTTTCATCATACACATTCAAAGAGACATTTATATATATAAATATATATATACGACAGACATACATACATATACATATATACAAAAAAAATATTAGGCTGAATCGAAAATCTTTAAAAATAGAGACACTCATAATTATCCTACTCATTTCCATCACCCCCTCTGTAGAGAATCCCACGAGCAAAGCCTACATCACACAATTATTACGTAACGTTAATTTTGCGGCTTGTAATTACTGGAGGTGAGGTCGGCGCTGCCAAGAGATAAATCTCTAGATTTACTGTTATTGCACATTATGGTCCAGATATACAGATGCGCCTGTCACATATAAATATTTCGTTTCTTAATTTTCGGACGGTTGAAGATTTCAGTTTTTGAATCCTGGTATAAAAACTGAAGTAAATATGATTCATAATTGTTTATGACGTGGTAGTTAGGCATGTGTCAGCATGATTAGTTGATGACCTGACAGAGGCCCTCTGATAAGACGTAAAGCAACCTGTCGTATTTATGACAGAAGATGCTTCTCGGTACTCTAGTTTATTATTAATTGTGTAATTAACATAAGGAAGCAATCGTATTAGTAACTAGAACTTACCCGCAGTTTCACCTGCTTTTATGCTCACTGCTCCGCATGAAAGGGTGACAGCGTGATGTTTTATAGTCTATCTTATTCTTCAATAAATAACAAGAAAAAGAATAAAAATAAACCAGAAACAATAAAAATCTGACTACAAATTTTCATACAAAATAAGCTATATTAATATTGAATACTCCGATAACACAAGACTTAACAGCCATCAGAGAATGAATTACCGATGATATCACTGCCCATAAATCCCACACAAAATGAAGGGATGCTTATGCCTGAATCCTCGTCCCTCAACAACAAAATATATATTGACATGTACCAATTTGACTTTCATCTTTGCGTGTTTGCAAAACATAAAGCTTTAAATAAAACCTTACACGAGAACAACCAAATTCAGACTCTAACTTGCAACAATAAAGTCCAAAGCCAATTGATGGGCACATAATAAAAAATATTCAGTACAAAATGAAATAAAATCCCATTTTATATTACTTTACTTGCTATGTACCGCGTGCGGTGTTGGGTCGTTTTTATAAGCGGCCGGTGTATACCGAAAATCAATATTTAGGTCACGCATCGGACGCGAAATCGTTTCAGATCATCACAAGTTACAATAATAATGGCATCTTTATTTCTTTTAAAACAATATACAAAGGTCGCAAACAAGATTAATTTAGTGAATAAAAATGTTCAACGTATATATTGAAAGAGTATTAAATGGTTTTCCTTTAAGAAAACCCCCGGGATTCTTATAAAGTGGTTAGGTTAAATTGTTGAAAATGTAAACGATCGTTAAGCTTTAAACGTGGGAGAGACATGCTTCGGCACGTATGGGCCGGCTCGACCGGAGTATTATCACGGTCTCACAGAAAACCGGCTGTTAAACAATCCCTGCATAGTTTGACCGAGTGAGTGAGGTTACCGGATGCCTAACCCCCTTACTCTTCCCCCTAACTCCTCTTTCTTTTCCCATCCCCTTTCCCCCTACTCCCTCTCAATACTCTTGTGATATGTAAATACCCTGTTATTTGATAGAAAACTGCTGTCCATGAATTTGAGTCTAAAATATTCCATTCCCTTGCGCAACAACTCTTAAATATAACTTTTTTTATTGCTAACTGATGATGGCCTTTATTGCTGTCGATCAGTCTTTGAAACATACATTAACAAGGGCGATTTTCCCTTCGGGGTAAGTAGAGAGTTCTTCTACTGCTATTACATCTTGGCCACAAGCCGACCACTTTCGGGTATTTCTGCCCTGCTCTTTCTTCAGAACATCACCGATTTGATCAGAATATTTTATTTGTGATCAACCCGCCGTTCGATTTGTAACATTAAAACTTCACTGATAAACTTGACCTTTTTGGAACAAAAGTAAAAAGTCACAAAGGTCAAAATTAAATTTAAATACATACATACACACGCTGGTATCCCCGAAAGGGTAGGTAGGAGTGAATTATATTCGCATTTATAATATTATAAAAAAATATATAGATTTACTGCCGAGTTTGAATCCCACACTGAATAATTCGATTCACAACTATATGTATGTTTTTAAGGCCGGCAACGCACTTGTGACTCTTGAGTTGCGGGTGTCCATGGGCGGCGGTAGTCACTTACCATCAGGTGACCCGTCTGCTCGTTTGCCCCCTATCGCATAAAAAAAAAAAAAAAAAATTTGTCCAAGTCTAAGTGTTCTTTGTGTCCATTGTTTGTGTCTTTTTATTGTACAGTAGATTACAATGCATTGTATCAAATTAATCTATTGTACAACTGTTTGTTTCCCTTAATAACAAATAAATAAGTAATGCAGGAAAGCTGAACAACAAACTTATATTTCATCATCATTATCATCATTAAACCTATCACAGTCCACTGCTGGACATAGGCCTCACATCGCGTGCCATAGCACCCGCCGCCATCGCCTTTCGCAGCCATGCTACATTCCCTGCTACGTTCCTCAGACCGTCAGTCCATCTGGTCCTACATTCTACTTGCCCATTAGTAGTCTATAAACAAACATAAGTACGTACATACGCCTGGCCAGGCCTCTTTCATATAAAGGGTAGGCAGAGGTGCACTATCGTAATAGAGCGACCCTGTTACCGTCAACCGGGCACTGTCGCGGTCCCCTATTGCATATATAATATTAAATTAGAGTTATTGGATGGTGTTACCGAAGTTCCTGTGAGCCTTTCCATATAATTTTTAAACGACTCCAAAAAGGAGTTTCTATGTTCGACTCTATGTATTTTTTTTAAGTTCTTAATCTTAATAGTTTAACATACAATTTCTCAGCCAAGAGTATACGGTCCGCTTCGGAATTAAGAATAAATTTTGAAAATGCACGTTTGTACGAAAGGCGATAATCTACTTCCTTTTAAAGTCAATTTTGTTTATCTTTTATGTATGTTATTTTTTTAATAATTGCAACTAACAGTAAACCAAATAGTTTAAATAAAAATACGTTTTTTCTTTTTAATATTTTTCATATGTTGTATTTCGCTGGAACTTAGCGACTTGCTATTGTGGGTATATGCTGCAACACAATGATGAAACTTTTAATTAAGTAAAAAGCTCAACGAAGCGAGTGTGGCGCCACTCGATGTGACATCAGCGATATAACTTTATTCTTGTATATGAAAATATAATTATAAGTTCTAAAAGATATTTAATTGAAATCTAATTTTAAATTTGTCTACTGTCTCATAGGTTTTTTTCTTTTCATAGGTCACAAGTATTCCTTTTATTTTATGTATTTTATTAATTAGTATTTTTTTATCATCCTTCATTAGAAACTTTTACTCAGATAGTTCCAATTTATTATTCACTAGCTTCCCCTCGCGGCGTCGTCAGCCTGGTTGGCAGAAAGTAGCCTTCATACTTTTTCCGTGTTCTTCGTATCTACGTTGAAATTTAATCAAAATTTAGCCAGCCAGAAATGTAACAGACAAAAAGACTACTAGTACAATATTAGTATAGATAATGTAACATTAAAAAATCTATATCTTTAACATTAAGTCCGTTTAATTGTATTAAAAAGTGAGAACCGAAGTCTACGACACTATATGAATGTGCTGTGAAGTTTCGTAGCCGCGTAGACTTTTGCGTAGAAGATGAAAACCCGTTACTGGTGTTACGACAATATGAAAAATAATGTGGGAGAGCTATGTTTCGGCACGTGTAGGCCAACAAGAGCAGAGTATTACCACGGCCTCATAGAAAGCCAAGGCTAGGCTTTCAAAGAATGAGATTACCGGAGGCCCAACCCCCTTTCCCTTCCGTTCTTTCCCCTCCCTCCTTTCCCCTACCCTAAAAGCTAATACATACTCTTGTTTGTCTTCTATAATATAAAAAAAATATGTAAATTTGTGTAATTTCTAACTGGTCACAATAACATTCAAACCTAGATTATTTTTTAGTTTTTTTTTTTTTTTGGGGTTTGGAATTACCCAAAAACTCCAGATGTTATTTAGCAATGCTTAAAAAACATTGACCATTGTATTTTAGAGACATGAGTCGACATAATAAAAATAACTATTCTATTATTTCCAATGAAACTTTTATACTCCCTAATACAAGAAAGGCAAAAAAAAATATCTACATACATATGTCGGCACAACCATGAGTCAACATCTACAGCCTCAACTTATCGATTTAATTTAACTAAACATAAGCCCTTTTATATTCTCGGAAATGGGTTACAGTATTGCCAGCAGCAATAATACTCTATTTCTACGCCATCATTCGTGTTGGCAGCACTGATTATATTACTAGATAGTATTGATATTCGTATTGCGAATGTAGAACGAACGAGGAATCGGATTGATGTAGATATTTCTAGAACAAAGAAATCTTGATAAAATCGTTCTTTATTTAAAAAAAATAACCGAATTCAGAAAAAAGGAGGAGTGATGAGGGGTGGAGGGATAAGGGGGGCAAGGAGATTGGGAATTGGCCCTCCGGAACCCTCATTTACTCGGCAATACAATGCAAGCCTTGTTTTTTTTATCGATTTTATATGAGGCTGTTTTTAATTTCGCTAGAGCTGGCACCATTCGTGCCTAAGTATGGCTCTTCCAAGATGAGTATGCTTCCCGTTTAGTCTCATATCAATAGATATCGTCGTCATTTCTAAACCGATTTCAATAATTTGCATTTAAATGAACACTTTATTTTGATAGTTAAGCCTTTTTTTATTTATGATTATTTGGTAAAAAAATTCATCTTCGCATGAGCCTGTGTATCTGACCGCAAATATTATAAGCATGCTTATGTGAAGATTTATCGATGGTTGGACTGAGTTTAAGTATCTATCCAATAACATACTATTATCATAGTTTAGTAAGCCTTAAAATTATAAACCTAACAACAAAGAAGTAGACTAGCAGGGTAACATTGATAGTACATATATACATACATATACTCACGCCTTATTACCCGAATGGTCAGACAGAAGCGTATCTACATTTCATTAACCAAAATACATAATAATTTAGTCCCACATCGCCCTTACTATCTAGGCTTAGGCCCAATGGAGGGAAAACGTTGGTAGTTGAGCGCCATGCTTAGGCACGAATGGGCCGGCTCGACCGTTGCGATACTACGGCCTAACAGAAAACTGGTTGTAAAGCAACCTTTAAAGAAAAATATCAAAAAATTAAACTTTAAATATCAAAGACAACACGGCTAGATTTTAGAAGAAAACTCAAAAATACGATTAATTTCCTCGAAAACAATTCAGAGATGCCATACTCAGCATTATTGTAAAACTTCTGACGGTTTTTTTTTAATTAACCTCCGCAAGTTTGTCTGAATAACGATTTTTAAATTGTACAAGTTTGTGAATTCCATCGGCCTTTAACTGGCGAGTTACCCGCCAGTTACCCGCCAGTTACCCGCCAGTTACCCGCCAGTTACCCGCCAGTTACCCGCCAGTTACCCGACTAATACGAGTACGTTTTTGTAAATTATTTTCTATTGCCTAATAAAAAACAGAATTCGAGAAACGTGTTTTGGTTTTAAATACACTAATCCAGGAAAAAGGTCTGATTTATTATTCATAGAAAGTATGCATAGTATAGTAAAAGTATACCTATTTGATATTTACATATAATTATTAAAATATATTTTTATATTTGATGGACAACGCGAAATATTTTATACTATACGGAATGAGTAGAGGGCTCGGACCAGAGCCACTTCGAGTTACAGGTATACCACCCCAATATCCTCGAACCAAACCAAATCCTAATGAGTAAAATATGGGGTTTAAAACACGTTAGGCAGACGTGTGTATGTATATTTTATACATACACACGTCTTTATACATTAAAGATAAGAAAGAAGTATAAACATAAAAACCAGAGAAAGTAAATTTTCTATAATTTATATATTCATACGTAAGTGCTACTAAATTCAAGTGATAATTATCATCACTCCCTTTCGTAAGTGCTACTACATTCAAGTGATAATTAACTTTAAAAAATACAGTTTCAATGTACCTTTCGAATTCCTTTGCGCAGTACCTTAAATTCTAAAAACGTTTAATACAGAAACTTCTTCGTAATTTGCTGAGATACCATTATTAAATCAGGGACCACCTCCAAATAATATTGTTAATCGGCCTACAATTAGTAGATAAATCGCTGAACATACTAACTGTCGAAATTAGAAGCTTCTCCTTTTTTTGAAGTTCGTTGAAAACTGGGTTTCTGAGACACCCATCCACCCTTTCCGGTATAAATGCGTGACCCTTTCTACCCCATTAGATTGCAAGGTATAATTTATTTTATCTTCTGGCTATTTTGTGTACGTTAAAAAAATATACAAAAAAAATGCAACTACTATTTGACATTTCACTGGTTATCATATATTCGTGTTTATGGATTTACATATTTATTTCATAAGTCACACAAAAAATTGACAGGTTGTCGATGGAGAAGAGTAGGGCCACTCATTTTTTATGTAATAAACGGGGACAGACGAATAGACGGGTAACCTGATAGTAAGTAACAACTACCGTCTGTGGACACCTGCAACTCAAGAGTCGTAAGTGAGCCGCCCACTTTTAAGGTTGATGAGGAATGGGGGAATGCGGGGAGGAGAAAGAAGAGATGAGAAAAAAGAGAGGGGGATGAGGGGCCCCTCCCCTCATAGAGGATATAAGGAAGTGGGCCTCCGAAGACCTCACGAATTTCGGGGAAATGCAATTCAATCGTTGTTTCATATCCGGATTTCTGTGAGGCTGTGGTATCGCACCGGTCTAGCCGGCCCATTCGTGCCTAAGCAGGGCTCTACCACGATACCATTCTCTTTCCGTGGGTGTCCCGTCCCGTGAAAATTACGCTGAGTTGTCATTAACAATATATTTATATAATTTTTCGTTAAATTTTTAGAATAGCATTACACGCCTTACTTCTTAAAGCAACCTCAACATCTTAAGCATAATTATTGTCTATCCTTACGTCAGGAAATAAAGCATCCGCAAAAACTTTTGAGCTCCGAAATCAAAGTCAATAACTTCTCAGCTTCACAATACTTACGACAACTTAACTTGAGTTCAACTTAACTCCATTTAAGTTGGCCACAATTAACATAACGATGTCTTTGTCCAACTTTAATGCGACTTTTGTGCTTTTGTCTTTTCTTAAATTCTCTTTGTGTATCAAAGATATTCAACATTTTGAGATGATGAGATATTATTTATTGCTACATGGAAAATGAAGTAAACCGATTAACGGGAGCATTACTATTCTATTCTTAGCCACAGTACTATTGAAACTTAGTTAAAGGGCTCGTACTTTCCGCCACTAGCTATTTCGAGTTACAGGAATGCGACCCTTACTTGATTCCCAAAAGTGTCCGAATGACAGAAATAAGTATTAGTTACGTAAACGGGTCTAAATTATAATCGACGACATGTGGGAGTTAATTGTGCCTCTGCCTACCCATCTGTATGTACCATTGAAGCTTAGTAGTCGCGTTGTTTTTATTTACCACAAAAATGTTATTATCAGGTCCCATTGAAAACAAATATTTATATTCAGCTGCATTCGTTGCTGACTGTACTTTTATAAAAACATTTAATATTTTATCTAACTCCTAAGAGCATATTTTTCAAGAAAATATATAAAATTCCTGAAAGTAAGAGGTAAGTTTGAAATAATTTTATATCTAGAGCATGTTATCCAACTACATTTACTCCTGAAGTCTAATCCCTGGGCATTAGAAACTAGAATAAGGTTGTTCTTATGAAATAATTTGTGCAAAGAAGAAATTAAAACTTCAATGCAGTTCTTTTTTGACTATTTGACGTCATTAAGTGTAACTTTCATATTTCATTTTGTAAATAATTATGTATTCGGCATTTAAAACGTTATTAGTATTACAACAGACAACGTTACTACATACAACGCTATTAGTATTACATACATTTGGATGGCCCAACTGAATGACTTATTTCATTTATAAGGAAAACGACTTGTCTGAGAATTATTCTTATATTTCGGGAGACAACAAATATACATACAAGCAACGGACACAAAGAACACCTGAACAGCTCTGTGTGGACCACAATAATTTTTCGAAACTCAACAGTCAGGGGCACTAACTACTAGATCCATACGCGCGATTGCGTTTATTTTCGTAAATATGTCATCTGTTGTCAACACCAATATCCTAACTAATATTATAGACTATCTTTAGCCCACGGCCCCGCCCGCTTAAAAGTAATTGTGTCTATCCCTCGGAAATAGTACTTTTTATTGGATAAAGATACCCTATACCCTTTTCTCTCCCCCTGGCAACTTGTATGTGAAATTTAATTATTATTGCTTTGGCAATAACTAATAAACAAACATATTTTGCCAGCATGCCAGCCTGTGCGTAGCAAAAAAACAGATATTAAAACAGTGCTTATATCAGTTCAAATACAAAACTGTATACTTTACAAACCAGCTTAAGGCTCTTTAAATGGCAGCAACATACACTTCTAAGACTGTGGAAGTATCTAAAGAAACATAAAAAATAAGCATTATCATTCTTCCGTCATAACATAGCTAAAGTACATACTTAGTGTATAAAATAATATTTGGCCAACAATTAAAAATACCTTATTCAAATTTCGAAGAAAAGTCTAAAGCTCACCATGAAACAGTAGGTCCTCATACAGCCACCATACATCGTACACCATAGATTGTTAGACGTAGTGAGTGCGGCGACAGGCGGCGCCGCGCGCTATTATTAGCCGGATCGATATCACCCGCTAGTTCCCATTACAGTTTATTGAACTAAATGTACTCACTTCACTATTCTGAAGTTAAGTAACAATTATGTTTTAATGATAGTCCATATATTTGTTCTATTACTCGATTGGGTAATACATTGTTGTGTTTTAAAGTTTTATCAGTTATGCTATATTTATAGAGAAAATCGCATATTAAGAAATGTTGTACACTATTTTTACCCTCTATGAGTTTATTTACTATTTATTTAACCCTTGCTGCAGATATACCAGACTTAATGCCGAAGGCACTTTCTACAAGTCAATTTTTGGCTGATACAAATACAGATGGCAGGTGTACATTTAACTTAAAATATAAATAAAAAATAAGAAAACAACAAAGTAAAAATATATAACAGTATTAAAGCTACATAGTGTAACACAGACATATGTATATAAATATACTTTTATATTCTCACACAACCACTTTAATTCACAGTATTGTTTTTGCGATCAGGCTCAGTGTAACAGTATTATGAAGGTTGTTTTGTAGCGTTACCGTTACAACACACGTACCAACGATTATAATACATAGGTAAAACTAAAATTCATTAAAATCATTGTCATCATCTACTTGTCCATTTAATAAATTTATTAGGGTTCGGCGCAATATGTCTTCTTCTTGCATTATTTTCTATCATTCGCTAGTTCACCAATATACTCCTCTGTCTAGCCATATCCTTACAAAGACATTAAAATAAAAAATAAAACAAACGCCAAACATGCATAATAGACAGTTTTTGACAGCAATGGAAATAAACCCTTATACAGAATACAGAAAATCTAAAACTCACACACAAATTTATGCACTTTCTCATAATTACACATACAGAAAAAAACATAAAAATCTAACCTTTAATAGAAATGTGATATAAATGTTATCATAATAACATGAAGGCCTGCCGAGGCTTAGCCAAGCGATAAGGATTCGTGAAAAACTAACCCCCAGTGATTACTTACAGCCCTTTCGAATTTTGGCCATATAAGGGTACGGTGTTAGTAGGTAGGGAAGCGTAAAATTGATTTTGGGTCTTCAATTGTTTGATGGGACCTCAATACCTTTGAAGAAAACACCTTAAGCCTATTAAAAACAATATTGTTTTATGAAGTGTCTTATAGTTGATATATATATATATATATATATATATATATATATATATATATATCTTGAATGTTTTATCAGTGGTAGAGCCATGCTTTGGCAAGAATGGCGATACCACGGCCTCACAGAAAACCTGTTGTGAAGCATCACTTGTGTTGCATTATCCCAAAATTAGTGAGACTTCAGGATGCCCAACTCCATCTCTCCTCTTTCCTCTCCCATCATCCCTCCTTTCCTTCCTCTTTCCCATCCCCCCTCTCTTTTTTCTCGTCCCCGAATCCCCTTACCTCATCAACCTCAAATGCTGCTCAAATATTGAAAAAAATATATATAAATTTTATAACCTACATAAAATATGCTTTATGTCTATTGAAGCTCATATAGGTTATCGACGCTCCGCTCATGGCCTAAGTTCTAACCTAACATATCAATTTCGGGTCGTCCCATCGTGAAAGGCAAGGTATTACGTAAAGACCCATATCATGTATTATCTTTAAATATAATATGTTACAAGATGTTTATGAACAAAGGGATGGTAGGCTTTTATTTGCTGTCATTTTTGCGTGGTTGTGTACAGTATGTCATTGTAGTTAATTTTGGGGTCGCATTATAAAGTGTTGTTAGGAATAAAACAATCATAAAAAATGTATTATCAACCGTAACAGGTCTTTTAAACAGATGTAAGTGGACTTGGTTGTTTTTAAGCACACCTGCGTAAATATTGCAATATCTTTAGGGTTCATGTATGTAAGTAACTTTGTAAGTTTCTTAATTTCACTATGATTCTTAAATGCCTTAAAAGATTTGGATTTATTGGGTATCGATGTATTCCTTACACCACCTCCAGTGACAGTTGCTGAATTTAGAAAACAAATTCAATATGGAAGCAGTAGGCATATACAGTGTCGAACATGCTACCTCTTAAGCCGATAACTCAACTGCCGCGCCTAAGTCGATATGAAATAACCTGTCAATTTAATATAAATCATACTATGTACTTGTGCCGTAAAGTCTATAATTTAAGTTCGCTAAACCTCACCGAAGCTATCGTGGGATATAAATTCGGTAGCAAAATCGTTTATATTTATAACTCACGAAATGTACGCTCCCCCTGGGGCAGTAGAGAAATATAGCTTCCGTTTCTTATGGCAAATTAATAAGCTTTCAACGAAATTCTTATAAAATACTGTTTATATTTACGTAGTCGCAGATTTCTAATACACTAACTTTGACTAATAGATTAGCATTACAAGCCGCAGGTTTTGTAAAAAAGTCGTCAAAATATTATAGTATAATACATACAAGAGATTGGAAGTCCCTGTTTGTCATTTAAAACCCTAAATTAACCAGACTAAATATATATCTATATAAGAAAACGTATATATCTACATATAGTAACAAATCTAGTAGGTTTTATGGCAAGAATATGTAATAGAATGTAATCTTTTGGTAAAATTTTTTTTATTATTTATGTTCATATTAAAATATTATACCCTAAGTCACTCCTACTGTTAAGAAGACTGACATAACACCTCATATATTGAAATCCATTAAACCTAGGCCTGAAACGTGACAAAGAAATGTCCTACACATATACATACATACAAACGCTCAAAAATCACTCACACACACACAGTCGGAAAAGGAATGGTTATGTATTTCAAATGTGAGCGTGTACGTATGTATGAGGGTATAATAAAACTGACGTTCTTCTAGAGACTTTTCACGGGGACTGTGCCACATACGTCTAGTCATATCATTTTCAACTCCATGCGACTAACAGCTTTGTAACATTTATGGTATATTTATTATTATTATAATATTATGATCGCTTCGCCATATCTATAGATTTACCCTCTTAATATTACATATGTAAACAGTACTTAGCGAGTAAACAGAGATGATCGTAAACCGGTAACGATCCATTACTAGTAAAGTAACGGTACAAACAAACTCGTAAAGCTAATTGGAACGGAACGAGAGCAGTTGACGATGTCGAGGGGAGAACGTGCTTTTGATTATTATTATTATTATTGTTGGGAGGTGTCCAATACACTATGCATATGCTCACGCCTGTATCTACGAAGGGGTAGACAGAGATAAGATTAACGTAGGAACATAGGCAGGAAAGGTAGGATTAGGGAGGGAAGGATATTGCTTACACAGAGGGAGGTGGGAGTATATACGAGCAATAGCTCAAGCAAGTCAGTGTCGCGTAACTTTAACTCGGACTGGATTGTACAGGGAAGTCCGAGGCCACTTACTAATTTAGATTACTAGATTCCTTTGTTTTTATCGTCGTAAAGCCTTGCTTTGGCACGTATGGGCCGTCTGGAGCGGTGCGATACCACGGCCTCACGAAAAATTGGTTGTGAAGCAACACTTGCGTTGCATTTCCCCGAAATTGGTGAGGTTTCCGGAGGCAAAACTCCCCCTCTCCCTTTGCCCCTCCCTGCAAATCTCCACCCCCTAAAATCCTCTAAGGCGAGCGCACATACGACTCTTGAGTTGCAGGTGTCCATGGACATTGATTGTCACTTACCATCAGGTGACCCGTCTGTTCGACTGTTCCCCAATATTATAACAATGAAAACTACGAAATATATTAAGTCTTATATAGATTTTTATTATGTACCTCAGTAACAGACTAAACTACCCTCAAAAAGTCAGTAAAATCAGTATGGTTAGTACTCCACTAAATAAGATTGTCGGTGATGCAAATTGTACGCAAATTGTATAACGTTTCATATTCATGTTATCTTTTGAGTATCAAAAGCAAGTGGTGTTAATACTTAACAACGAAAAAAACAATACATGACGCCACCTAGTCACATGGTTGTAATTTGAACAAACATCTGCCATATCCTCCTAAAGATATTTACTTTCTGTTATCACATACATTGGTCTTTAAGACTTGTTTGTTCCAATCGTTATCGCTGCTAACAATCGACACAAACCAAGATTGGTTTGTTGTGATTGTTAGTAGCATCCTCCACTAATTGACTAACTAAGTCTCACAAATCAAGTAGAAATCAACAAAGTTGTCCCAACCGCGTCTAGTTTGTTGTCGAGCCGAGTCTAAGTCTGACGTAGTCGGGTCTAGAATATCAATTCAATTATAGAGAAGCCATACGCTGTCTGAATCGCAAGCTCTTATGATGTAAAATTTTCATTGTTACATGTTGTATGTGAATAATTTACTGTCTAGGGTTGTTATAAACTACTTGTGTGCTGTTTATACAACTAAGATGGCAAACAAATAGAGATTTATATTGTATTTTTAAGGGATTACAGATAAATTGGTATAGGAAACTGTTTGATCGTTAACTGTATAACTTAATACACCTCTGCCAACTCTACAAGGATTAAGGCTTGAGCTTATGTTTGTATATATATTCGAATAATTCGAATTCGGTCGAAAAAAAAAAGAGAAAAAAAAATATACATATATATACGCTGTTAAAATGCTGAGAAACGTGTTTTCAATATTTTGCAAATTGTAACATAAAATACTCATGTGACTAATAGAGGCACGTGGTTAAAATCTGTTAGATGCATTCTGGCACTAAAGTGTTATATTTATATATAACTTTTTTTCACAATTTTATCAAACAAAGAAATAAGCATATAATAAACTGTTATTTGTCACCATGGGTTGTTCAAACAATATTATATAAATGTACAACTTGATATGAAGTATCTAATACATTGTTCATTTATATTCGATATTCAAAGTCACAAGAAAACCGTTTCTGCATGAGACGACGTGCTCATCCAACGAGAAAAAACCATTCATTCACCGCAACCAATGAACATTAAAATTTATTCATAACCTCTGCCGAAACGGAACACAAACAACAAAATCATTATTATTTAAATATAAAAATTACTGTTTAATATTCAAGACGAGAAACGTAAACTTGGAATATTTAATTAATAAGTGAAGAAAGAAAAAATAGGACGGCGCTCGCCCTGCTACACTTCAAAATTATTGAATTTGAATCGGTAGTATTATTCTGTCAGCGGCACAGGGCGATCAATTAGTTTCCTGTCTGACTACCGAAGCAGGGTATAGATACCATGTACGACCGTCTTTTTCTTAATGGGGATCATTTATTGGGAAGGCGAGAGAGCCAAATTGAATTGTTGAGACGCCGGGGCGTCGGAATTCGTTTATGGCAGCTATTGAATGTGCATGCCTTCGACATTGTTCGTCTGCCGATATGGAAATGAGTGGAACTCTTTTGGGCGGAATGTTTAAAGCGCGCGTGCCGTTTCAGCGCTTCTGTGAAATGCAAAACACTGTGTGCGAACCTGGTTCTCTGTGCATTATTTATATACACACACATTTTGTTTTTCATTTAACTATAATATATTGATATAAGAGTTATTTTTAGGTAATATATACCTAGTCTTATCTAATTTTTGTAAAAGAAAAAGTAGGTAGAAAACACCCAACACTTCTCTAACTGAAGATACTTCTTTGTGGAATGAATCATACAATTGATTTAAATAGGATTTCATTAGAATGTATTTATTTACATTATTAATGCCTTGGGAGTTAAATACAATCAGTTCATCCGTAAACTAGTTTTTGTAAATTAATTTATGGCAATTTAATTTAATGCGACCACACTCTAGCCGCCATAACTGTCTGCTGATAACAAATTGCCTAAATAAGCAATATTTGCTCACATAAATTTGAAATCCAATTTGAGCATACTGATTATAACGTAACGTTCTAATTAGAGTGTTTATGGAATGCAATAACAATATATCAATGAAATTTAAGTAATTTCCATACTTACTTTGTACGAGTAGAGTACGTATGTACGGGAAATACAAAAAGATATTATTAATAATAAGAATAAATAAATATAATAGACATTTATTCAATCAGAATATCTAACCAGGACAAGCTAAACCATATATGTTAAAGAACTACGAAAATACGGTTATATAAAAAAGTACGTAAAAAATTCGGTTTTAAATTGTTTGTCATTTATCTTTATTTATCCAACCACAGACAATAAACAACGCAGGCAATTTTTTTAAACACCCGGGAAAATTGTATGGGTTCGTTCGCACACCGCAGAGCGTGCGTCCGACATGACAAATGCTCAGATTGACGTGAAATAGATTTTTGAATGGCAGCCATATTGGATCGACTACTCGACCGGCTAAAACTGGATGAAGCCGGTTCGAGACGGTATGAAGTGGTTAGTGCAAATGTGTTTTCTAATTTGCTTTCGATTGTGTTGAAGGATTGGAGAGGATTGTTTTCGAATCAGTTTTTCTTTGATGAAAGATACATTAGGGTAAGGAAAACAAGTGTTCTTGTATCCGTAAAGCTGTGAGGCTACTTAAATTACATTTTGATTAGAAATAAAATATAACATATTTACATATACTCTCTGAAAGATAACAATCTGATTCCTTAGTCGCATTTTATGAAACCATTGTGAGGAGATGGGGCCACCCGTTCTACTAAATTATATCGATGCTTCTGATGAGGAGAATTATTTGCAATGACATGATTGTTTATAAGTTTTGTTGTAAAATGAGTATAGAGAAATGTGAACAAGGTGGGCACTCGTATTTCAGAGGCTACATAAAGTATTGACTGTTTTAGTTGTCTTAAATCAATTCGCACAACAACACATTATTTCTTTTCTAATTAAACCAAATAAGGGCACATCGGTTCTATGATTTAAAAGTCTATAGCAGAAATAGGTAGCAAAATATTTTTTGTTTTTATACATCTGTACAGATACCGATGACTTGAAAGTGTACTCTCATGTTCCCGTGTATAGTATAACTGAGGCTATTTGTAAAATAAATAGTGAGAGTGAGTAAGGCTCGTTGGTCTGACGGGTTTGGCTTGACAGTAAACCCATTCAAATTTCAACCTATAATTGTTTGCAGCCCCCGACTGAGATAACTTGCCATCTTTGACGTTTAACGGATCAATTATGCATTTTTGTCGTTCTATAAAGGACCTAACGTCTGATAATTGACACCAACCTTAACATGCAAATCCAAGTGATTAGTGTCAGTCAAAGAGTCACAAGAACTCTGCGAGCGTTATATTGTTTAATGAACTTTCACCCATCTAAGACAAAAGCTATGTTAGTTCAGACTTCAAAATTATGATGTATGCTACTACAACCTCAACGCCGACTGCTGAATAACTGCATTCGATTCATTTTTAGTCTTCAATAGTTGATCTCGTTTTCTCATTTCTCTCTAAATTGAAATGGTTTCCGATTTGTCAGCGACATCATCTACATACCCTCTCGTCTCTATATTCCATACTCAATTCACCTACTTCTCCTGTGTATTTTACGTGTCTCTTCCAGTTTCTTTGCTAGAACCACTTGTCACTGTCCACTTTGACAGACATCTTCGATCTTTAATCAATCTACTACTAATACGCCTAAATAATTCTTTCACCAATGTATGTGTATGTATAATTCAACACTAATAAAACACGTCCATCACATTTGTTATCTTAGTTTACATTGGCATTAATTTTCCCTTTTGGCTTAGATACTTGAACTCGCATACATCTCGGAGCCAATGAAGCCTAAGATAACCTACTTACTGCAGTCTTAAACTAGTTTCCTATAACAATGTTAAGACTCAGTATGGCAGGTACAGCCTCGCCTCTCACGGTAAATTGGTTCGTCGGTTAGCAAGAGTAGGTCAGCTTTCAGAAGCTCTACGAAGCATTCGCTGGTAATACAAATTTGTCTTAAGATTTATAGACTAAACTAAACTTTTTAGTTTTAGTACTTAGATCTTTGAAAGTGATTTATAAAAATTCTAATATTCAAAAATATAGAATAGAAGACAGCCGTCAGAAAGTGGGCAGAAGAAGATGATGTCTTAAAGACATATAAAATATTTTACATACGATACTTGTATTTATTAGTGCTGAAGAACTATCAATACAAATTTATTTAAAAATACTTTTCAGTTCGGCGAAAATCTTGAATCCACGATGTCGACCCTACCTACCTCTCGCCAGCGAGTTAGGCTACTTCAAGTGCTGCAGCAACTAAAAATTGATTTTATTATAGTAAAAACTTTATCCCTCTATTTTATCTCTAATCAAAATTTCATTGTTTTAGGTGCAGTTGGTGGGGATGGCGACGACAGTGATGATAAGGAAAAGGAAGAAGAAGCAGAACGTGAACGACAGGAGGCGATCCGTGAGGCTGAAGAACGACGCAAGGAGAAGCACCGCAAGATGGAGGAGGAACGCGAGAAGATGCGTCAAGAGATCAGGGATAAGGTATGAAATTACTTTAATAAAATATATTTATAAATAGGAGAATCTAAAAACTTCCATAAGAGAAATAGGGAGACGAGAAATTGATGACAAAAGTAATATACAAGAAAAACTATCGCAGACCATATCAGTAATATTACCCTAAAACTTAATATGATACGACGTAATAATATTTAATTGTTTTTATTCCCAATTGCAAATAGATATATAGACTGGTAGGGACTTTACTACAAGCAAGGAAAGAAACCAGTATCGATCTTATTACAATCTACGACCGCTTACAGACAACAACTGATGAACTACAATCTAGACGTCAGTTGAAGTGCTTCTACTTAAATTAAAGAAACGGGAAGTAGAAAGGAATAGGGTACAGTTATCGGTTATATACCGTGTTGCTTAATTCTTATCTCACACAGTAATCAAGACTCACTAAAAAGAAATACGAATACCTAAAGAAAAATAACAAAGTTTGATTTTGTGTTCGCCGTTTACAATCTAAACAATGGCACTATCCTAATTAAATATAGAGAAGCGACAAAAGAAATATACAAAAAAGAAACAAACTCTAATCAAAGAGATATTAGATAAGAAACAGATAAGAATCAATAAACAGGTGATGAAATTATTTAAAATCGTTTTGAAATCAAAAATAATCCCAACTTACAAATGTATAGACGTAGAAAACTCATTTAAGAAGAAACAAAATGTAACTCAAAAAAAAACTAAAGATAATATGATAAACAATTTTAACAAGAAAATTTTGAATATAATATATAATATATATCAAATAAAATGTATTTTGAAATATGCTTTCATTCAGAATCAGGTCATGCTTACCATAAAGACGCATTTTAATTAAAACAAAACTTCAGCTCAATTGGACTTCGGAAACCGGTTTGACGTGCAAGATGTGACCCAAAACATACATTGGAAGTTAAATACAAGACTGTTAAAAGCTGACAGTGTGTAACTAAAGTTTAAAAAGTTCCTACTTACTTTTTCATCATCTGATAACTCGAGTTATAATACCTTAATTACACCCCTTGGTGTATATTAAAACAACAGAAGCCAAACAAAAGTTTTTTTTTAATTTTTGTAGCTCTGTCTATATGTTTGTTTACACATCACGCAAAAACTATTACATAGAATTGAATACCATTTTCACACCTGTATTTGCTAGATATAAAACTTAAAATATAGGATAGATACTTGATTAAAAAAAATTATGCGTACACGTAAAGTACAAGTACAGATCGCGGGCGGCAAAGCTAGTAAACTATATTCACTATATAAACATATTTTTTCAGAAAACCAAGCAAAACCTACATAATATATATATATATGTATTGACAGTTGTAGGTTTTGCTTGGTTTCACGAGTGTTACAGTTTCATAAGAGAACCAATTTTTATCTTATTTACTTTCGGCTAAAGTACAATTTTATTTTTGATCTTGGGAAGTAATTTAGCGAGCACACGAAAATCCAGAGAGGTCAATAGTAAAATATGACGTCATCCATTCAACAATTAATCTGGACAGGCGGGATGTATGTCAAGCGCCCTCTAAAGCTGTCCACACGTCAGATAATTTGTTCGACAAGCGTAGAGGGCGCTTCACTTCGCTCTTTCAAAGCGGATTACCTTTATGATGCTTGGTTTTATTTGTGTTTAATTGGAGGTTATTTAGTTTTGACATGTAGTGTTTTGATCGGTTAGTCAAAGGTGTGAAGTTTTAAAGCAGTCCTGTCTTAGTGATTTGAAGAAATATTATGGATTTCGTGAGGTTTATGTTGTTTTTGTTTTTTTAGGAGGTAGAGCCATGCTTAGGCACGAATGCCCCCTCATCACCCTCAAAGGCGGGCACCGCACTTACAATTCATAAGTTACAGGGGTCCATGGTCAGCAGTTGTCACTTTCCATTAGGTGACCCGTCTGTTCATCTGTAAATCATAAAAAAGTAGAGTTCAATCTCCGGAATTCAAAAATATTTTCGTTACTTGTAAGAACTGGCAGCCTTGGGTAATACAATGGTTCAGTAAGACTGAATTCTAGGGATCTGCTTGGAACATTACTGTACTATAGACGAGGAGAATATTTATTGATGCTTTCAGATAGTATTTTAAAAACAAACACTAATACTAGTTTTTGACTAATATAACAGCCATAGAAGATCCGGTATTATTTGTAAAGCTATGTACATATATGATAAAATTCTATGCCCATAAAATTAAAATGACACATTTTTACCCATATGTCCAGAAAGGAGGGTTATTATAATCCGAGTATATTTATGTATATATGTTTATTTCTTTGTTTGAGTCGCCTTAGTAGCGGGAGTAACAAGCTCATAGGTAACATTTCAAGATAACGTCACAAAAAAATATTGTTAAGATAATAATGCAATATGATTTTATGTGTTTCTTACACAATTTTACTTTGTTAAATTTATACACATTGTACACATATCATACATATTTACATTTGAAGACGACCTTAGAAAACTTATCAGAACAATTTACATTTGTCGTAACAGCCAACAGTATACAAACTTAAAAACTTAAAAAATGTACATTCCTAACAAAATTAACGCAAAACACAATTCTGTGCCTCCCTCAGCGGCCAAACAATAAAACGAAAAACTCCGCCGACCTAACTAAGTCAACGATAATTCCACGAAAAAAACATCTGCAAACCAGTTAAACACTCCTCCAAGCTTCTTCGCTAATTAAAAAAATCTCCTTGCCGTCAATTCTTGCGTTCAAATTGACCTAAACTTGATATAAATAAACGAAAAATAAAACCATCTTCAACTAAAAACCCGAGTTTTACTTATTTTTAATTAAAATTTGTAATAATCCACGACCGGGGAATGTTTCACGACAATTCATGGGGTCGCTTAGTCTGCATTCCATTTCACTTTATTGAGACGTTGGGGTATATAGTGGGGTGTGTACCCTATACAGAAGAATTTAATATAGGCACTATCTCTGAAATAAGTCAGATTTTTATTATTTGTCGGTCGTAAAAGGGACGTGAGAATTTTACACTAGCGCGATAGCGGTACGTGCTCGGGTCTCTAACGCGGTGTGGTCTGAAAATTAACAAGTGTTTTAATATATGTTTTGTTAAGTCATACAGTTGTTTATATTTTGTATATAATTATAACACGCTACATATAGTTATATATGATATACATGGTGTTTACCCAACTGTGCCGGGAGTACGGTTATGTTGTAAAGTATATACATACATATATGTATGTATGAATATATAATGGTTCTTTTTCACAACGAAAAACCTAAACCGCTTGATGGAGTTCGACACGTGAGGATTCAATTGAATTGTCTTTTTAGTGTGTGACCTAGAGTACCACATTTCAAGACGACGTCCTCAATAAAAATGAAGAGGAAGTTTTACCTTTTTATCTTTGTAATGGAATCGGTTTTAAATATATAACATTTTTAATTTGTGCTTTTTTAATCTTTGATCTTTGGCATGATATGTTGGGATCTTTTACATTTTATAATATTTTTTTTTTATAATGTATGGTCCTTTTGTGTTTTGTGTACAACACACAGTGCTTTCTCGGTTACGCATAAATCTATTTTACAAAACCCGCAATGGTATGCATATTACTGAAATACCTAAAGGATATCATTAACGTTGTGGTTTTGATGCATATACAATACATGTACATTTCCATAATATGATCATTGACAACATTTTGTATATAACGAGTTCAAATGTTGCTTTGAATTTTAATAACAATATAAATTCATACTATAAATTATTTGATATATTATAAAATAATATCCCATTTTTATACATATCATTTATCCTGGGAGAGCCATGCTTAGGCACGTATGGCCGGCTCGATAGAAGTAATCACCACCTCACAGAAAACCAGTATACAAATAATGCTTGCGTTGTAATTACCGACTCAGTGAGGGTACCAAAGGCCCAAACTCCCCCTACACATACTTTAAACGTAAACCTACTCCTGACACTAATATTCAACTAAGTTAAAGTAATACTTATAGGTCTGATATCCATCAAGTACCTCAAACAAGAAACGCAAAAGGTACATATAAAAATAAACATATCCAAATGTATATAAAATGGTATAAGAAAACAAGAAAGTAACTAATTCACTGCGTATCTCTGGAGAGTACAAATGAGATAAAAATGTGGATGACATTGCACTAATGAAGTTAATTAAATAAATAAACAGCCTCTGACATATACTCACGGGAAGGTTCTTAATCTAGTGACAAAGAAACGTCACGTTTTCTAAAGAGTGGTCGAGATGCTTCTTTTGAGATTCATGAAATCTGATTGTCCTTAGCTGTTGTGTTTTATTTAATTTAACAATTACAACTTAAAAACCGTTGGCATTGAGGGACATATTAGGCGACTATTCTTCCCATTTATTTGTCTCTTGACTGCATAGATGGCACAATTACATGTGTAACTTAAATATGAGACTGCAATATGTACATACATATGTTTATTACTATTTAAAGTATATATATATATATATATATATATATATATATATATATATATATATATATATATATATATATAATTCTATTAAGCCAGAGCCAGTCATGAAGCTAGTTGCCAATTACAATACGTAGATCCTGTTGAGAATAACCGGCGAGAAACTCTTTGGTCACTCTTTTTTAACTTTTTTTTTTCTGGTCACATTGTTTATAAGCAAGGTCAAGGAATATTCTTCTTTCATTCTTCTTCTCATTCCTTGAAAAAGACAGCTACCGCACTAGGATTACTTTAACTGTGTCGCGGGGGACTTTACAAACATTTAAACAACGGACACATAGAAGACAAAGAACAACAATTTGAGGATTACACAAAGTGTTGTCCCGTGCAGGGATCGAATCGACGACACTTGGCGCGGCAGCGTAGTGGCGAGGTGACCACTTAGACCGCTACGCCATCCGTGCAGTCTGTGTATATTACTATGTAAGACTATGACAGTGTAACATTTATTTTTAAATCTCAAAAGATCAAATGATTACAATATTACAGAAATTATTTATTGTAAATTATGTCTGACGAATTCAATCATTTATTTATATATAGTATATTTTTGGCATCGGATTAAAATTAAACTTTCAATTCTCAATATATCTTGTTTACAGAGCTGTGAATTTGCAGATAAAACATAACAGAGAAATGCAAGCAAAACCAACATTCTTAATATTTACTACGCCATCCACAGGCTGTGTACAAAACATTATTAATACTTAACAATATAATCTACACATACAGAGTGATGTTTGTTTAGTAGATTAGAGAGGGACACGATTTGTCGGGTCCAGCAAACATACCAACGACGGCTTACACGCCGCGTATATAAAGGATTAACTTGAGAATATACATTATTTGATACTCAATGTTAACACGATTGAAAAGGTTACTAGTTGTGATTTTGATGGATGGATGGATAGTTGGATCTATGGATCTAATATTAGTTTGGAAATTTACAAAATATTGTAATCAATTTCAGGATCGGAAATCCTATTGGTGTAGTGATTAGTGACCCTGACTGTTGAGCTGGGGCCGTGGTTTCCATTCTCACACGGGATAAAAATTTGTGTATTTTACAAATAATTGTCTCGAGTTTGGATGTTTTTTTTTTTTTGTTAATTTTTGTATGTTTGTGAAGTCCCCTTGACACAGGAATAAAAAGTTATCCAAATATAGAAGTTGTCTTAAAAAAACGTGTGCTAAGCGTGCAATTTAAACATTACATCTTTAGTGTATAGTACAATAACTTCAGCAGTCCACCACCTTTTGCATCAAGTCTTGTCAGCCATCATCATCATCAAGTTTCCTCAGATCATCAAAAAGGCTATTTTAATGACACCTTACCGTCACAAAGCCACTCATACATACATGCATAGACGCCCGTGGAAAACACTACCCCGTTGACCAGACACTTTCTTCATTTCCGTATTTCAGTATATTCTGTTTAAGTGCTAACATGTCCTTTTACGTATAGATATGTTACGAATGAAAATATTTATTTTAACACAACAAACATTGTGATTACGATATATAATAAACAAAGGAGAACAAGGATGGAAAATGAAATAGATACATTATAAAAACAACCTATAGATCTATATTTCAATTCTATATTTGATCAACTATATACAGGTATTACATTGTGTTGTGTGTGTGTGTATACATACTGTTGTAACTTTGAAAATAATATTACAAAAGTAAAAGTACCTCATATTCATGAATCTGTCTGACTGTTATATTTTCATGGCTAAACGGCTGAACTGATTTTGATAATTAGAGACCTGGGGCCTGGCATACGATGCTCTTTATATAATAACGAACCGGGCGCGGTGGTGGGAGCTAGTTTATTATAAAACTGAAACCACATATGTCATAAATGACAGTATCACTGTCTGTCTATAGAAACTGAAAAAGTGGAAGACTAGTCAGTTAGTCGTCTTCTGTTTGTTTTCTAAATTAATTGTTACTATATAAGGTAACACGGGACTAGAATTTTTGTGTTCAACAAATTGTTATTTTAGTGTGTGTAATATCCCCGCGACACAAAAATCATTCCTAAAGCTGGAGGGACTTGTTTTCCGTATATTTTTTATTCATTAAGATTCACTATGCACCCGGAACTTATTTTTTTTTTTAAATTGTCAACGGCATCCTAACGAACTGAGTGCATGATAGCATGTATTTCAACAATTATCATTATAATATATCATTTCTGCAGATACCAAAATTACCTTTCAAAACAACATGCACACATATATATGCATATGTATGTCTATAAAATAAACAATCCATGCTGAGTTATATTCCACGGAGCATAGATTCAATTGTACAAATGGAATCACAAACTCCGTCGACCAACATTGCGCCACCTGCCGACCAACATTTACATAATTGTATAATGTACTTGTCTACATATCGTGGATAGGTGGAAACGTTGGAAACAAATTTAATTAAATTTATATCTCTAAAAACTATATATATATACTTATATAACAATAATTAATTTATAAATATAATAAATTTGAAAATGTATCATAGTTTTCAATGAAATTGATACTAACACTTTTTATATGAAAAGTAATGTTGCAATATTTGGAAATTTATTTGATAGATGTAACTTTAACTCTTCTACCAGAGTACCACGAGAAATGTGAAGTCCTACGAGAAATGGAGGTCTACTTATACTTGACTGACTGCTGAGTTAAAGGTCATGGGTTCGATTCCCATGCGGGACAAATAGTTGTCCCGAGTCTGGGTGTGCTTTGTGTCCATTGTTTCTATGTTTGTAAAGTCTCCAAGACACAAATTTTAGTCCTATTCGCGATTATTCGGAGTTGTTCAACTAAAACACTTCAGGATGATAAATGTAGAAGCGGACTATACCTATATAACTACATGTAAATTACAGACAGTTATATAAAATAGAAATAAAGTTTATTCCACATAAATAGAGTACATTAGTTGACAGGTGTTTTTAATTTATATCGCTTCTATATGGTCTGCGAGTGGCATCTGAAGGTGTGTAATATATTACATGCAAATGATTAATATAAACAAATTGAATTGAGTTTTCCCTACTGAATGCCGGTGATAGAGTCACTACGCAGGGACTATTTAAGCTGTTCACGATCCTTATTATCAATTTGGGATCTTAATAATCTATATGTGAAGTATTTAGGTAGAATAACACAAACGCTATTAAATCCTCACCAGCACACCTCGCGAGAGAGCCGTCGCATCAGGGTGAGACGAAGTGGCACTTCCCTCGTAATTTTCTCGCGAGCACCCATTGTGCCTCTTGAGCCAAATTATGGGCAATTTCACCGTAAAAAGGCCGCAAGGTTCTAGCGATAAGTGGCTCAAATTAGGGGCTGGATTGGCTATGCTAGTGCAAGAAATCTTGAAAACCTCTCAGGGAAATATGTCATTTCTTTTATTCGATTTTCTTTTCCACAAGTATTTCCCCTTTTCTTTAAAATGTCAAGAGCTTTCAGTGGATCAATCGCATTCAACTTTCTGGCTTTTTAATTACATTAAATTTTATCTTGCACTTTGAGCTGTACTGTATATATTAGGTATGTAATATATAATATACATATGTGAGTGAGTAATATAATATGAGTGACGCTACTGAATTTCTGTAATTGTACCGAGAGCATTACAAATACACATACCTATTGTTTTATACGCAAACTTAAAGACATTACTCAAAAAACCATCAACAGTAAAACAACAAAATTAACTACAACAAATAAATTTCTCGAAATATTGCCATACGTTACTCTCACTATTTAAGCGATTCAATTCAAAATACAAACTCGAAAAACATAACCCTTCTTTTTGCGCAGTCAGTTAAAAAGAGATATTTAAGAGACATATAGCTAAAACGGCATTTGTGTATACAGAGCTGAATTGTAATTGTGGAATAAGAGACACTTTAAAATTGTTTCACTTACGTTTCAGGCGAGAACTACGTAGGCTATTAGTCGGACCATTACGGTGCGCCCGCCTGTTCTGACGCTTGCTGTCACTAATAAAATTTGTACCCTAAATGGCTACGTCAAAGGACCTCGGTAATTTTAAGTTGGGTGCTGGGTGTGGCCTTCAACATGAGCGGTAGCGGTTTTAGGAAAATATGAGATGACTACTACGACAGGTTTTTTTTTTTTTTTTTTTCTTAATATTTATATACTCTCAAGATTGAAAACTAGCACATGTTGACCTTAGTAGTATGCGCTATCAGTACCCATATGAAGTAATATTGTTCTCTAGAGGTTCTATTAAATATTATCTCCACCTGGAACAGAATAAGACTTAACTGTATTCATTATTATTATTATTATTATTATTTATTACTTCGATATTCCTATTCCAAGTTACACATATATTTCGTTTTAATACTCAAATTAAATCAATTCATATAATTAGTCGCGATCCACCATCAAGTGGATGAGAGGGCCTACTCCATTCACAATCTCATTACCACTTTGTCGTTTCCTCCCTTCCGTGATCTAAGGATGCGGTAAGTTAGACGGCGGAAATTAATATTTTGTTTAGTTTAGGGTGGCGTTACATTAGTGTCTGCATCAGACGGGTGCCGTAGGTAAGAATAAAGTTATTGAAGTTGAGAATGGGTTCCTAGGTTTTAGTTTAAAGTACATACATACATACAAACATACGCTCACGCCTGTATCCCCGGAGGGGTAGGCAGAGGTGTATTAAACACCTATATTTTGCGATCCCTAAGTCGCCTTTCACGATACACCCGGGAAGAAATGGAGTGGTCCTATTTTACTCCACCGTGAACCTTTTTTTAACATAACATCAGATAGATATTGCAAAGTACTTTACATCATACATATATTGACAGATAAGTCTTCAAAGACGATCGCTTTCATTCTCTGTAACTATTTTTATAACAATTAACATCAGCCAGCAGTGGGGATGTACCCCATAATTAAAACTTACACTCGCCAACAACTTTTCTACGAGTTCCGAACTCTGACGTGTACGTGTAACTGTGCCTTAACAAACGGACTTTGATGATGGACCCTTAATTAATTGTCTCTTTGACACTCCATTGCTCGGCTTTTTCACATTCCTTTGATATCAAGATTATTCAATTTGATACTTACTTTCAAAGAAATTTTAGTCATGATCCTTATCCGGTTTACACAAAGGGCAGTGCGTAAAGCGCTTCTTTCCCTCGACGTTCATAAGTCGAGTGGGCCCGATAGAATCTCTCCTATCGTGCTGAAGACGTATGCTCCAGAGTTAGCACCGGTTTTAACGCGCCTTTATCGGCTTTCCTACTCTCTTGGCGTAGTCCCGAACTCGTGGAAGACAGCTCTAGTGCACCCAATCCCTAAAAAAGGAGATCGCTCGGATCCGTCCAACTACAGACCCATAGCCATCACCTCCTTGTTCTCCAAGATAATGGAATCCATTGTTAACTGCCAGCTCCTCCGGTACTTAGAAGACCACCAGCTCCTCAATGATCGACAATACGGCTTCCGTCAGGGTCGTTCAGCTGGTGATCTTCTCGTATACTTGACTCACCGGTGGGCACAGGCGATCGAGACCAAGGGGGAAGCGTTGGCCGTTAGTTTGGACGTGGCGAAGGCCTTCGATCGGGTCTGGCACAAAGCGCTCCTTGCGAAGCTTTCCGAGAAACTGTGCAATTGGCTCACCAGTTTTCTTACAGACAGAAGCATCAAGGTCGTTGTTGACGGTGCATGCTCCGACTCGAAGTCTGTTAATTCTGGTGTCCCACAAGGCTGTTTGCTATCACCCACGCTGTTTCTTCTGCATATCAACGACATGCTGCAGATTAGCAGCATCCATTGCTATGCAGACGATAGCACGAGTGATGCCCTTTACACCGGCCGCGCTAACATTTCTCGGGTAAACGTCATCGAAAGCCGATCCAAACTTGTGTCTGAAATCGAAACTTCTTTATCAAAAGTTTCAGATTGGGGTCGACTTAACCTAGTCCAATTTAACCCCACGAAGACACAGGTTTGCGCGTTCACCGCTAAAAAGATGCCATTGGTCGTATCACCTCAATTTGAGAGTACTTCCCTAACTGCATCAGCCAGTATCGGAATCCTGGGCGTCGATATATCAAGCGAAGTCCAGTTTCGCGGTCACTTAGAGAGTAAGGCCATATTAGCCTCGAAGAAGCTTGGTGTGCTAAACAGATCGAGACAGTATTTTACTCCGGCCCACTGCCTGCAACTTTATAAGGCGCAGGTTCGGCCGCACATGGAATACTGTTCTCATCTCTATGCAGGTGCACCCCAGTACCAACTTCTGCCTCTTGACCGCATTCAACGGAGAGCGACTCGCATCATCAATTGCCAAGATATTTCTGATCGACTTGACACCTTGGCGTTGCGTAGAGATGTAGCTTCACTCTGCATCCTCTATCGCTTGTATCATGGGGAGTGTTCAGAGGAATTGTTCGGACTTATACCGGCTGCTGGTTTCCGCCATCGTCCTACGCGACAAAATATCCATCCCCATCACCTGGACGATTGGCACTCCACCACTGTGCGCTTCTCCAGAAGCTTTTTGCCTCGCACAACCAGCTTATGGAACAAATTGTCGCCAGCCGTATTTCCGAACCGATACGACCTTCAAACCTTCAAGAAGAGAGCGTACCTCTACCTAAAAGGCCGGCAACGCACTTGTGACTCTTGAGTTGCGGGTGTCCATGGGCGGCGGTTGTCACTTGCCATCAGGTGGCCCGTCTGCTCGTTTGCCCCCTATCGCATAAAAAAAAAAAATCCCTCGAATGTACTTCTACGAGGTGCTACGCACATCTACGAGGTGCTACGAAATGCTACACAGTCTACGCAAATACAAGAAAATGGCTCACAAATCAATTTAATAAGCTTTAGATGAACCAAAAAAATAACTTATAAACTTTACTGCATAGGAGGGAATATGCATTTTTCCAACATATGTGTTATTTCTTAGTCTCGACAATTATATGGATTTTGACATGTAAGGTGTCATTGTCATCGTCTTAATAGTGGGAGTTACATAGGGTATAACATTTGGAGATAACGTCAACAAAAAAATACAGAGAAGGTTAATAATACAGGTGGGTTTATTTTTATATTTTTAATTAACAATATTTATATATTGTAGTAGTTAGAAGAATCGCACTTCAAGTTTTGAGCTATTGTCTACTACTCTACTCATTAATCCATCTATACAAGCAATCTTCTCTTTTCCTTCCCCTTCTATATTCTTCCTCCTATATCCTCCCTTTCTTATGATATTTCAAATTTTCACCTATTCCCATAAGTACCTGGATGACGGCAAAGGACTTGTGCCCTGTAACTGGGCCTAAATTATAATCCATTAGCTATGGGAAACCTGCAACTCAAGAGTCTTAAGTGCGTTGTCCATCTTTGAGGGCAGGGAAAAGGGGAAAGGGGGAGGAGGCGAAAGAGAAGAGGATGAGTTGGGGCTCCGGTACTCTTACTCATTGGTAAAACAATGTAAGCATTATTTGACAGCTGGTTATATGTGTGAACATATAATACAGCTACGCTACGACACTGTACATAACCGGTTTTATCTAGGCGAAATATAAGTATAGTTAGTTATAAGGGTTTTAAAAATACCGATAAGCAATAAACATATCATATATTTACTTACAGATTGAAATATTATTACATGTAAATACTATTTCAAATCGACGCATTTTCGAATTAATATCTAATAATCACACTCCCACTGAATATATAAAGTGTATAAAAACTACTAATAAACCTGACGTGGTATATTTCTGCTACTATTATAGTATATTTATTTCATCAAAGTAACTCTCAGAAAATCTCGGTAACTTTATCTCAGTTTCTGTACATGTTGTCTTTGTTTGACCGTATATTCCTTTAATCATTTGAGAAAAATTTCGCGGAAACTTTTTAAAAGTACAAACAACTGACACAAAGAAGACGCAGACTCGTGACAACTATTTGTGAACCGCACCTTTTTTGTCCCGTGTTGGAATGCTCAGCAGTCGGGATCACTAACCACTAGACTATCAAGCTTGTCTAATAATATAAATAAAAAAAATGTTGACTAATTTATTTTTATTTATACTAAGACACAAGAAACTGTATAAACATTTTTACTATACATATTTCATATTTAAACATTTTAGGCGTCTTGGGCCCACAATCAAGTTTCTTAAATTTGTAAAAGTAACCATACCCAATCAATGACAACCATATGCTATAAAGGTGTAAGTCTAGATTTAAAAAAAAAAACTCTTAATGAGACAGTGTAAAAGTCTATGTTAAAATGTAATATGCTTAATTACAGTATTGAGGGGACTTAACAAACATTCAAATAACGGACACAAAGAACGCCCAGACTCAGAACAACAGTTTATTAGATCACTAAAATGAATTAAATGTTAAACGAATGCTGTACTGTACGTGGTCGAACTAAAACAACTTACTGTCAATAACCAAATACCTAACAAGAACATTAACGTTACCCTACCTAATTAATGAAAACAATGTCTGTAAACCCTATTTATAACTATAAAAGCAATTCTTACTAAGACGGTTTTTATTACTAACTGTTATTGCGTGACACTCAACTACGTTGTTGCCAACCCTTATATAAAATTATTTATTAAAGCCCTTATTAACTATGGACAGATAGACAATCTAATAATTTTCACTATGATGGACGTTCGGCACAAATATAGAAATTCAAGTTAAAATTAATATTTTAGTGAAGCATTACTTGACGAATCAGTAAAGATATATTGATCTTATAACGGGGTAAGGGAACGGGAATAAGAATATGGCTTTAAATCCATAATGGATAAAATCGTCTTGTCTTACTTACAATCCTTTGAGATAGTAATATAGATATCGCAGACTGGCTGTGATTTCGTACCTGAGTAACAATTATTGTTCTATTATTGTATATACAATAATCATCTTAAAAATGTTCATACCTCGAATCAGGATCAGTTTGAAATTGGAAGTAAAGTTTTCGTGGCTAAATGTTTTCTTGTATATAGCATTATTGACTTCTGCCCGCGTGGCCTGGCTAATATTGGGGTAGCAGTTCCCATTCTGAAGTATGCAAAATTGCATGATAATCGCATGATTCAATAACTATTGAAAAATTAATGCTATATAATTACTGATATTTTAATTGAATGCCATTAAAATATCAGGTAGGATGTCACTAAATGCGTTTTGATATATTTTATAAATAAAACACAAGTATACATTTAAAATAGCCCCAATTTGATAATCCCACCAACGATTAGAAAAATGCAGGCAAAAAAAAAACACTAAAACTCATATATATATGTATGTATGTATATATAAAAGAGACCGACACACAGATACACACATAAGATGTTATTGGAAATACGAAATATATTGAAAATAAATAAGTGCATAATGAGCAATTCGAAAGCAATTGGCCTCGACGCCATAATCATTGGCAGCTGAGTCCAATTTATAATCGTTCGTGCAGAGAATTGCTAATAAAGGACAAGGGTAGGCCAATGAGGTCTCAGTTATAATGGCACAAGTTAGAAATGTGCGGGTTATACCCCGAGTTATGCTTAGTGCTGAAGTTAATTTGAAGTGATTACTTGAAGCAATAAATAGTTAGATTATAATCCTGAGGGGGTAGAAGTTGTGGCAACCGTATTACTATATGTTAGGTTAAGGTCTGATGAAATAAGGTCTAGTTTATAGATGGGTTTATTGTTATACATGCGGACGTACGTTTGCTGACTTGTTTGTAAAAAGTATACGAAGACGTTCAAAATATTGTGATTATTTTAGAGCAAAGCCACTGAGTAATTTTTACTGCTTGATACATTTAAAATCTAATCCGATGAACCAAGTTTGACAATATTTTTTTCTTTATCGATTTGTGATTTCATTTGTGTATACGATCATACAGTGCCCGGATGGCCTTAATAGGCTTGCCATGATGTTTCGCAGAAAGTGGGCATATGAGACGCCTCTGCCCACCCATACGGGGATACACATATGTGTGAGAGTATGTATGGTGTACAAAGAGAGTGATAAAACTAATGCTTTTTTTTGCTTTTGTTTTGACTGCTCGAATGGCGTAGCGGTTTAAGTGGTCACCTCGCCACTACGCTGCAGCCGACAACATCCTTAAATTGTTGTTCTGCGTTTGGGTATTCTTTGTGTCCGTTGTAAGAATGTTTGTAAAGCCCCCCGCGACACAGGAACTAATCCTAGTGCGGGAGTTGTCTTTTAAAAAAAAAGAGAAACAACAGAAGAACAAACTAAGGAATCCAATATGTCTATAGATGATGTGTACGGTGTGCAAAATAAAACGATCTAAGTGTTTGTGTAGGCGGCACTGTGGCGCATTGAGAATGCTTCCGATACATTAAGCCCGCCGCACGACATCAGTAGCATCAGCAAATAACTATTTCAAATAAAAAAATATATATTACATTAGTAAGCTCTCTATCATATCTTTTTCTGTTGCTTCTACTATAAATATTGCTTTCAACTCAATTATGTTTTTCAATGTGTTGTTACTACACTTTAAAAATAATATTGATAGAATTTTATTTTTCTTTGTACGTATTCAAAAAGGTGTTATGTTTTTTTCGTTTCTATAATTAAAACCATCTGTCAAATATATTTTTAATTCTTCCACTAAATTTCTTTACCGTTTACCGTGACGTCACAATTCAATCCCGTAACATTTCCATTCTAATACATTGAACCCAAGGAAGGACATGTGCGATGACGTCAATATCGTATAAAAAAACGAGCAGACAATCCCTGTTTATGCTAACGGTACTTGCGAGCGTTTGACACGTCATTTTCTAAAGCCGTGCGCCCCATAAACTCCCTATAGCAATTTTCCACCATATTGACGCATATGTACTCGCTGTTTAGGTACTTGTTATATATGTGTAGGAGTACTTATACTTTATAGTGCTCTGACGTCGAAAGGAAACGTATTAGTGATACAGTATTTTTTTATTGCTTATAGTATATATATATTTATGTATGCTTTTGCTTTTTTTTATACATACATAGGGCTCAGGCTTTACCCCGATCGGAGTGGGCAGAGACAACAGCTTGCCAGTTCGTACTTCGCACTATACGTACATACCTCACCTTACTTTGATTGATTTATTAGTATTTACGTATCATCTTTTTTTCTTTTTATTAGACTACATAGTAGATTCAGAGACAAATAGAAAATTGTAAATAGATTATAACTGTTTCAATTATTCCAATATCTGCCTGCGAATACTGACTTAATTCTGACCGGTCGTGGGTTTACTTGTCACTTTAATAAAATAAAGTAACATACTACATTATTTACTCAACTTATTACGTCATAAAACTTTCATAAGGTAATGTTCAAAGGGCGTTAACTGAACCATTCGCACTAAGCACTCACACCCTGTATAAACACACACACATACACATACCTATACAGACACTCCTTAGGCGACGGAGTGGAAATCTTCTGCCAGCAACTTTATACTCACACATACAAAATGTCTCAGTGTGTGTTGTTAGTTTAACAGTAGAAATAATATACTCGTAGAATTGAAATGGCTTCAATGATTTCGGCATATAAGGTTTTGAAGCTTCTTGATAGTGGAAATGTCATAGCGAGATAATTTCAACAAAAGAAATAGAAAACTATAAAAATACAGTCGGGTTTCAATTTTTTATAACAATTTGACTTATTGGCAAACAAAAACATTGAGCATTGAACATGAAAGGTATTACGAATTACAATCGTTCCAACGTGCTTAGACGTCTCGCCTACGGCGTAGAAATGACAAGAAAATAAAATGGATTTTTTAACATTAAAAATAAACACAAATAATCTTCATTAAAAGAAGTATTCTAACTCCGTCAGATTCTGTATGTCAATAGCAGTTAAAAAAAATAGAACTTGGTCAACGATGATCTTACCTTAAACTTATAACAACTAAACACTAGTAATAATTAAGTGATGATTAACCATGTTCAAATGTATATAATAAAATGAATATTTACTGAATACAATTTGCAAAAATATCTGTAACACTATATAATATGCCTCTTGAATAAAGAAGTATTTTAAGCGATTTTTGAATGCAATAGTACTCAACTCAACCTCTTTCAATCTATAGGTAATTTATTCAATATTACTGGTGCCATGCAGATGAAGCCTTTACGCATAAAAGCCGTTGTAGACTTGTGCAAACGGAGTCTAGTATTATCTCGCCTATTACGGATTTGACTAATACTGCAACCTCATAGATGTATAAGCTAGGTAGCTTTAGTATTTTATAGTCTTGAAAATATACTTTACAACTATCTGTAGTTTTTAGCCTGAACATATATTTAATGCACCTTTTCTTCCATTTAAATGCCATTACTGCGTCAGTTGATAGGCGCAGGTGACTTTACAATTATACTGACAAAAAATGACACCTAAAACACCGGGAACTCTGTTTTATATCAAGGACAGAGTTTGCCGTGTGATTCTCGGTGGATTCCATTCCATCCACCCCCAAAGGCGACCAAGGAATCGGACTGTTAACTATCAGACAGTATGTATACAGTCATAAAGAGCCCGTTTGCAGGCAATAGACTTGCCCCTATTACATTAGTGGGACCAAATTGTTATTTGCAAAAGATGGGTTTTGAACCAAGTTTAACAATATTTTTTTCTTTATCGATTTGTGATTTCATTTGTGCACCTCTGCCTACCCCTTAGGGCATACAGGCGTGAGCATATATATGAATGTAAGACTCTTTGTCTTTCGTTGTGTTTGTGTCACAGCAATGAGATTCCGGTAAACAAAACAGTCCATCTAAAGACTGTCTGTAAGAGATCACAGACTAAGGTGAGGCGGGATATTTATATTTCTCTATAGTTAGTGAACATATGCATAAAAATCATTTTTATCTTCCTCAGTTCCTCAGGGGCAGGCAGAGAGTATATTCTTTTTTAGTTTCGTTCTTACTGTATATTCTTAATACATACTCATTTACAATTAGTCTTGGATGTTAAAAAAACGTATTTTATAACCTTCTAAAATTATCCCCCGGAGGTCATAGCTCGATTATAACTCATTATATTCATAGGAATATAGATGCCTCAAATGTTACAAACAATTTTTTTTTTATTTCTATTAAATAATAAAATCAAAAAATATGTTATAAGAAGCGGAAAAATGTACTGACCGGTTTTGTCTTCACCTACTTTACAACATGCATATTCCCTTTGAAATATGTCCTGAATTCCTAAACTAACTTTAGTATATACTACAACAAATAAAAAGGTACCCCAACATCAATTTCCGGGCAGATGAGTTCAGTAACACGTTTAGCGCGCCCCCTGTCGGCAATCTTGCGCAAATTGGGCCGAGCGTCGGCTAATGACACTGGTTGCCGATATTGCCAACTACTCTAATGCTATACTCAATGTATGGATATAGTTGGGAATTATAGTCTATTGTAAAGATATTAGACTTATACAGCATATTTAATAGTTTAGGGAAGACTGTGAGCTCATCCGATTTCTACTTGAATTGGCACCTTACCGAAAACCTCCTAGAATAAAGTGTTTCTGGTTTGTAACAAGGTTGCGTATATGTATAGATATAGGTTACCACTAATTCAGTTTAATAAAAAATCATTAATAATAATTAGTTTGCATTTACTGGGGTAATCACTTTTTTATTATAATCCCGATAGCAGAATCCACGGGTAAGCTAAACTTCATCGACTATTGAAAATAAGTAGCAGTTAGTGTAAATAGACATTAAGTGTGTCTGTTTATTGTATATGTGTACGAATATATATATGTATGTGTATATATATTTGTGGATATGTTCTACATGGAAACACCAAACGTCACGCCAGTATAACCACATAGCGACGAGAGAATTCAGATTCTCATTTGCACAACAACTAAACATTTACATTGAATTACAGAATTAGAATAGAAATCGTAATGGCAGAGATGTATGGGACTTTTTTACAGCCTTGCGTACCTCATGGCAGGGATTATTGCTGTATTTATTTGGCTGGCAATATCATCGACAATTACAGTTTTATTATCAGATTTTATGAACTTTGCGTTTAAAAGTTATTTCAGTTTATAGTTTACATACACTTCCATGCAGGCTTTACAATGCAGTACGAGAAAAAAAGCGGTTTTGAGAAAACAGCGATAAACTCTTTGGCGATATATTTTTTATATTACAAAATTTGTATTGTTGATTACTTTATTGTTACTAGAACTTATAGACAACAAAAATATTATTTACGAAAAAATATATAATTTAGCTTTTAAAATAAAGAATAAAGAGATTTTGTTTTTATCAAAATCTTAACAGTTACTGCACCTAACATTGTACAGACATACGGAATAAGATGCAGTAAAAGTGCTTGATACTACAAACGCTTTTGATATGTTCACAAATTGTTTGTAGAACAAGTTTTATAATTTACAAGTATCTTTTGTATCGACCGGTGTGATACCAAGACTTCACAGAAGACCGGTTGCGAAGCAAATTGTGACGTTACCGGAGGCCCAACTCAGTTGGAGCCCTCCTCTTTCCGCTCTCCTCATCCTCTCTCTCGTCTTTCCCATCTCCTCAGCTCCACTCTAATCATACCCCTCGCCGCATGCCCACATCCTTTATCACCGTTAAAGGCGGGCAGTGACTCTTGAGTTGCAGGTATCCATGGACGGAGGTTGTCACTTAGCATCAGAGTGCCAGTCTGTTCGTCTGTCCCCCTATATTATAAAAAAAATGTTTTAGGTAGGAATTTATAAAAATAGACTTTTTAGTATGTGGAAGAATAACATTTATTTTTGAACCATTTGAGCTTTTCTGACTCTACAAGTTTACCTAGTCTTTTGAACACACGGCATAGTGGCTTGTAATGATTTATGAACACTTAGATAGCCGATAATAAGAAGATTTATGAACACTTATATAGTAATTGCTATCGGAAGGTTCTTTCATTTCACTTTAAAAGTTAATATTGAAATGAAATGGAGGATGTTTTGATTTGTGGCATTTCAGTTAGTTTGTAATACAGAAACATACTTGAATAACATTAAATAAAATATAACATTCAGACATTTTCCTGCATTTTATTCTGAAGTTTTTCTGAAATAAATTAGTTATCAAAGATAAAGGTATAACATTTTTGGTGCGAAAAGTACTTAAACACTGCGTTCTAGTTTATGTATCTTTATATTTTTTTAGGTGCCAATCAGAGTTTTTATGGTAACAAAGATATTTACTGCGTTTAACTTGGTGAGGTGACTTGTAATTGTAGACGTAACTGCTATACTGTACCTTTTAGGCTTACTTTACGCTCTTTTCTTAACTTGAGTTAGTATTACATTATATTTAGAGATACGATGTTCAGTTACTGTTTTTACAAACTTGCTTTTGCTGTCGTGTGCATCATGGGATCAATAGGTTTGTTAGATTGAAGATTGTTTCTTATAGCAAGCCCGATAATACTCTAAATTCAATATAGCTTGTACTGAAGTCGATACCCATGTCATGAAAGCTGTCTATCACAAATGAGTTGTCATTGTTATTTAGTTACAAGTTCTAAAATTATTATAATGACATGAAAATAGTTGCTAAAGTTCACTTTATAAACTGTATATATCATATGTTATGTTTACATTAAATAATTCCTCTATTCTAATATAGTAAAGTTGAAGATTTATTTTGTCCGTATGTTTAAACGCGCAAGTTTTAGGAACTATAAGTTGAATTAAATAATTAGTTAGAGTATTAACAGAGGAATTGAAATTGACCATTAACGCACATGAAACCGAGCAAAACTGCTAGTAAATAGTAAACAAATTTTTATAATTTATTTCAGACAGCGATATTCCCTAAATTACCCCTAAAAACAAAAAGATCCTTTAATACCATTGATATAAACAAACTGGTTCGGATTTATTTCGTTGTATTTTTACAAATATAATAATAATCAACTTAAAAATATTATGTGTAACAAAAGAAAACGCAATAATATTAAAAAACAGCACTAAAAAGAAACCAAAGACTTTCATATTTGGAACGTAGGATTAACTCTTTGAAATATATAAACACAAATTGATATTTACAGCGATTTAAAAGCGAAGTATTTAAATAAGTAGTATAATAATGATGTATTATGTAAAGAAGAAGAAAGAAGTAAACAGGATTGAAGATATTAGAAGAAAGAAATGTGAAAAAAGAAGAGCCAGCTCATAGATGTTAAATTGACTCTAGTAGGGAGTCCGTATTCACACGCGACTCCCTAATCGAGTCAGGTTGACTTCTTTGAGGCTAACACAGCACAGAAGAAATAAGAGAGATGAAGAAGAAACAAGATTGTTGCATAACTGTTTATATAAGTGTATGTATGTTTATTTCCAGAAACCGTACAGGTATACAATCCATTTTCTTATAACTTGTCCGACAAGTTAACGAACGCAGGTCCTCGCAATGGCAGCCATAGGCACAAACTTACCATTGCCATTAAATTAATAAGCCATTCAACTAGTATTATAAATTTTGTTTTATGCTTTTAAAAAGACAACTTCTCCACTAGGAATAATTTCTGTGTCGCGGGGGTTTTTATAAACATACAAATGACGGAAACAAAGAACACCCAGACGCGGGACAGCTATTTGTAGGTCACACAAATATTATTACCGTGTGGCAATAGAACCCATGACCTTTGGCTCAGCAGTCAGGCTGTAATAAACACAAGAAAGTGATTATTTTGAAAGATACACATTTCTATTCTATTTTATTCTAGATCTCGTATGTTACGTTTATTGACTCTAACAATTTACTTACACGCCCTAAGTAATAATTTAATTTACCCTTAAATTATTACGTATCGTAAAATTCTTATTTAATTATACTGGCTCAAACCTCAAGTGTAATAATTTTATCGGATTAACGAACCTGTAATAAAGCTCGTAGGTATATTTATTTTGCCCTAAAATGCCCTTAATTTTATTCCGTAAACCCAACAGTATTTTATACTCATTTTTATTAACCCAAGCCCGGGTATTTCCCGGGAAGCGGTAATCCTGCGATTATTTCAAATTTTACCTTACTTTCCATAACGTATATTTTTTATTGACTACGAAATAATCAAAACATTTTGCGTAGCTAAATTTTACCTGCTACGAATGCTACGCCGTAGCTGATTTAATTTAATTTTAAAATGTATGCTACGGTGCAATATGTTTTAGTTAGTTTGTTGTGTTTAGAATAGTGACGTTATTGTAATGTGGCGCTGCTTATAAAGAAGTGGCTTTTCGACATCTTTAAAAGTAGGTATTTTATCCTTTTGTTTATATCAAGAACTTTAAATGCTGTCAGTGGAAGTTTATAAAACGCAATACTCAATAAATTATTAAAATTAAGTAAAACTTCACACTAATTATTGTATTTCGTAGATTTAAAATTCACATTTTATCAAATTCAATGTCACACAATGTAAAATTGCTTAAAATTACATGCGTGATCAATTAAATGTGAAAGCGTAATAAACAAAGAAACGCATTTGTAATACAACGCGTAAAGTCATTGATCTAAAGCCCCATAGATCAACCTCTTGGGCTGAAGGCCCACTCGAATATAAGACTAACACGTTTATAAGCATGAACACAAAACTTGTATATAATATAATTTTATTAGTTTTAACTTACTATTACTTTTTTATGCGATAGGGGGCAAACGAGCAGACGGGTCACCTGATGGTAAATGACTACCGCCGCCCATGGACGTTGCCGGCCTTTTAGGCATACTCCTAGTACGATCTTTTCTTAAAAGGTTGGAAGGTCGTATCGGTCCGGAAATACAGCAGGCGACAATTTAGATATTATGTTTATACCAAATTTCATCCAGATTGGTTTTCCAGTTCAGCCGTTAACGCGTAACAGACGGCCTGACAGACAGGCAGTTAGATTTATATTTTTAAGCCTAGCTCATTTCAATTTAATTAATTGGTGTAATTTTTCACCTACTGTCTCTTTAGCTACGTTATCTACACCATGAACATCCCTCCACTGTCACCCTGTTAAACTTATTAAGTAATATGAACTCCCTACGCTTGTAGGGAGTTCATATTACGGACTTTGCAAACTCGTCTCGAAATTTTCCCGTTCAAACCTTTTGATGAAACTTTTCACATGTGGTAATATATTTGTATGTATAATATGTATGTATTAATCAATATTTAAACATAGTTTAAAACACTAATGGCAAAAACACACAGTGTAACACAAAAATTAAAATTTATCTCACTCGATAAACTGATTGCTTCTAGAATGTATTATTTAATAATTTATTAATATTTATTTATTTATTTATAAAGCTTTATGCACATAGTACAGAGGAGGATTTATAAAGCTTTATGCACATAGTACAGAGGTAACTCATGGTGTGTGACTGTGAAGTAAGTCATTGTTGATAATATTACTTTTTTCTTTGTAAACTCCGTCTCTATGGTGATATTTCGAACTCTGAAGAACGACTAACAAAGAGAGCAGGTGAAAACTTTGGCTTTATATTTAGAACATACATCAATAAGTTCTTGTAAGCGTAGTCAGAAAAATCTCTGAATTTCATTAGTTTTTTATGGCTTTCTATTCATATTTTAAATGTTTGAACTTGATAAAAATTTTAAGTTAATTTAATTATTATAAATGATTAAAATAGAAAACTTCAAATAAAAGAGCTTTTATAATATCATAATAAAACCTTAATCAAAACCGATACCCATGGTCTTTAAACTGAGACAGCTCTAATGAGATCTCAAGGGGGTTGCCAGCGGAAAAAAACGCTTTTAAAATTAAAGGAAATTCTTCTCTCGACGGCTCCCGTTGCATGTAATCAATTGAAGATTAAAACGAAAGAGGATTGCTGTATTCCGTTGCGGTGTAATTTTATATTTTATAATTAAGCCGCTTTCTGCCATCTATTCCAGAATATTCCAGAAGGAATTCCCTAGAAGCTTACCGGCTAAGAAAATTGTAGATATATAATAATTGGATTGTATTGTACAAATTATACTTCAAGATTTATTATATCCAAGTGTATTGGGACCGGCTTCTGATCCAATTAGATGGTTATAGGCTATTAGACTGATGAACGTTGGGTTTTACTTTTGGTATACTTTTTTACCGTTGACATCATTTCCTCCTCATCGTTATGTTTCCTCGATGAAATCATTTAAATTTGTGTCATATTACCGGGTAATTAGCATTAACTTTGCATTTACATGCAACAGCAGACTGTCTGTATTTCCCTACCTGCGGTGAAGACTCTTCTGTGATAGTATACTCTTATTCCTACCTATTCACAGATTAAAAGCAATTAGAAACGGTGTTGCCAGGTTAAAGTCAAAACATTATTTGTAAATATTTTACCGCTACATCAATTTTAGGGGCTCTCAAAATAATAATAGATCTATATATATTTATATATACAAACATTTATTAAAATTTAATTAATCAACAAGACGTCGTCATTTGTATAATGTGATTATGAAACATGTGTATGTTGATATTTATTATTACCCACATTATATTTATGATTAAGTTATTCTGTGTTCAAATATACTTAGTGTTTATTTGTTAATTTTTGTGTATTTTTAAGTGATAATTTATGCAAATATTCTAATAGTTTTATTACAAGTAAGTAATTAAGCGAATAATTTTATTCTTATGGGGATTGAAAAACGATTTATCTAAAACCTTAAAAAGTATTTGCGATGAAAGGTCAGCATAATATTAGGCTGTGCGCAAATAGGTTTGATATTATATGTATATATATGTATATATTTAGAAGTATATAAGTATGTTTATCAGCAGTCTGGCTATCGTAGTAGAAGCTCTGCTTAGTTTGGGATCAGACGGCCGTGTGTGAGATGTGTGGAGTTATTAGTATTATTATTATTTTGATACAACAGCCTATCCTTTGCATATTCCACATGCACACGCAACAGGATAGGTCAAGAATAAAATATATTTATTGAACTAGGCACAACATTAAACACGAAATACTTCCTACTAATATATATGGCTTACCCCTTCGAGAATACCCACGTGAGTGTATGTACATACATGTACACTCATATTACATATTATTACTTTATTTTATTTTATTTAGATAAGACAACTCCCGCATTAGGAATAATTCCTGTGTCGTAGGTGGCTTTACAAACATTCAAACAACGGACACAAAGAACACCCAGACTCGGGACACCAATTTTTCCATCACACAAATTTTTGTTACGCATGGGAATCGAACCAACGACCTCCGGTTCAGCCACTAGACCAACAGGCCCATCAATTATTACCTTACAATAATAATAAACTTTATTCCAAATGGGTATAAAGTTTTAATACGTAATATTTGTATTTGCAGTCGTAACTTTGCCAACTGTAATGTTGTTTTACAATTAGTATAACTGTACGAGTAATAAACATAATTTACTGAGTCATATAACTGAATACCTAATAGTCATTTACTTTGAAATACGAATAGCGTAATTGGACGATTCGGAGTTCCAATTTTGTTTAAGACTTTAGGAGCACTTCCGCAACCTAATTTAATATAATCGGGTAATTAACTAAGGTATACCTTAGAAATTGTTACACAATTTTGAGTTAGTTACCCTTTTTTCTTGTTATGACTATTCTACCCTATAAAGTTAAGAGCCATATCAATATGCATTGTTTTTAAACATGCAGATTCAACTACTAAGCTATACATATGCTGAATATAGTCCGATCAAGCAACCACTTGATCGCAAATCCAACGCTTTTGCTGTTACGTTCAGTTATTTATTTATTTTATACATTAAAAGTTATAGCCTAAATATATATAGGTGCATATATCTGTAAGTCAATTAATATTTATCAATCATTATGCTTAATATTGAATGAGTGCTTCATATTAAATACCAGGACTTCAGGTACGATAAGAAAAAGGGCAATGAACGCTGATTATACGAGTACAGTTGTATTAGAGCAATTAGAGATTAGAGTTGCATGCAATTAGAGCGGGATAACCATACCACCATACTTGGATAAAACCCTTTTTATCAAATCACCCTTTTTATCTAGTTATTTCATTAAGAATATATTTCATCAATCAATCAATCAATTCATTTATTTGCCAAACATAGGTGGTTACTTACATTTAATACATAAAAGGTATGTTCCGCCATTACGCATACAAATATGATTAATATCATGTAGGACTGAATAACTGTCAATGGTATTGTAACTGATGGCAATTAATTGGTAAATGAAAATAAAGCAATATTCGTAAATATGTCTGCTGAATACTCTTTAACACTATAATGGGATGTGTCACTTAATAAAAGTTTACTTTTTAAATAATTAATATTAATGCTAACATTAATTTTCTAAGGTAATTTGTTATAAAGTTTTTTTAGTTTACTTTTGTGGACACAAGCCGTCTTAGTAGGTAACAAGTGCAGTGTTTTTGAGCGACCTTGACTTTTCATGAACCGAAATAAATGGGTGTTACATTTATACCGCTTATAATCTCATAGATATATAGACCTTGTTTGTTTATTAAATCAGTGACATGACTCCGATACCATAGAGTTTATAAAATTAATATTGTCATTGACATTTAACTGCTTGTATTATCACCATTTCACTTTTATAACTTGATTCCTGGTAATAGACTAAGTACTTTATTTAAAAAAATGTACTTCAAATACATAAAACATTACAAAAATATCGTCTAAAATACTTTCAAAGTCTTAAGACATTAAGCTTTCTTTGCCTTTGAAATCAATCTCGGTGACTTGTTTTTGTGTGTTTACTTTATACGAGTGAATAAATAAACAAAATTGTAAACAGTCCTCGCTTTGATAAACAAACATCTAAAAATCTGCAAAGAAAACGACAAGGGCAATAACTCTCAATAAACTAAAGGCTGCATTATTTCCAGCCATGGGAATAAATCGCGAGTTTACACAGAAAAGAACCCAATCTATCTGAGTGTGGCAACACAGGACGTTCAGAAATCGAACGCCGGGTACCGCTGGGAAATTACTTCTGGAAACACGAGCTTGTACCGTTCACCAACCGTCATACCTAGTTACTATAGAATAATTTATTAAGTACCTAAACAGGGCCATATAACTTTGAGGAAATGATTGGAACACGAACAACATTTTTTTTATTATTCCTAGCTAAGCGATTGGTCGAAACCTTTTGTAATCAGAAGTCTAGCTTTATTCTTGTACAAAGAATTAGCATTGCATTTCAACATAACAGTGCTGCCAACCTTGCCGGTGAGGGAATTTTATGACGTATGTATGTGATCGGAAATATTATATTTTTATTTAAAATTATATAAGAACAAATTGTCTTTCATATAATAAAGTGAAAAATTCTTAATAAGTAAATTTTTCGTTTTGTTTTCGCTGAACAAGAAAATATTCAAATTCAAATTTATTTATTTGCAGAATGTGAGTGTATAAGTACCGGTGGTATGTTTTATAGTGTTGCAAAAACATTATCACCTAATTTCAAATTAATTAAATTGTTACAAATACCATAATCTATGTATGCCACTCATATTCTAATAATAAATATCGTTTTAATTTAGTTCTTAGAATCATAATATCATAACAAACAATCGGACTTTAAAAAAGTAGACAACCGACTTCAATACGTCTATCATAAAATTTAATACAAATGTGGTTTTCTCATGGATGCCATTGTCAGAACTGGACCAAATTAAAATGGGACCACACGGGAAGCACCAGCTTTCAAATAAAAAAAAATCGTCGAAATCGGTTCACGCTGTCAAAAGTTCAGATGTAACATACATAAAAAAAAATACAGTTGAATTGAGAACTTCCTTCTTTTTGAAGTCACTTGAATAGTAATAATAATAATTAAATTCAATGTTATTAAAAATAAAATAATAAGACTAATATTCATTCAAAACTCTTCACCATACTATTTCAAGTAAACTATTGTTTGTTAATGAATCCGACTCGGATGGATGGACAGCGCTTGGGAAACTTCGCAATATCTTTACGTCCCAAATATGTACATAAGCTCTTACAAACCAAGGTTTTCGTGAAACGACCAACAACGAAGAGCAGTCGTTCAATGCGCTATGGAAGGGATATGTTATGCTCGGGATTTCCCTGCGTAAACCGAAATGATGAAATATGCAGGCAAACGCAGGTTTCTGACACAGCCCAAAAAACTACAAAACAAATTGAATCCAAACAATGTTTTGCATAATACATTGTTTATGGCTGGTTAACACCTGAGCTAGCTAGGAACTTGTATCTCAGGTTATAAACCCTCCAACCAACCTTTTTTTTAACGTGTGGAGGGTTTCTCGGGCCGTCATCCCACCGATGTTTTCAGTGAAACGGCGTGTCGGAATCGGACCCACTTAAACCACACGTTGTGTCATACTGCGCCTAAAATAGGAAGAATCCGGGAATAGTTTCATTAAGACATCCGAATAGCCCTCCAATCAACAAACCCAACTTAAAAATAGTTACAAATATAATACTAATAACTATTTGTGGATCACAAAATGTTTTAAGTTCAACTAGGCTCAGTCAGTTGATGTGATCATATCTCCTGGAACATAAAAGTTAAAAAGGTTATAATTTATATACAATAGACTATTTTGATTTTGGTATTTCGGGGTTTTTAATTTATTATGAGTCGTGCCGTATTAATGTAATAAATGTATATACATACAGATCAATACAGACTTGTTTCAATTGTTTATTTAAAATATTATTTTCTCTTTCCAGTACAAAATCCCTAAGAAGGAGGAGGTAGTGGAACAGCAGCAGGCCGAGCCTGACAACCCCCTCATGAGAAAGAAGAAAACTCCTGAAGAGCTTGCGGCCGAAGCAGAATTGGAAGACCAGGACGAGTTTACCAGTAAGTGTCTTTATGTTAAGCTGTGTTAGTTATACTTAGCTTGAGACTGATTCAACAGAGCGCGATGCAATCTAGTTTTAAGTCAAAGCCAAGTCCAAAAAGTTTTTTATATTTAAAATTAATTTTCCAAATGTTTTAGTGAATGTGATGGCAAGTAGCTATTTAGATACATATTACAGCTGTAATAACGCAAAGCCATTCAAACCAAACACAAATATAACAATTTATTTATAGCAAATATTTGCAATATAGCAATGAGAAAATATAGCAATTTATTTATAGCAAATCATAAGTACTTATCTAGATATCTTGATAAGTACTTATGATTTTCAAAAGAACTTACAGAACAAGTTATGATGGATGAGGGGAGGGGTAAGAAGTGAGGGCGATGAGAAGATGGGAAGAGGGGAGAAAGTACGAGGGTGAGGAAAAGGGAGAGGGGGAGTTGGGCTTCCGGAGACCCTACTAATTTTGGGGAAATGCAAACGCAACCAGTTTTCTGTGAGGCCGTGGTATCGCACCGGTCGAGCCGGCCCATTCGTGCCTAAACATGATTCTACCACATGGTAATTTGAGCATGGCCCTACCAAGGGATTGGGGAGTATAAGCAATAGCTCAAGCAAGTCAGGGTCGCATACCTATAACTGGAACTAACTGGGGTCGGGCCGCCTGAGCCCTCTAATTTATGATCTAATTTATGATCTATGAGTTATAGACTAACTATTATTTCACTTTATTTATCTTTGGTTCATGTGTACATTATCTATTTTTCTTATTCGTTTACATTCGCTAGTATTTAAAAGGTTTTCAGCCTATGAAATACGTTGATGTACATTAAGTGTTTGTTTCTTTTTTGTTTTTTAGTTTTTTTTTTCTTTTTTAAGACCCAAGGTCATCCCACAAGTCCAAAGGGCCTCCACGTGGCAGTACGTACATTAATTAAATTGATTGATTTTTGGTTGTTTGTGCTTTTATAAACAGGTGGTGGTCTTGTACTAATGTTATGGAGAATACTGTTAACTTACTAAAATCGTACTTGGGTACAGCTTGTATAACTTCTTAATCAGCTCTCTAGACTGCCATTCAATAATAAAATTTCCTAAAAATAAGTATTTGTGAAAATTGTTGAATTACATTAAAACTATTATATGTACATTATCAACATTAGAAATACCGACTGGTGTCACACATATACATTAACAAGTACAATTATATATATATAGTATATAAAAACCCGACTGCATTATATATTTTTTTTAGGCGGATGTTATAGATACATACATACATACGTAGTCGAAACCTCTTTACTGTTTTGTGCAGTCGGGTAAAAAGATCTACCTACGAGTTACAAACATAACACGAAGGAACTATACACATACACATAAGATCAATATCAAGATACATACCATACCATCACTACTAACAAAGATTAATACTCAAGATACCCTTCAAGAGATGCTTAATTAAATATGTACTACTAATCGAATTGAACTTTAATTGGTTTTCTAATTATACTAACTCGCTATTTAAATTTATATTTAATATAGATGTATTTATATTTGTTTTTTATACTTTCAGAACTGAAAAACACCATCGAATCGCAAGTGAATGAATTAAAGTCGCAGATCGAGAGCAAGTGCGTGATGCAGTGAGCATCGCACCATAGCGCTAACTGAATACATGATGTAGCTGTGCTAAGTCATTGTTACGACGATATTTCACAACCTGTACCCCCCCCCCCACATCCCCACTCCTCCCACATATAACACGAATAGAGAAGGAAAAATAATAAGAGAAAATAACAATTTCGTTCAGACAACGTATCATTCGCGCTCAAATGTAGGAGAGGTTCGAATTCTAAATTTTTTTGGAACGTAGTTGGCTAGTGGCGCGTCGGTGCTTGATAATGAGCAATAATATTTTTATACATTCATAAAAAATAATGGAGAGCCGCCCTCGATACAACTGAAGCACGTTTCAGAACGTATGGTCAAAAAGTCATGTTCCTACCAGGGCAGCAGAAACGTCGACAAGTGTACCTAGCCGTTTTATATGTTGATGCTTGTGATATATTGTTATTTAAGTGTAAAGTTGAAATAATATAAATACAACTAGAACGAAACGGTGTAGTTTATTTTAAATGAAGAGGGATAAATTGTATTATAAGAAAGTCTTAGCACGCGTGTAGTTACTCGACAATTCGACTATATCGGCTTCTCTTCCTCTATTTCGCACTTACATTAAAATAACAATGTATTCGTTCCTTACGTTTATTTGTTTTCATCCAAATTCCAGGATTGATCTAATGTTAGGTCGTGACTTCTTGCTGTGACTGTACCAGCTCGCTTGCGTTCTTCGCTCTTCAACTCAAACTTTTGCCTCTAAATCTTTTGCATGCGTGCTTATGCAGTGTAAATCTATGTGTCAGTGTTATTTTTTTTAGGTGTACATACCTGTAATTGACCTAGCCTTAATATCCACATCGAAAATATAATAGGTAATTGTTATGCTAACATGGGCTCGGCAGAAGTGCCGCAATGTTTGCCGTCGTTGTCCAGTACTTTCTTGCATGTTAATAATAATAAGGGTAAATGTTCATTTAGTGTTTATGTATAAAATGTTGTAGAGTAACAAGAACAATTCGTGTTGTGTTAACGTTGCGCCGTGAAGCGTTGTATAATCTAATGTTTTATCGATGTTTTACGCTTAGGTATTAAAGTTAAATAAACACATTGTGGTGTGAACAAATTATTCGAGCGATTACGCCACCTTGGATCGGATTACTGATGGTAAATTGATTGAGACTATCGAGTGACGAATGAATAATCGACTAAAATATAATTGTACAAAAATACAACATGCAGGAAGGAAAGTGACATCTATTTGAAGTGGTTGTAGTCTATCGAACGTTTAAATAAGGACAACTTGAATACCTGATGGATGTGTATGGTATGGAAAGAAGGCTAACCTCGCTAATTGTTCGAAAAATCTTGTCCACATAGTTGTAAAGCTGCAAATGCAAAAGATTTGTTATCGTCAAAAGCTGTGATATATGAATATAATAAACTAAAGCAGCACGATTGCGTCGTACGCTCGTGTTCATAGCTTCTTCAATCTTCCACGTTCCACACGAAATCTATCATTCTACCTTCTAGTAGATACCTATTCGGATTACAATTTCTACAATCGGCACATCATGTATTTTATATAATTTAATTCGTATGTACTTCTCCACACGCGATGCTTTTGATCCATAGTTTTAGAAATATATGAATAAATTATTTAAGTAATACATACATCAGCGTATTATTCTATATTATAGCTATCATGAGATAGATCAAGTGGAATATATAGACAATTTTGGTTAAGTGCTAAGTAAATATTGGCACCCGTGCACAGAGTCCATAAGACAAGAATGTAACATTTAAATTACACATATAGGTATCTAGGTTAATTTATTATAATTTTGAACATGTTTAACTTTAGGAACATTATACAGTTATTTAAGTACAACAAAAATAAGGACGCCGACACCAAGAACTTAGTTTAATCGATATTACATCACTAGTTAGTCGATTATACGACAGCGAGACGATGTATCGATTCTCAACAAAACGCATCGCGTGTCAAATACTAACTTATTTTGTACTTCACTTACACATATTTACAACGCTTGCTTATGTTTTGTTATAATCCAGGTCAATTAACCTACCTTCACTCCTCATCAATATATACTATTCAATATACAAAGACATGTAAATAAAAATGCAATAATTTCAGATTGTTTATTGAAAATGCTACTATTTTTCTGAAGTATAAGAAACGATATTTTCTCGCACTGTACTGCACACTATATTATATTTTCATAGTTTATTTCATAGCCACATTATTTCGAGCACGCATTGTTGTAATTTAAGATGGGCATCACCTCTCTGGCCCTGTCCGGCCACTTCACATAATTATAAGTCATAAAAAATATATTAAAATTTCACAATGTATGTGTGGTTAGCTTAGGTAATAATTATATAAACATAGATCTATCGTATGTGCATGGCAATTCTAGCTAAATGGTTGTACGTAGTCATTCAATACAATAATAGTGTTAAGTCTATTGAACCTGTCTAATGACCAAGTTTCGATCGAATCTGTCTTTCCTTCCCCTTCTCTCGTGTGTTAGACTTATCTGTAACCTTCGTCTGTATCTTCAATTTATCGTAGTATAGTCTGCATTCGACGTTGTTGACTCTCAAGTAGATAATAGTTTAGATAAATGTTATTTTGGTATAGCGCGATCTGTACGGGGCGGTGACCTAACTGTCACTAATTTAAAATTAACGGAACTTACTTTCTCTACGCTGTCAGCTCTACTGACAAATTGATTGACTGCATAGAATGTGCTCTCTTTCTGTCTGATTACACTATCTTTGTTTCGCTTGTAATACTGCTATTTTTGTCAGTTTTCTATCTTCAAGTGGCAGTGTAGAGAAAATTTATATGCGAATATTTCCTTAGTATACATATGTATCTATAAATTGTGTGATTTCTTGCATGATGGTGTTGAAAAATGTGCCAAGGCTCTTGGCGTGCTGGTGTCGTTTTCTCCTAATCGTCTTGGTAACGAGTTGTTTGTTAAATATTGATATATTTAGATGCTTCAGTAAAGCTATATACTAGTATGTTTAAGCTTTTAATGTTCAGTGTATAATAAATAGTGATAATGTTGCTTATATGCGCGGATCTAAAGGAATTTGGGTGATATCAAATGGTTGTTGAATTTATTTCGTGTAAAACTCTAATACTCTTCTATAATGGTGTTTTGTTCATTGTAATGAAATAAAACATGTAAGGAACACATCGATCTCTTAGCTCGACTTGTCTTTCATAAAGTAATTTATTCTTCAACAATGATATATATCTCTTTTTATAATATAGTAAATTTATAAAGAGGTTTATACAAGGTAGATGTGTAGTTTAGACTAAATTAATTGTAAAATCTAAATTTTTGAAAGATATTATAATTTCCGTGAGAACCAGTAGTGTTAACTTTAAGGAGCCCAAATGTCGCGACCAATATTTATAATTTTTGTCTAACTGAACTAATGAAGCTAACATTGACAACAGTTATATATTTTCAAATCTTATGACTCTCACACTCAGGGTAATATACAATTTATAGTTATTTTTTTATAGTTTCATAATTCATTTAAATACTTTAGGTACGAAATGTATGACTTTTTGGCCTACGATGGCTTTTCTAAATATTTCGCCTTAATTTTCTTACAAATATAACCAACCATCAACCGAAACTGTAGAATGTTTTAATATTTCACTGTTATTCTTAAATCCTTAGAGGAGTTACGAACGGTAGACTAAATAACAATTTATGACATAACTTGTTAAATTTTATTAAATAATCTAGCCTATTGATAGTTGCACTAGGTTTAATGGAAGGGGTGACGGTCAAAGTGATGCATTTGTACCATATACACACGTACCTACATGTTGAAACTTATATACATAAAACATTTTCTATGACTGACACACTAGTATAGTAAAAACGCATCACTATCGGCTATGCTATTCTGTGAGGGAAACGTTGACAGTATATGAAAATTGATAAACAAACAAAAAGAAAAATATATAAAAATATATGATATATACTTTAAACAAATAGTGATACATCGAGCTAACAACAATAACACAAATAATAATAAAAAATGTCAGCCAAAATATTTAATAGTAGTTTTATAGATATTCACATTTCAAATCCTTGACACGATAACTAACTGCAAGGAGGTCGGTGATTCGCAATATAGGCATAGACAATTAGAGACAACGACACTTTGTACCACACACTCAAGAGCTTTTACACTTAGAAACGCCAGTATTATTCTTTAAATTAAATTTATTTTTAATTCGCGGATGGCGCAAAGACAACAGAACTGATTCTTAAGTGCCACAGTCTGCAATCGAAAATTTTTTTTTTCATAAACTCTGCGCTTTCTGTGAAACTTTTTGATATAATTCTTGATAGTTTACAAAATAATATGTTATTGGAAAGCTAGATGGAATAAATTTTGTAAATACTCACTCTTAAAACGCCAATATTGTTGTAAAAACTTTTACGAAATGTATTTCATCTAGCGAGTTTATTGTTTGTACGTTATAGTTATTGGCCAACAACAGGTTAGTACGTTAGCTTTTAATATTAGTGACATTATAGTGTTAAAATTGCAACTTTACAGAATGTAAAAATCTAAAATCATTACTTAGATATGAACACGGTTCATATGTTGTATTGTTAAATTAAAGAAGAAAAGGTTAGTCGTTTATCCACGATAAATTTAAACTTAGGGATTATGGATGAATAACGAAAAAGGTTATTGTTGAAAAATGTTTTTAGGTAATAATAATACGGATTGAGCTTCTGTAACACCTTGTTGTTAACAATAAGTTAGGTTTTTTTGCAGTAACACGGCTAGTGGAGGACGATCGATTTTGGTTACCTAATTTTTCTATCGAATAGCAACTACATCAATCTCACCGCAACAAAAGCTCTACACTTGCTTACATAAATTTCAAGTAATAATATGAATACCTCGTTAAAATCTACATCAATAATTAATCGATAAGAGACTAGTAACACTGAATCGATCGCACCAAGCCGTAGCTATCTTCAGGGCTAAACACAAACTGCCGTATTGAAAGTTCTTATACTAATATAAATAAGGTTAGTTTTCCCTTCACGACTGTATCACTGTAGTAAATAGTAAACGCTTGTTCGCTAACACTTCTTTCGCCATTAATGTTGCGAGGCATTGTTAACATTTATTTACAAGGTCCCTATTAGTTATTGTATAAAAGTTTAGAGATGGCCATTTTCATAGGTACGTTGACTAATATGTGAAAATGGTTTATCTGACATGTTGTTAAATTATAAATAAACTACATTATACCACTACGTGTTTGTTTTATTTATTGTTCCTGCAAAACGTTACTTTTTAAGCTCCGAAGACCATTTCATTGATCATCTTTCATGTTTCTTTAAGGGTATATGAAACGGCCTTGCGTTAGTTACTATAAGCAACGACTATAACTAAGAAAACCATTGGAAAATAAAATACAAAAAAAATACAAATGTATCAAAAATATATTACAAAAACTGTGTATAAATTAACCTAACATACTAAGGCTATCCCAAAACCTATTTAAATTGTTATTTAAGTCTTCTAACACATTCACCATGTTCTTCATAGTAGACTGTATGAGACCCTTACCAGAGTCTGTCACTTTAATAGTGGCAGTATCATCAGATAATTCAGTCTTTAGAACTATTCCTTCTGGCGAATCAGCCGTCTCTTCATCATTTGCTTCTTGAGATAAATCTTTAATGTCCTCCTGTATTTTCTTTAAAATTTTCCATAAATTTGCTTTCTTTATCTCTTGAAAATCTATATCGTTCTCTGATGATAATTCTGCTACATCTTTGTCGACGTCTCTTCGTTTTCTATTTTTAGTGTTTATAATATTAATATCTTTCATAATTTCATTCTCCATAGAATGCTTTCCGCTAAAATTTTCATCAATAACATTATTTAGTTTCTTAGATTCTTCAGTTATTCTCCGATTTGTCTTCACATTATTTTTAGGCATTTCATAATTTAAATTCTCTATTTTCGACTTTAAAATACTCTTTACATATTTAGGACTTTTCTTTATATTTCTAATTTTTTTAGAGAATGTTTCTAAACTTTGCTTATTAAAATATCTCATAGGTGCGTTGAACGTTTTACCTCTGAAATATTTGGAATGTCTCTTATTAACTCTATTTCTGTTTAGTCTTCGCTTTACCTCTTTGATACCCCTATTTTTCAAATCCTCAACACTCTGTTTTGCTTTCTGCAGAATGTTACTTAATAAACCTTTTGGATCTAAATCAAAACTATTCCTATCATTCATAGGTCTGAATCTTGGTTTTCTTAATTTCATTTTTCCAACGTTCTGGTCATTATTTTCTCTTTTAAATCTGTATTTATCATGAAGACTTTCATGCATTTTGCTTAAGTCTCTATTTATATCTGTAATACGCCGCTCCAGAGCCTTATTATCAATTGTTATCTCTGGATCATCGAAATCATAGAAAAGATTTGCTATGTGATTGTAATCTTCAAAATCAGCGTCAGCTGAACGTTTTACTTTAAGACCTTCAGTAACAATATCTTCATCTAAAACAGTTTTATTAGAGTGGTCAACATCTTGACAGGCTTCCACTTTAGTGTTGGCAAGTACCCAGAAACCGAAAGATTTCGCCGGTAAAGTGATCAGAAGAGTTTTGAAAGGACGAACTCGTTTCACTACTGGCTTTATGTCACCTTCATAAAACATGGCTCGGCCGTTGACGATAATGTTTCTGAAAAATATATTATTATGGAAAACGCTAATACAGGATTTAAAGAAAAAAATATTGAAATGGGTAACTCTGTACTGTAAGTGCGCTACCCGCCTTTAAAGGGACTGTGGGGAGAGTAAAGAGGAGAGGGGGAGTTGTGCCTCCAGTACCCTCACTCACTCGGCAATACAATTAAGCATTGTTTGATCACCAATTTTTTGTGAGGCCGTGGTATTACTTCGGTCGAGCTGGCGCACTCGTGCCTATGCATGACTCTCCCACGATAGAGAAAACCAGCCAAACCATTCACTACTCCACACGTTAAACAGGTAAAAGAGTACGATAACTAATAACGAAAATGAATTGAAACTAGGGGATACCACAAAATTTTTAGGCATTAGTCTTGATTCGAAGCTTCAATGGGGTTCACATATTGATAAATTGTCAAATAGACTCAGCTATGAAGCATACGCAGACAAATTCGTGAACTGACGGATATTGAAACAGCCGGCCAGATTAGTCAAGTTTTTTTATTTTCATAGTATAATGTCGTGTGGTATTTTACTGGGGGGGTATCATTGCCTCTGATATTCAGTATTTCTTTGCGATACAGAAAAGCTATCCGAGCAATTTATAATTTAGATTATTGTTATTTGCTGAGGCAGAAATTCAAAGAAATAAACATAATGACAATGGCATATCTGTGAAAACTCAATTTACTTTCATAAAAATAAAGGTCAGTTTATTAAAAAAAAAGTGATATACACTCTTATAACACACGTAATAAAAGTAAATTTGTTGTACCTGCCTCCATGCTTCAAAAAAGCTAACTAATCGTAGGTCAATGCGTGCGATTTTGAAATAAAATCCCTGATAATAAAGAAACTTTAGGTCTAATTAAATTGTGCTTTACAGGTTCTTACTCAGTGGTGGATTACATGGAAGCTAAAAGCGCTTGGGATTGAACTGTTAGAGATTCACAGGCTATTCCAAATAATCACTACAATGTAATGCGCGCTAATACGTTCTTCATTTTCTGTCTTCTTTTATTATATTTCTTTGCTCTTCCGTTTTAACTTCTTGTTCCCTGCCTAATAACATTAGCAACATATTGCATGCACACGATAAAATATTGTTTTATTGTATTGTATTGAATGAGGTTGAAAATTGTTACACATACACATATTAGCGCGCATTACATTGTAGTGATTATTTGGAATAGCCTGTGAATCTCTAACAGTTCAATCCCAAGCGCTTTTAGCTTCCATGTAATCCACCACTGAGTAAGAACCTGTAAAGCACAATTTAATTAATATATACACTTAATTTTGTAATACCTGTCTGGTGATCTAAAAGAGGCCAAGAGTTTCCTTGCCCCATATGTTCTCATAAGGCTCAAACAATTGGAAACGGGCAGTTAAAGATCAACACAGGCAGGTATTTAATTATTTTATCTTTTTAATATTAATTTCACATTTGACAAGGCAAACTTTAGTTGCAGTGACGCTGTATATATTGATCTATAACTTTAAATATTTTTGAAGTGATAACCTCTTATGGGAGGGTAAACCGCTTCGTTACGTAACGCGTCACGGCGCCAGTCTGTCTGGCTTCCTTTTCTCTCACGCATACGACAGCGGTAGGTAAGCTCCTCTTCTCTTACCTACTACTTCTAACCCACAGCGCTAGCTGCATTTCGGACAGGCGAGTGTGAAAGTGAGTGAGTGAATTAGTAAATAAACACTTCTGACTTCTGACGGACGTCCCGAGACGCACACGTTTTTTTAAACATGACGTTTTCAAATAATTCTTGAGCAATTTTGTAAAATAAAGATATTTAATTAGAAATTTAAATTGGAATTTGAAATTAAAGGTCAGTTTTTATTATATTATAGGGTTACAGATGAACAGACGGCTCACCTGATGGTACACATGTGTGTATGTGGACACATGTATGTCCCTACACTGACTACTGCTGTCCCGATACATGCAAGGCTGTGTGTGTATGTAACCGGCAATGTTTGTGTAAGGTGTCATTTACACGATTCTTTCCCATATTTTCTAAGAAGAGTTAGTCGGGATTTGTAACACTTTACTTAAACATAGACTTGTGAATGAACGTGAATGACCTTCAATATATTTTCGGCAATTATTATATGACCTTGTGATATAGATATAATATGTACGAACTGAATTATATAGCATAGTGTGAAACTCAATATACTTATAACTAAATTGGTGTTCACTGCCTTTTATATAGTTTTCCTAGTAGATTTAAACCTAAAGTAAGTGACAACCGCCGTCCATGAAGATGCGGGGATGGGAAAAAAGAGAAGGGGTGAGGGGATGGGAAAAAAGAGAGGGGGCTGAGGAGATGGGAAAAAGGGAGAGGGGAATCGATCGGATCGGGATCGCACTGGTCGAGGTGGCCAATTCATGCCTAGGGCATGCCTCTACCGATTTTAAAACGCACACACACTGTGTCTGTAATTTATCTATAATATGTATGTATTTAGAAATATATAAGTATGTTTATTAGCTAGCTGGCTGGATGGTTTGGGATCAGATGGTCGTATGTAAAAGAAATCTATCTATGATGCAAAAGACAAACTACAGATACACAAACTTATTATAACTCTCCTTTTTGCGTCGAGGTTACAAACATTAAAACTAATTAAAGTTTATATTAATATAAAATCATACAGACTTAAATTTCACAATCACGAGGCATAAAATTTAACTGCGAAATCAAAAAACCGTGAGTTCGATTCCTGTGTAGAGCTTGTATTTGTATATTATTGTCTATTGACATTAAAATTAAATGAGGTTCAAATGAGTATTCCTATGAATTATGTAAACATGATGAGAAGGTTCATAAGATCACATTTGAGTAAGGTAGATTACGTAGAACATACGCTGATCAAATTTGTGATGTTCTGAAGATCTGAAAGTAAGTGAGAATTTCACTTGCTTCTGCAGGCTAGAGGCTTTTAGCTCTGCCACCGGGGAGGGCAAAAATATGAGTTTATCTATGTCTATAAATTAGGTTGGGTCTAACTCACCCACTGTGATCATGTCCAAGAATAAATTGCAGTACATCTCCACCGTCTTCTCGTTTGGGGAGCTTTAGTGAAAACCTCGCAGGTTCATCATCCATGTTCACTCCGAATAAAGTTACAGCGCCCGGCACTCGCTTGTGACGCAATGATGTACAGTGTCCAAAAAGGATCGCCTGTTCTGGCACCATTTCCACATTGAGAACCCGTTCACCGACTAAGTTTTTGAAGAGAAGGGCCATGTAAAAGCTCTGTAAAGTATATGTAGGAAATTTGTATATTATTTATTTTTAGCAGTTTTAGAAACGACATCAAATCGTGCAAATGCAGTGCAATGGGGCAATCTTTAACATATTCGCTTTATAAAACAATAAATCCAAACGACACAAGCCTTGGATTCAATTTCTACTAAATGCAATTATGTTAATGCAAGAATATTATATTATTCTCCAACCAATTCAAGATGATTGCATGTTATTATATTATTGTTTAAGAAATAACTGTATTTATATAGTACCAGTGTAGGCTCGTATATCTCCTCTTCTTCTAACTCCCTATAATGGACAGAGAAGCCATTCTTTGCGGCAAACCCTAGGCTAGCTAGCCAATCAGCAGCTCTCTCTAGCTGGTTGTATTTTCTCTGGTTGGTCTCTGTTAACCACAGTGGTGTCTTGGAGTGAGATAGTAGTCGCAGCAGCTTGAGGCGATTGAGCTCTGACATGCGTTCCATTTCTTTGTATGAAGAGTTACTGAAATAGTATAAAGTTTTCAAAGTTAAATGTCAATCCATGTTATACTTAAAAAAGTTTAATGAATGCCTAAGAATAGTAAGAAATATCTTAAAATTTTCTACTGAAGTTTATAGACCTTTCTAGCTGACGATTGGGTGGGCAAAGAGGGGTGGGCCACATATTTACCTAATATAGACTTTTAAAGTGCCTTGTGCATACACACATAATGAAAAAAACACCCCTTCAATGGGATATAAAGTCAATTGGCGGGAACCTAATGTTAATACTTGAGATCAAGAGCTTGTGCACTGCGGTACTGAACTCCTTCAACAAACATTTAGCTTAGCACAATACTAGTAATTTGTGAGCCACGTCATGACATCCTTATAAAAAATACTTCTATCCAATTAAATGCTATGATAATATACAATTAAAATCAACTTGCTACAAGATTTACCCATTTAACAGGAGTGCGTCCATCATGTCATTAGACAACACTATGTAGTCCTTGAAGTCACTCTTGGAGTCTGCCTGAAGACACTTGGTGACGTCACCACCTACCACCTTCCACTCGCCCATGCGGCCAGGAGGAAATGTCTCGGTGATGACACGCAGAGTCTCCAAATCATTCAAATATTCCTCTATTGATTGGTTTTTACATTCTGCAAAGAGCATTGAGTAAGTATATTTTTTAAACACTTTTAGAATCTGTGAGTCTGAAGGTATATGCAAAATTTGAGCCTAAAAATTTGAACAATGCTGAGCCACATCCTAAAGGGTTTACTAGTGGCCACTGAAGACTTCTACTCTCCACCTACATGCTCTGCAACAGATCCAGTCCAAGATGCTAAATCCGAACTATGTAGTCATACATTCAAAGTTACATGACTTAAGTACTTCGGTTACAAAAAACTTTTTATATGTTTGGATAAATTTGTTTATTAGCAACAACTGACGCTATTAATAACGTATTAATAAGTAAGATTACTTTTTTTTTATAATTTATTAGTTTGTTAATCATAAAAGTGACGACGTATTTAATTAATTATATTATCAGATATAAAGAACACACACTGATAGTAAAGATAAGAAATGACAAGTATAAATAATAATTGTTGGTATGCCTAAATGTTTATTTTACGAACGTGGGTTATATTTTCTTGTGTATGTTTGATGTTTCTAATACACAACCTAGACCCTAGACGGCTTGATGGATCGCGAAGTGTTAGTTGTTATTTGAGTCTTCTCAATAGTGGGTGTAATATTTAGGAATAAATTTAATAATGTCTAAATAGTGGATGTAAGGTATAACATTTTCTTCTTCGGACCTGTTCTTTCTTCAGAACATCGCTTTGATCAGTGTATATCGACCCTACGACGTACATATATGCCTACTTGATTAGGAACAAATGAAGTAAATAAAGAAGTGTACTTGAATAGAGCGCATAGTCACTGTTTTGGAAGAGATGAGAAAAATTCGGACAAACTCTCTGTCTGAATATTATACTAACCATAACCTAACTCCCAAAAGATGTCACCAACTTTCGCCTTTTCAGCTACCGTCAGTATGTTGAGTGCGGTGTTAGGATCCCACATAGCCGAGGCTGTTCTTTCCTCGTTATTTAACGCGAAGACTAGATCGAAGCCAGTGGACTTCGCCCAGTGTACAAATTTTCTCCATTCTCTACAACAAATATAAAATATAATATGCAATGTTTTGATTAAGCAATATAGATATTTAAAAATAAGTACGAATTATACAAAACAAAATATTTATTTTATGTCCTGTTAATATTAAAAAATCAGTGTCGTTTTTATTTCGTTAAATTGGTCATTGATCTGTTTTTAACCTACTTCAAAAAAAGAATATTCTGTTTCACTGAACCTATACACTGATTTTTTTTATGTTTAATGATTTCTCCGGCAATGTCGACTGATTTTCGAAACTTTATTTTCTTTTAAAGAGCATACCCCTACTAGAGTCCATTTGTTAAAAATTCTGGATTTGATCAGCGTATTCCAGGGAAACCGAGGCTTTTATTTATTGATTTAAATATTATAGTCGATAAGAATGTTTTTTTTTTTCATATACTTTCTAAAGCTATTAGGATATGGGCATCTCACGTTAATGAGCTGATGTAGGAAGGTCCAACTTGTCCTGCTGTTGAACCAACTAAAACCACATAGTACCTACTCAGTATGGCTGTTTTTTTTTAGAAAGGAAATCCCTGTAAACCCTGTCAGACTTGGTTATCTGTTGAACATGGCGATCAATCTCATTCTTTTGTACGTAACAGTTAGAGAGTAAAGTCCCGATTTATAAATGTATGACTTAGAATCAGATTATATTCTCTGAATGTTGATATCTGTTGTAGGTAAGGAAGATACACATTGTGTTAGACTTACCGATGTGTGATAGCTAGATTTACTGTCTTCATTTCTATCGGAACTTTTCTAGGAGTATCAGCATCTAACACTTCTACCTCCAAATCATTGGCAGCTAAATCATAATCGATATCATTGATGGATATGGTGGTGTTATGGAAACTCATATGAGCTGTAGATGGGCCCGCTATCCGAAGGTAGGCGGGCGTCAGTGATGACGCCATACAAACACATTCTTTGCTAGAAAATTAGGAAAATAATTTGTTAAAAATTAAGTCATTGAAAAAAAAAGTGCAATCAGATTAAAATTAATTATTAAATTAAACTTATATACAAGATCAGTTGAACACCGTAGTTTAATTTTTATGAATGAATAAGATAACTCCTGCATTAGAAATTATTAACATACAAACAACAAATCAACAAACAAGCACACATACATACAGCATACATATGTACATAGCATTCTTACAGCAAGGAATAACATATCAGGTTTGCATGCCCATTACATTAACACGCAACATTTACTATCATATACAAGACATAATGGGTTAATAATTTATTCAATTCAATAGATTTACTTAATCGATTATGCCTTTTGGTAACTGAATTCAATATTTATAATTAATGTATATTTTTTTTATTATTGTTCTGTTATTCTTTCACTTCATAAATTAATTTCTCTAAACTTTTTTGTATTAGTCAATAGTTGATTATAATAAAGATATTAATTGTCTCTGGGTAGAAGACGCTGACGACTTTGTAACACAGTTTATCGGTCGGTACGGTCGTCAACTTCTAATATAATCAAGAATGTTCGGGTTTTATTCAATTTGTATATAAAATAAGAAAATCTGTAAAACAAATCGATTAATAAATTATGAATATTATTATTATCTTTATTTAAACGAATACATACAAATAAAAACAGTTTTTAAATATATCATTTATAAAATCATTTACAAAACACATTTAAAAAACACATTTAAAATATGAACAAAAGTAAACCACCGATATTATTATTAATAATATGAATTTACACTTGTATTAGGCAATCATCAATGAAATACGTGGTTTGTATAAAAAATCTTATATATAAAACTAAACTCTGTTTCTTTAGTCTCACTAAAACTTAATAACCACATAACTGATTCGAATATTTTTTTTGTCGTATCCGCTTTAATATAAACAAAATAATAAATGAAAACTTCTTTCACGCGAGCGAAGCTGCGGGTAAAAGCTAGTGTACAAGTAAAACTAAAGTATTCAAATATAAAGAAAATAAAAATTGTCTTAGTGTCTTTATGTACCTGTTACTAAAAAATGTTTCATATTTCTCTGATTATTAGTTGTCGCCTAGACAGCGTGGTGTCATGTGTCCATGAATAAGACGGACAATGACTGTCGATTATCAAGATACCAATGAATCCTTACTTATCTTCATTGTCTAAATTAAAAGGCCTTCCCATTAAGATTTCCCGACAAGAAATACACCCACTTACCTATTATACTTCTCACTAGTTGAAAACAAATACTTAGGATCTATCGTAAAGCTCAGAAACTTCCTATCGACTACATTCACATGTTCGTCCGTCAATAAATTCACGCTGTACGTATCAGCTATAACCGGACAAAGACCACTTAAATATATAATTATACATGAGTATAACGCAGTACCCATTTCATATTACTATAGTAAAAACAAATAAAACGGAGCATAAATGAAACCCACTTATATTGACTTCAGTTGAGGAAGCGTTTATGTTGTTGCTGTAATGTGCGAAATTCGCAATTTTTGAAACCGTCTCAAGTTGAATGAAGTTGAACCAAGTAGATATGTAGATATAAGAAATAAAAAAAAATACTTACAATAATTCCAAGTTTTTATTCAGTCTCGGGATTTTAAATGTAATTAAACCGATCCTAAAAAAATGTTTACAATTAAGTAAACTATAGCAGGATTTATTAAATATCTATTGTGATGGTTAACATCTTCAAAGACCAGGGATTTAAGATGAAGGTCTTAAAAATTAAAGTGCAATGGTTCGCTTTACGCGATCTGAGTCCCAGGCGACATATGTCTCCTCTTTTTGAGACCCAAAAAAATCTATATATTTATTGATGTGTAATCCTTTAGTTGCCCGAAGTTTAATGGAATTGCTGCAAGTCCCGAACTAGTTTTCAAACAGACAGAAAGAAAAGTAAAAGAATATTGTATTATACAAATATTTTCTGATTATTCTGAATTCATTTTAAGCACTGCTACATAAAACTGCTGATTAAAACTTATTTGAAACTGTAGAACTGCATTGTTTGTAATTTATTGCGTTGCAAAATATTGTTGTGATATTTATATTATGTCACGTTTGATATTACATTGTAACCTTCAAGGAGTTAAAAATATTAAGGAATGAAAATTTAAATTAAATTTAGAAATGAATCCGTCAATGATTTCTAAAAAAATATATTCATGTATACACTCACGCTTGTATCCTTGAAGCGGTAAGCAGAGGTGTGTTAAGGCAAACATTTTGCCGACAGCTGTTACCGGTCTTTGAAAAACCGGATGTTAAAAAATGCTTGAATTGTGTGACCGAGTGAGTGAGGTTACCGGAGGTCCAACCCTTTTTCCCTTCCCTTCCTCCCTGTCCCCTACCGTAAAAGGAGGACAGAACTTTTGTGACTCTTGAGTGTGTGTTCATGGCGGTGGAAGTCACTTACCAACAGGTGACCCTTGATTTTTGAGTGGATGCAATAGCTCGTGCATTTCAGTAACTCAAACATCGGGCAATTCGGTTCGGTAGAAATTCGAACCCTTATTTAAGATGTTAAATATAGATAATATATGTATAATAGTTAGAGGACTCGGACTTTTACCAGCACCAGCAGCTATTACTTATATTCTCCCCAATCCATCTATATTTTTTCCTTTCCATTCTATCCTCAACTGAATAAATACTGAAAGTAAGTAGGAATAAATAAAAAAAAATGGTAAGCAAAACGTAGGCGTTGAGTCTCTGTCTCATGAGTAATGGAGCATGCGGGGAGGGGAAAGAGAGGTTGAGTTGGGCCTCCGGAAACCTCACTTCCTTCAACCTCACCAAGGCCTTGGTATCGCACCGGTCGAGTCGGCCTATGGCATGATTCTACCACTGAATAAATACTGAAAGTAAGTAGGAATAAATAAAAAAAAATGGTAAGCAAAACGTAGGCGTTGAGTCTCTGTCTACAGTTTCGGTATCCTTAAGCGTACATATATGTATGTATGCGACCCTGACTTGTTGGAGCTATTGCTTATATTCTCCCCAATCCATCTATATTTTTTTCTTTCCATTCTATCCTCAATTTCTTGTCAATATATCCACTCTAAATTTTGTACCCAGGTGACGTCAATAGACTTGCTCCCCGTTAAGTAGGTGGGACTAAATTATGATTACCAAAATGTTAATTACACGTCGTGAGTGAAGCAAGTCAGGGTCGTGTAGCTATCACTGGACTGGATTACCGCCTACATTTTGGTAATCATAATTTAGTCCCACCTACTTAACGGGGAGCAAGTCTATTGACGTCACCTGGGTACAAAATTTGGAGTTGATATATTGACAAGAAATTGAGGATAGAATGGAAAGAAAAAAAATATAGATGGATTGGGGAGAATATAAGCAATAGATCCAACAAGTCAGGGTCGCATACATACATACATATATGTACGCTTAAGGATACCGAAACGGTAGACAGAGACTCAACGCCTACGTTTTGCTTACCATTTTTTTTTATTTATTCCTACTTACTTTCAGTATTTATTCAGTGGTAGAATCATGCCATAGGCCGACTCGACCGGTGCGATACCAAGGCCTTGGTGAGGTTGAAGGAAGTGAGGTTTCCGGAGGCCCAACTCAACCTCTCTTTCCCCTCCCCGCATGCTCCATCCCTCATCACTTAAGACTTTTGAGTTGCAGGTGTCCCTGGACGGCGGTTTTCACTTACTTACTTACTATAATATAAAAAAATAAAAAATAAAAGTTACGTAAAAGGGGGCAAGCTTATCATTAGTAGACGACCAAATTAACGAATCAAGAGTAGATTCAGATTATTATAATCAGATTTTAAACAGAGTATACTCGTATACCTAAAAATTGTTTTAGACACGTGGCTCTCTGCGAAATAGAATAGGGCCACCCTATTTCTTCCCATGGGTGTCGTCGGTGACTAAGGACTCCGCCTGTTATGTATCACACAGTATAAATACGGTCATACAGTGCCCATATGAAGGCAATCGGCTTGCCCCCTATGAAATAAGTGAGACTAAATAATGCTTAACAATAATAGGCTAACCCCTTCAAGGATATGGTCTTGAGTGTTTGTACGTATGTATGTATAATGTTTTCATCTCAGTTTTGAATTACATAGTTACGATGAAATGAAACCTTAAGCGTATGTAACGAAAATTGATAGCTTCAATACGGTGGAATGTCATTGAATCCTTTTATAGATCATTCAACGTTTATACACACGACTGCACGGATGGCGTAGCGGTTTAAGTGGTAGCCTCGCCATTTCGCTGCCACGCCGAGTGTTGTGGGTTCGATCCCTGCACGGGACAACACTTTGTGTAATCCTCAAGTAGTTGTTTTGAGTCTGGGTGTTCTTTGTACCCGTTTCTTGAATGTTTGTAAAATCTCCTGCGGCACTGGAATTAACCCTAAGGCGGGATTTGTCTTTAAAAAAAATCTCGCACTTATATCCCCAAGGGTTTGGCAGAGGCGCATTAAGTAAAAAATAATTATCAATATAAGTAGTAGTCTATACACGTAGATGCTCGAGCAGCGTGAGGGTAGGGCGCTGTTGGGCGAAGGCTCAGGGTACCAGGTCACTTAAAAAGGGGGTGACGATAAATAAATATGAGTAAGAGAGCATTTCGTGTTAAAAAATCGACCAGTGGAAAACTGACTAAAGTTATTATTTAATCCAATTAATCACACGTATCAAATCTGTCTTCAGAGCGTGGGTGAAATTTTTGTTTGAATGTTTTTAAAAAGTGATACCAAATTTATTTACTTCAACAAAACAATACCATCTTCTTTAACTCCCTATATATTAAAATGTGTCCTGATCGTCAAATTGTTTGTTTGATGTTGGATGCAATGATGAACCAACTTATAAATGTAATGGTTCAAATATTTACTAAAAGTTTATTTTCAAACATTCATTTATTTGAAATCTACCAATTTACAAAAAAAAAAAACTAGCAACATTGCATGTCTGTTATTCTATTAATTCTCACGTCTTGGCATTGGCATGGCTGACTTATGTCATTAGTCACCGACGATGTATCTGTTATTTATCTCTAAATATTTAAGCCAATTACAAAGTTATCGTTGCAAACTGCTGTTAATACTGATAATAGCTTTCGCTAATACCTAATAGTGATTAGGTGTCATGTGTGCGATGGGATACAATGTAAAATTTTTGTGATTTTATATTCCAATGTTTACTCTTGTGAGTGTTTATATTTAGTTAAAATGGATGGAAATGGAAACAGTGATGATAAGCGAGAGGACACGAGTGTTCAGAAGAAGGAAACGCTGTCTAGTTTACAGAAAATATGTTTAGTGTGCGGTGATAAGGCCCTAGGTTACAATTTCAACGCGATTTCGTGTGAGAGTTGCAAGGCGTTTTTTCGTCGTAACGCATTAACTAGCAAAGAGTTCAAATGTCCATTCACGAACAACTGCGTGATTACTGTGGTCACAAGGCGGTTCTGTCAGAAATGTCGCTTAGAAAAATGTCTCTCTATTGGAATGGATAAACAGTTCATTATGTCTGAGGATGATAAAGCAGAGAAAAGAAGAAAGATAGAAGAGAACAGGGCTCGGAAGCGACAGTTACGGAATTCCGATGATGCTGTATCCAGTTCTAAGAATCCAAAACGTGACGATGATAGTGATACCATGTACAATAATGTGCCAATACAGGATTCTGTTATCCAATATGATAATTTGAGCACTACATGCAGCCCAAGTAGTACAACTGTACAGTCACCATTGTCTAACAATGATTTGGAGTCATCAATGCAATCCCCGGGCTATCAGTTCCCACCCAATGTACCCTCTGTTCATGATACACAATACCAGACAAATAATTCCCAGTACATGAAAGTTTATCCAATTGATGAGAAGTCAGTCATAAATAGGGCCATCTATCAACAGAGAATGATCTCATCGCTAGAACCATACAATATGTATGATAATGTTGACAGCAATATGTACACAGAAACTCCTAAGCAGAATTCTATAAGGTTGGTATTATATATATAAATATAGGGGGTACAGTTATTGTATATACTATATGTGTATTTGCATTCATTGAAATATGTATATTTATTTAGTTATATAAAATCTACAATATTGTACACCTCAGCTACCCACTCTCTTGACACTAAATCCATCCTAAGGTTGTCTGGTAGAGATCACTTTTAGCGATAAGACCGCCCATTGTACGTTAATGTTTGTAACTAAGATCTATTGTAATTCCTAAAGTGTACAATAAAGATTATTCTAATCTAATCTAATCTACAGACAATAGACACGTTACCTAACAACAGCTGTTTATGGACACCTGCAACTCAATGATGATTTGGGACGCAGGGTGGTGGTGGGGTAAAGAGGATATTTGGATTTTTTGTGATGGTGTAGAATTGCACCAATTGCATCAGGCCGACCCATTTGTGCCTAAGCATGGCTCTCTCATGAGAATTATATGCATGCTTACCTCAGACCCATAATATTTTTACAACTGAAGAAAAATGTGGTCTGCTACATGGTTAGTGATCGAAGCCACAGTGTTCCTAGCCTGCTTGTACCAAAAACCCTAACCTGATGTATGAATCTTGTTTAACAATTTTTTTTCTTTTTTATACATAGATATTTATACACATATGATTACTCCTGTTGGCTACAATTTGCACTTTGCTGGTTATCCAAAAAAGACTCTTACCCAGCACAAAAACTAGTCTCCTAGAAGCTGGTATTGACAATGTTCTATTCAAGAAAGAAAGAAAAAGAAAACTATTTTTTATTACCAAAAAAAGGAATGCTTTCACACAATAATGTACATACATTTATGTGAATACACACATAAATACATATAGGTACATTTTATAGAGCACTACAAAAACATGTAACTCACTACCATGTTGTTAACTGGCAACATATATTGCTGTGTCAAATTGTTATATGGCAGAAATGAATAATTAAATTTAAAAAAAAAACATAAATCTCTGATGAGTACACAGAAATAAATAAACTGTTCTGAGTACAACATTGACTATATGTCCACCTCATTTATACACAGTAAAATTGTGTCTATAAAGTTTTTACATCCATGTTTTTTATCCCGTCACCATAGCTATCATTATATTCTTAGATGTACCCCTCACAATGTACATAGATGCAAAATTTAATAATGAGTTATTGAGTAGTTTACTTATATGTGCATTCATAATATGAGTTAGGATTCTAACCAGGATCTAAAACAAGCATATGAAGTGATAATACTTACTAATTTGAATACATAACTCAAAAACACATACCACACTGTTTAGGCATTTGGAAGGCTTGGTAGCTAAAACATTGCACTCCTTGTTTCATTTAGTTGTAACAACTAACACTGGCAGAAGATATTCTTTTAGACAGGTAGAAAATTGTATGTAAAAAATTAAGAATAGTATTTTATATGGCAATTGCAATACAATACAAATATTAATTATTATTAATTCATAAAAATTTACATTAAGCTGAACAAAATTGACAACAATATTCCATAATGACTTTAAGGGAAGAACAATAGATTACTGAGATATGTGATATCCTATTTAGCCAAGTTGACTCATGGATCTTTAATGGTCACCAAACTAGTAAGTAACACATAATTTGAGGTGCGATCGCCAAGCTTATGTTATCTATACATATATCAATAGTAACACAGATATAGAGCTACTCCTTTTGAACACGATAATTGTATTTTATAATAATATTGACAGTAATTATTGCAGCAGTTCATATCGGTGTCTTAAATGCAACCGAAGGATTGGACTGTTATCTGTCAGACAGTATATATACAGTAATACAGTGCCGGGTCATGATGGCTAAACGCTTGCCTCCTGTTATGTAATTAGGGTTGGTATAAAGTGGATGTTTGAGACGTGTCTGCCCATGTCTTTGGAGATATAGTCATAGGAGTATGTAGATAGGTATTAAACACATAGCTTGGGTTTGCCTGCCGTTCGAGCAGGATGCACTGGCCATGGTCACAAGTTGACCTGCTCAGTAGTTTATGTCACTATGACATGACACATGACCCGACTGCGCAAGAAGGAGGTTCACGTTGGACCTATCTCTTCCTTATGGTGTCGTAAACGGCGACTAAGGGATCAGATTGTTGTGTATCAGATGGTATGTATACTGTCATACAGTGCCCCGTTGATGACAATAGGCTTCCCCTATTACGTTAGTGGACCAAATTGTAATGGCTGTTTAATACACTACCCCTTCGGGGATACAGGCATGAGCATATGTGTGTGAGTGTATAATAATGTTATCATAATTCGTATCAATTGACATAAACCATTAGCATATCTATTTAAGGCGATTTCGCCTTGGTATTGTCACTTTTTGATTTGAATACAACAAGTACCTATTAAAACCAAATGTTGTCCTTCAATAATTGTCAACAACAGTCTGTTGTTCAACAACAGTCCCTATTTTGATTTGGGACCAAATCAAAATAGGGACTGTACATAATTCTGAGAAGTTTCTGATTTATTATTAATTTTTAAACCACAAGATGACATCTAGCAGAAGCAGGCCTGAGACAGGCGGTCTATAGGGGTTCTCGGAAGCTTCCTATAGACCCACTTGTGACGGAAGTTGACCATGAAGTCATGTCATGAAGTTTTAGTCGGTACGTCGAGCCCGATGACCCGTGGGGGTTTCCACACGATAATACAAAGACCACAAGATGACATCACATTTAACTTCACAATAAATGATTTGAATATTTTAATTCATGTATATATACATATATACTATTGGTACCTGACGTAAAATCAAAGCCGCATATATCAAGTTTAGCGAGACTGACACTCATGTTCCATGGTGACGAACTACATATTAACCTAATTGACTATGTATATTTTACATATAACAGAAATGAGACCTACATATTTTCTTCGTATTCTAATGCGTTAGAATGTATTCAAGAATGTAAGAAGATTAGTTGAGTTAAGGAGTGAATTGCAACAAAACAGACTTACATACATATGTACGTACACTCACGGATATATCCGCGACAGGGAAGACAGAGGCGTCCCCTTTTTTTGCAGTCATAACTTAGTCCCACTGACGTAACGGCTGGCAAACCTATTGCTATACAATAGATACAGTCTATCCTTATTCGAATTTATAATAAATTAAGAGGTTATTACTTTTAATATAAATATGCACACAAATTGCTGAGCCGGAGGTCGTGGGTTCGATTTCGATAGCAGAGAAAAAATTGTGCCAATATAGTTGTTTTGAATTTTTTTAAAGCCCTCGACGACACAGGATCCATTGTTGGAGTGGATTCTCAGGAGTAGTCTTTAAAAATATATGTATAAATATATTTTCAATATCATGTTCAACAAAATCTATCTCTAATCCGCAGATCGATACTCACGAACGGTGACAACTCGGTCCCATACAGAGAACCGACGTCTCGGCCGCAACACGTTTGCGAAGAGATGCCCTCCACCAGTAATAACCCTGACGCTAACAAGGCAAGAGACATACTGCTGGATGTTGAAAGGTAAGGGCATGAACAGAAAAAGAGGAAGAGCTAAGTAATTAACCTGGCAAAGTCATCATCTTCCTACCCTGGTCCCAAATTTATTTGGGTACGTTGCAATTTGTACATTTCAGGTGAGGTTCAGGTGAGTGTCAAACGACCTTCAAACCTTCAAGAAAAGAGCGTACTCCTACCTAAAAGGCCGGCAACGCACGTGTGACTCTTGGGTTGCGGGTGTCCATGGGCGGCGGTAGTCACTTACCATCAGGTGACCCGTCTGCTCGTTTGCCCCCTATCGCAGAAAAAAAAAATATACGGAAAATGTGTAGGGGACACTAGAACAGGAACACCTGTTATTCCCAACACTAGTAATACTATTATAGCGGCCTAGCCGTTCCCCGCAATTTAACCTGCGGTTATGGTCACTGCGCCGCTCCTAAGGGACGCAGCTCGATGTTTTAGCTTTGCTATATCATGTATTATTTCTCAATAAATACTCTATTCAACACAAAAACTGTTTTTCGAAGCTGATTGGTACTTCTAGAGATTAGATATTATAGATAGATTCAAATAATTGACTGAAAAAACAGATATCCCCATTCAACGCGCCTTTCCAGTTAGTTTCCACTATACTTTTATTCATAAAACAAATTTGAAAACGTTTTCGTAATTAATTAGAACGTAAACTGCACGGATGGTGTAGCGGTTTAAATGATCACCTCGCCACTACGCTGCCGCGCCGAGTGTTGTGGGTTCGATCCCCGCACGGGACAACACTTTGTTTAATCCTCAATTGTTGTTCTTAGTCTGGGTGTTCTTTGTGTCCGTTGTTTGAATGTTTGTAAAGTACCCTGCGACACACGAATTAATCCTCTTCTCCCCCCCTCAAAGGCGGGCAGCGCACTTACGACTCTGTAGTTGCAAGTGTCCATAGATGGCGGCTGTCACTTACCATCAGGTGATCCGTCTGTTTGTCTACCTCCCTATAGTATTAAAAAAAATATATAGCTATCAGTTATCAGGGACCTCGATAACCCCCCCCCCCCCCCCGTCCAGGCAACAGACTGTAGCGCCTAGCAAACTTTTGAAGGTAAGCCCATTCTAAATGCTTTGTAGAACTGAGCTCGAGTTAATAGAGCCAAACCATCCGTATGAGCAGCTCCTGCTCTAAGAGAAGGCGGGATTTTCACCTGACTAAGGAATAAAAATGTATGTAAAAATATATGTATACCTATGTAATAAAGTAGAAAATAATGTCTAGCTATTGACATATGGTACACACCACATTTTGATATTGAGTAAATTTACCTTTAAATTATTATTATTAATTATAAGCTTCTAATTAAAATGATTTATGCGACTTATGAATCAGCAAAAATTACATGTAATATGTTACAAACCGAAATAATCATTCATATAATTTGTATTTCTCGAAATAGTATTTGAGAATTTGAGGAAATGTCACAGTGTTAATAAATAGTATATACGCATTCTGTCCGCGGAACAAACAGAATAGTTATGTAGAAGGCTGTAGGGGCCACTCACTACACAACATATTTAGAATGTGACTCAATCAAATCTAATCAAAATAATTTATTTCAATAAACCAATTACCTGCAGGTGTTTTGGAATCTTTAAGAGAAGAAGTGCCTGTTTCAATTCATAGATAATAACTCCAAGGACACACTTTTTTAATCATATTTATGATCTCAATATTGTATGAAAAGCATCTATGTCAGCAATAATAATTAAAAAACGTCAATAAATAATATGTACTTGTTAGATTTAAACTAAATACCGTAATAAGTAAGATAAATAAACTGGTAGACAAACATTGCTTCCATTGTGTGGGTACCGAAGGTCCAACTCCCTTCTCGTCTTTCTCCTCCCCTCATCCCCCTCTCCTCTTTGTCTATTCCTCTGTCCACCATTCGTTGTTTTAAATAGACATTACCATAACATGCTCTTTACTAAACCATGAACTAGTGGTTCTCGGTGAAATAAGATAGAACCAACCCATCATTCCCGTACAGCAACTAAGGGATCGCACTAGTATCTCAGTCAGTACACATCAGCTTACCCGGCTGCGCGAGTGGTACTAATTTCACCTACATTTAGTCGACTAAAAATAAGTGTGTCTCTGCGTACTTTTTCATTACCAAAACATAACATATGTATGTAACATACAGTATTATAGTAATAAAAAAAAATTAAGTAATATTTTTCTTTGTCACACAGAATAGAACCAAACTCTATGGAGTCGATACTATGTGAGGCAATTAAGTTGGAGTTTGAGGCCTACACCTCTGTGAATGCATGCAGCGGATCTTCAAGAGAGTTGAATGAGGTGAGTTTGGTAACTGTTAAAAAGGAAAAAATTGCCTGATAGATATTGCTTGTTGTGATATGCCCATTGTACATTTTATGTTTAAAAATATGAGTTTTATTGTATAAGTATATTTGGTGTACAATAAAGAGTACTTACTTAAGAAATTGTGGCGTTGCTATAAACATAGGTGAAGCTGCGGTTAATGGCTAGTAAAGAGAAAACCTTAAATCTTGTCGAGATTAGAATAGGAGCGATCAAAAATTTCTGGTATTCGATATTTGAAATTGTTCTTTTTTATTTAATGAAGTGTAACATTGCAATTGCTTTCTGTGCTGCACAATATATTTTTTTAATCTGTTAATCGTTGCTAAGTCAAAAATGGAAAAATCCGAGATAAGCGTCTTGATAAAATATTTCGTAATAAAAACAGTGTCTACCGAAGATATTTTAAATGAAAGTTTATCTAATATAAAGTCCTTTTTTTTTAATTGTCAACTTAGGTTTTTGATTGCTGTTTTCAATAGATTTTTCTTCTACTTTTTTTTTTTGTTTAAAAAGTTGTGAAATAAAGTGTAAACAAATAAAAAATATGTTTATTGTTTAAAAGTGTAAATACTAAACGTTATTATGCCTTAAATACTAAATCAAATTTATTGAATGTATATCTCTAGGGAAAGGTATAAAGTATGTTATAATAATGATACGACCTTTTGGAACAAAACAGTGTGCAACGTCTAATTGTGACTATGACAAACAAAAATACATAATTTTCTAATCCTTGTAGGTCGAGCGTGCCAAATTAAATGAGTTGATAGTGGCAAACAAGGCGCTAAATGCTCCCATCGATGATGACGTGTCTCAACTTGTAGGGGACACGGCCACTACGGCAGGTATTAAGGTCTGTATTACATATATTATGGTTAACTTACACTTTTACGTACCGTCTTTTTTAACATACCACCTCAACTGGCATCATGATAACCTTGTCTGACCTGTTAGTCTAATGGTTACCATACCTGACTGCTATGCGAGAGTTCGTGGATTCGATTCCAACACCGACAAAATATTTTTATAATCCACAAATGGTTGTTCCGAGTCCCCCCCGATACAGGAATAAGTCCTAGTGCTGGAGCTGTCTTTCTTAAAATAAAAATGCCCCTTTGAATAATCCTCTTACAGTATTTATAGTTTTATCAAACCAAGTGTTGTATATTGATTAATGGTTTTTTAACATGCAAAATAAGTATAGTAAATAAATTAAAAAATTAATCAGAAATATTAAGTAGTCTGACGCACTTGTACAAATGTACAATATATAAACTAGAATCAATAAAAAGTCCAAAAACTATAATCAGACTACTGAAAAAATACGGTGTTTACATAGCGTAAACACTCCTGAAAACGAAGACAGGCGATAGTACTAACGACTCCTTTGATTATGGGTTTAAATAAAAAAATCGATTAAAATAAAAAAAAAACATCCTTTAGCTTGCATGCAATTCAAACGATAATTTCACAAAAATACACCCTTACCTAAAATAAAATAAAACGCACAATCAAATACTGTAAGCTAGCAGACGCGCGTGTCATAAAACGAGCGGTCGTTGCACTAGCAATAGTATCAGTACGTATACCCTGCGATCGCTAGATTGGCTGCCGCGCGTCCTGTGACCCTAGCGTCAGCTGTCCTATTTCACTGAAAGCTTATGTTTTTCATCGGAATTGTTTTTCTCTAAATAATCTTATAATCTTTTCAAAGTGGTAGAGCCATGCTTAGGCACGAATGGGCCGGCTCGACCGGTGCGATAACACGGCCTCACAGAAAACCGGTTGTGAAGTAACGCTTGCGTTGCATTTCCCCGAATTGAGTGAGGTTTCCGGAGGCCCAATTCCCCCTCCCCCCTTTTCTCTCCCCTCATTTCCTTTCTCCTTTTTTCCTCTCTTCTTTCCGCTCCCTGCATCCCCCATCCCTCATCACCCTCAAAGGCGGGCAGCGCACTTGCGACTCTTGAGTTGCAAGTGTCCATGGACGGCGGTGTCACTTACCATCAGGTGACCCGTCTGTTCGTCTGTCCCCCTATAGTATAAAAAAAATAAAAAAAATAAAAAATCTATTCTTATAACAAATAATATTTCAGGAGGGCCAAAATAAGCACGACCCAAGGTTGATAACGATAGTGAATCTAACAGCGGTAGCAATACGAAGGTTTATCAAAATGGCGAAGAAAATCAACGCTTTCAAGAACATGTGCGAGGCAGATCAGGTTGGTTGATGAAGCAAGCTTTACTCGTGGTAGTCTAACTCTACCTTTATTTGTTAGTGATCCTGACTGGCGAGTCAGAGGTCGTGGATTTGATTCCCGCCCACATTATTTTTTTTTATATATAATATAGGGGGACAGACGAACAGATGAATCACTTGATGGGTAATTGCGCTTCGGATGAGGATTCCAAGAGGGGGGATGGAGAAGACGGGAAAGAGTAAAGGCGGAGTTCTGCCTCCAGAACCCTCACTAATTTATGGGAAATGGAACGCAAGCTTTGCTTCACATTCGGTTTTGTGTGAGGCCGTGGTGTCGCACCGGTGGAGTCAGCCCATTTGGGCCTAAGCAAGGCTCTCCCACTGTCAAGTAATAAATAATTGTCCATACATAGGGTAGGCAGAGAGCCCGGTCACTTTTTGCCAACTATAATTTAATCCCACTTAAGTAATAGAAGAAAAGCCTTTTGTGGACATCCGAATACAATAGAAAGTCGGATAGATAACAGTCTGAGTTTAAATAATACTTTAGTATAGTTTAAATAATAGATTGAGTAGTTATGGCTTGAAAACATAACAAATAATATCATATCTGCAATGCTTGCGTTGCACTTCCCCGAAATGAGTGAGATTTCCGGAGGCCCAACTCCACCTTTCCTCTCCCCTCTCTCCTCTTTCCCATCTCCTCATCCCGTCTCTCTTCTTTCCTTTCCCCCAATCCCCCCATCCCTCATCGACCTCAAAGCCTGGCAGCGCACTTACGACTCTTGTTTGTCACTTACCATCAGGTAAGTAAAAATAAATATTTCTTTAAATTCTCAATTTTGTATGATTTGTACTAGTTACTGTTTATGGCTGCAGGTGGCGCTGCTCAAAGGAGGTTGTATTGAGATGATGGTGCTCAGAAGTACGATGACGTACGACGGACAACAAAACCAATGGAAGGTGATTAACAAATGCACTTTTGCTCTGCTGCAAGCTATTACAGATTAAGTAATTAGTTCAATAGAAACAAGAGGCTCAGGGCAGGGCTTCGATAGGCTTCGATTGTGGTCCAGCTGATAGTGGGAGATGAGACACTCGTCTTCAGTGCTGGAGCCGGAGAGAAAGAGTCTGCACGAGATCCTCGTCTATTATATAGGGTGGAATATGTATATATAGTGTGGTGTATATTTGTCTTAGAGACTTGAGAGAAAACATGTGTTCGATAAATGTCATTTGAATAGCTTAGTGAATTTGGTGATGACGTCAGGCGTCAGGTTATGAAATCAGTATAACCATTGCATTTAGTATATGATAGGAACTTATTAGCAGTTATATACTCAAAAAAGATTTTATTGTATTTTCTCGACCGGCGTAATACTACGCCCTCCCAGAAAACCGATAGAGACAATGTTTGCATTGTATTGCCAAGTAAGTGAGGGCCTAACTTCCTCTCAGCTCTTTCCCCTCTACTGTTCGAGAGGTTCTCTTTCCCTTTCCATCATCTTCCTCTCCTCTTTCCCCTCCATGTAAACCATACGATAGCTCACTGACAGTGAATGTCACTCTTAAGTGTGAGCATAATAGCTGCTTGCTTTAAATACCCTAGTATGAAAGAAAAAATCCTTAGGTCAGCTCAAAAGTTGATTCTTTTCTTAAATTCCCAATAAACTACTTTTAAACCCCCTGCCCCAACCCCAGATCCCACACTGCCAGGAACAGTTCGGCAGCATCCGCACGGACGTTCTGAAGCTGGCGAAGGGTAACATCTACCGCACCCACGAGTCCTTCATCAGGAGTTTCGACCCTCGCTGGAGGACTGACGAGCACGTCATCTTCATTATGTCCGCCATCTTGTTGTTCGCGCCAGATCGCCCCCGGGTCGTGCATCGAGATGTCATCAAGTTGGAACAGGTTGGTATATTTTCACACAAAAAAACATAGCAATCTTATCAATATTCTTTTTTCCAACATCCTTTCCTGATCATTTCTTTTTCACATCCTACCTCTTCTTTCCTCTCCTCGCATCCCCCCACCCCTGATCACCCTTAAAGGTGGGCAGCGCACTTACAACTCTTGAGTTGCAAGTGTCTATGGATGGCGGTTGTCACTTACCATCAGATGACCCTTCTGTTCGTCTGTCCCCCTATATTATCCATCTAACCTTTTCATAACTTCCAAATGTTACATACTCATTTTTATACTTTATGTAATTCAATTTCGGAGCAAAATTCGTAACTGTTTTACATAAATAACAATTTCTGTTGCACAAAATATATTTTTACTGGAACAGTAAACATTAGAATGTGCAAGTGAAAGTTGTGTCAGGTTCGTTGCAAATCAGCGTTCTGCATCTCCTTACCTACCTACCCTGGACTATTATAATGTGCACTGATTAGGTGTTATATATATATATACACAAAAACAATGTGCACTACAACCCACAGGTTAGTTGTAGATGGCGCTGTGTAACATGTCTCAGAATACATTATTATTATTATTTAGTGTGTATAGAAAAGTTAATCGGATGGAATAAAATGTGCGCTCCCTATTTCTTGCCGTTCGTGTCGTAAAACACCGGGACCGGATTGCTATTTATTTTTATTTAGAGACTTATTCAGACTTATACAATCGCCAATTACAGGTTAACCAACACTCATGACAAGACATCACAATTAAAAAAAAAGATAGGGACATATGTATGTTGTTGTAATTTATTAATAGTAGCAATAATAATAATAACAATGTGACACAGAAATACAAAATTATTATTATAAAAAAAAAGTATTTAAATATTTAAAATAAATTATCCTTAACTTGTTTAGTTTACAAGTAGGTACATTAAAATAATAAGAGACACAAGAAATTAAAGAGCAAGGCAATTTCAAGTCATATATTGACTGACTATCTGGTTGAACTTATCTATCATGCTTACAGTTTATACAGTGCCCGGTTGTCAGCAAAATGCTTGCCCTCTGTCACGTAGGTGGGAGTCCCATTGACCTACCCTCACATATTAAGGTTAGCAAATGTGTGCGTTTGATCCATCCATTGAAAAAGTAATAGGTACATACATTAAATAATATTCTCTTACAGAACTCCTACTATTACCTCCTAAGACGGTACCTAGAAAGCGTATACCCTGGCTGCGAAGCCAAATCTACCTTCTTGAAGCTCATTCAGAAAATTCTAGAACTTCGAAAGTTGGCTGAAGAAGTAACAGGAGTGTACCTTGACGTGAACCCCATAGAACCACTGCTCATGGAGATATTCGACTTGAAACACCATGCCGCATGAATTTGTGTATGTATGTGTGTTTGTTGTTATATTATAAGGGTTATTTGTATGTCTGTAAGGCACAGGACTAGAGGGAGCGTATTTCTTAAGAGTCGTTCTTTACAGCTATATTGAATTGACACAATATGCCATCCAACATTAAATTGAATTTATAGTTGCTATAAAGGTGAAATAGCTATACACATTATTTGATGAAATTATTTATTGTTACTACTTTCTGTTTAAAGAGAGAATAATATAATTTAATAATTTATTATATATTTAAAAATCCAAGTTGTAATGTTAATATATATATATATAATAAATATACTAAATGTATATATTAAGTGCATAGGGTTGCCAAATCGATAAACAGAAATAAACTTAATTTTTTTTTTTATTTCAATTTGCATTAATTTCAACTGAACAAATCACAGGTATTTTTGAATTGTCAAGAGAGGAAGTCGGTCAGAATAAGTCTTGAAGCTAGTTGCCTGTGCCAATACGTAGATCCTATGGAGAAGAACAGGCAAGATACTCCAAGGACACTCTTTTTCAAATATTTTACATAAGTTCACTCTCACACACACACACACACATCCTTCTGTTGAGAAAAGGTAACTAATGTCTATTGACATTGGCAACACCAGCGGCGACACTAACGCCAGCAATCCTATTACCTGAATATCAAACTAATAGTACGTTTTATCTACGGTATATTGTAGGGTAGGGTTCCTCTTACTCAGGCGATTCATTTCAAAACCAAAATCGTGTACTACAATTAGCAGGATTGTAAAACTTTTAGATGATTTTTTTTTCTCATTTATTTTGGTACTGTCATTTACAAAAAAAAAAAATACAAAATAAATATACGAACCTACATTTTTCTTCTATTTGTTGATACAATACATGTTATATGCACATATCATAAACATGTCTATGGCTAATATAAAGCACTAGAGGGCGCCACATGAACAATGGACTTTCTAAAGTTTGTCTAGTGGAACACTGTCGTCATGTTTATAGGCCAAATTAGTTATAAAATCATCTACGTATAAGGCTAGGCTATACGGTTGATCTCTTACAAAGCTAACCCTTTATTTGTATACATTATTTGTACATTCAGCAAGAAAATCGTTTAACAATTATATAAGAAAGAGAACTCTTACTCTAGGAAATTAGTAGAGATACAAATAAAATTGAATTATAATTTTGCCTGTAGAATTTTTAGAACATTAGAGTATTAAGTGTTAAACTACTTTTTTGTTGACTGTACATAGTTATATATTATTTGTTAGAAGTACAGTTAAGTAAATAAGTATTAGTGGTGCATAATTGCCGTCACGAAATTTGAAAACCAATGACATTTTTGTTTTTTTTATTGCGGTTTGCGTTATTTATGATCATTTCACATAACTGATAGGAGCAATACGACTAAGTGTAAATAGATATGTTATAATTGTTTATTTTATTATTTATTGTGTGTTCAGAAAAAAGACATGATGAAGCTTATAGAACAAACTAAATAATTATAGTTGGTCCTCGTAGTCTCAATGCCTGAGTAACGAAATTTTAGCACCCCTTCCTGCTAGTTTACAATAAAAATATCAACAAATAGCTACTTAAATAAATAAAACAAAATTAAAATGTTACGGAATTGTCGTATTTGATATAAATAGGAAAATCTTTTATTAAGAGTTAAGTATGATGATACCTAAACACGCAACCAGTGTGACTATCTGAGTTTTAGTGATACGTTTGTGATCACATTAGCGGCACAAATTGCTGTGACAATGTTTCTGTTACACATATGTACAAAAGTGAGCTTAAACCCAAACCTTGTTGCAACGTTTTATAAAAATTTATATTTTATTAATTAATACATATCGTTAATATTATTAATTATAATTAAAAACGATAATATTCAGCCTCAATGGCTAATAATAGTTTTACTAGCCTGTCAGAAACTTCTATGCAACGTAAGAGATACTATAATATAGTCACACAATTATCATACCCAAAACTATTTTGTACTCTACATAATAATATAACTCAATAGTGATACTTTGGTCGCCATTTTGTAAGCCACATTTCTTAACAAGTTATAAACAAAGTCTGTAACGAACGTTCCGTAACCAGTTATGAGCAAAGTACAAGGAGCCAAGAGTATCGGGTATCAATAAAACAAATTCAAAAGATACTAGTCATCAAGTTTTTTATATTTATATCAAAAAGATAATGTTATTTATATAGTGACTTACGTTGCTGGCACTCATTTGATCTCGAACGAAGATTGGCGATATTGCTTTCATTTCTGATCTGATGTTTTGTTTCAATTGCGTTAGGTTCGTCGGAGATTATTCTCGTAAACATTACTTTTAAGAAATTGCCGTACGAAATTGTCAAGGGGGCTAAGATCGGGGTTTACCTCTGGAAATAACCTTGTCAGTCAATAATTCGTTAAAAGCTTCAATGTATTGATTTGATGTATGGCAAGTGGCCCCGTCTTGTTGGAACCACGTCCCTGAGTTGATACCTTGAAACCCCTTTAACTCTGGGGCCTAAAAACTTTCGCAGCATATCGCAATAACGGTCACTATTCACATCGAACGATCGGCCTCGTTGATCTTCATGAAAATAAGGACTGATTATGCCATTAGCAGACACTTTCGGCTGTGCAGGGGTCGTTCGTGCTTTCGTCTCGAATTCTCCTCTGCACGGTATCGACAATTCTGTTTATTAACATGAGATTTCAGGTGAAAGTCGGCTTTGAACAGTATGTTCTTACGCAACATTTCGTTTACAAAATTCAATCGATTTGCGTAGTTCTTATCCTTTAATCCTTGAACTAAAATTAAATTTGAAATTAAATGTAAATCTTTCTTTAAAATCGAATGCAAAGACGATCTTTTTTAATGTTCAATGCGCGGCTTCGCTTTCGGTTGGATAAATACGAACTGACGCCTTCACTACTTTGATTTTTTCCTGGTCGCGGACTGAACGACCAGAGTTTTTAATTTTTACCTTCGCACCTGTATTTTTGAGCATCAATTTTGTAATAAAAAAAAATGTTATCGTCACCTGGTGCATTGCGTGTACGACACTCAGTCACTATGGCATCACCCTTACGGTAATACTTACTTACTCGAGCTTGTTGCGTACGAACATACACGAAAAGCTTGAGTCGTCCCTGATTACTGGTCCACTGCGACCAAAAATTCAACAAAATTTTAAGTGAAATGGTCAAAAAACATAAACTATGGTTGCATAAAGAATGAATGTGGAGCAGGTTACTGACACATGTCCTTAAATATAATCATGTTAAAATTATATAATGTGTATATGTTATACATATAGCAATAATAAATGTAATGCAACAAAATAAGTTGAACATGTTGAAATCTTAAATGTATATTTCTTATGTTTTCACGTGTAAATAGTTTACATTTAAATTTATATAATTATTGTTAAGAAAAGTTTATTTTTATATTGATGTTTGGACACAACAGATATTCTTAGTGCAATAATCTATTTTAGGAAATATATTTTAGTTTGTTCATGTGAATGTTTCATTTTTGGGTTCCACAACAAAAGACACCGGGTATGCAGTTTTCCTTCTAAAAATCTGGATAGTGTTTAGTGCCCCTGACTGCTTAGCCAGATGTCGATTGAAGGCGCTCATAACGAGTGTGGGCGTTCTCGGTGTATGCTGTTTGTATGTTGGAAAGTCACCCAGTACACAAATAAATTTCTAGTGTGGTAGTTGTATTAATAAGAAAAAGATATATGGTTTTTCTCCAAAAATCCATCGCGACAAAGATTATCCTCATCACCTTAATAATTAGCACTCCACGACTGCGTACTTTCCTAGAAGTTTCTTGCTTCGCACAACCAGCCCATGAAACAAATTGTGGTTTACTGTATTGCCGAACCTATACCACCTTAGAAGAGTTTACTCCCATTCAAAATGAACCATGTTAGACTGTACTCTTACCAGGCGATCGAAAAGTTCCAAAAGAAAAAATTCTTTCCGTCTTAAAACGACTATACCGACCGGTCATCAAAGCAGCCTGGCCTCTTTTTTGAATCAATTTTCGGACGTATAAGGTCCCATAAAGCAACGTAAGCTAATAAAAGTCCTTTATTAATATTTAAGAATTTATTTATTTAGATGTAACTAATAATATTATTTCCTAATAAAAACAAATACATGCGTACGTCAGTTTAAATAAAAATAAAAGAATAAAACAATTGGAAAGTAAAATAAATAGAACTGAAATATTGTTCTGTGCTCAACACCTACGCTAGATATCAGAGGTACACATAAATATTACGAAGTAGATTGAATGATTACACGGTAATGCGTTAGATGAACATAATCTTGCTACACGAAGAGGGCAAAATATTTTGTGCAATAAGAAGAGGAAATTAGAACGTAATGCCGGATGAAATCAGAAGAAAAGGAAATTAGAACGTAATGCCAGATGAAATCAGAAGAAAAGGAAATTAGAACGTAATGCCAGATGAAATCAGAAGAAAAGGAAATTAGAACGTAATGCCGGATGAAATCAGCAATACGTAGAAGTCAATCAGATCATTTTAACGGATTGACTGCGTTGTAAGAGTTACGTTATACACCGTATCCCAGAAAATGGATCACTTCACTCAACACTTCAAAAAAAAGGAGGAGGTTATCAATTCGACTGTTTGTTTTTATGTTTGTTACCTCATAACATTCGACTGGCTGAACCGATTTTGATATTTTTTTTATTTGAAAGCTGGGGCTTCCCGTGTGGTCCCATTTCAATTTGGTTCAGTTCTGATAATTGCATCCACTAGAAAACCATATAAGTCTTAAATTTTATGATAGAAGCATTGAAGTCGGTTGTCAATTTTTTGAAAGTAAATTATTTTAACTCAAAATGTACTATAGTATCATACTGTTGAAAAAAATTTAAGGAAAAATAATCCCTGTAAAAGTTATGACCATTTTAATTTCCAGGTATTAGCACCTCCGTGTCTTTTAAATGCAGGAGGAATGTGTAAAGTCAAAATAAGTGTTCCGTTTTCTGAGACACGCTGTATACTTAGTAATGTGATTTTTGCGCTGAGCTTACAAATATTGTAGTATTTTACTGCCCTGCCTATAGTTGCCTACTAGTATCTGAGAAACAACGCCTGAATTTCTTTTGCAAATTCAAACTTACTTCGCGTCTTCAATACCTAGAGCTAACTTCATTTCAATTGAATAATTCTCCTCTACTCTAGCGCTATCCTCACAAACTGTGATATCAACACAATCTTCAAAAACATCATCAGTTGAGACATTGACAACGTGATCAGTATCATCACTGAGAATTGATTCAATATTTTTAGAATCATTTAGATCATTGTTAAGAGATTCCTCAGGATCCTTGGAAACTATGATCTTTGGTCTTTCAGTAGACTTACAAATAGGAGTACCGGTGTCTTCAAAACTGCATAGGATCACGCTATTTGAAGTACTTGTATTATCTGCTACAGGCTCAGTACTTATAACAGTGTCATACCTTAGCCCAGAATTGCCACTAGGTATAATTCTATCAACGTTCTGTTCAGTCAACGTATCTTCAAGGGTTGTGTTGTGGCTCGGTGTGAGAGTAGTCTCATGTTCATCAATAGTGACGGGCGGTTCTGTCACAAATGTAGGGACGAACTCGCCCGCTCTCCATCTCTGTTCAGCTGCGTCCATGTGTACCTCTAATATGCGCGAAATTTCTGGTAGCTGTTACAAAAAAAAAGATAAATTGATATTTATTTTAAAAATGATTTTTTTATTTAATATTATGATATTTTCTTTGCTTTTTTTGGTACTTAAGAAAAATAAAGAGTGAAGGATAAATTCAATACCGATGATTACCGTGGCAGAGCCATGCTTAGCCACGAATGGTGCCAGCTCCAAACCGGAGTAGTACAGAAAACCGATAGACAAACTATACTTGCATTGTATTGCTAAGTAAGTGAGGATACCGTAGACCCAACTTCCACTCTCGTCTTTCCTCTCCCCTAATTCCCCTCTCCTCTTGAACCAAATGAAATTTCCTTTGGATTTTTTCATTTCCTCAAAATCCTGTACTGCTGTACAGTACTCAGTAAAAAAAAGAACAAAAAAAACAAAATATCGAAATGAATGCGCCCTAGTCTTTGAACGAACAAACGTTAGCGTTACAGGTGTCCAATGGGCCGTTACGTTACGTTGATTATTTGCTATATTAAAAAAATATTTAAAAAACTTAATTTCGAAAAATATGAGCGTACGTAAGCCTCTGAGTATCCTTTCGGGGATACAGTTCACAGTACTAAAAGTAGTAAAAGAAAGAAATAATACTTACAGTATACTCATTCTCCAGCTGGTCAGAGATGTGCTCAATAACAGCATTTGTCCTATTGTCAACATTCCCTGCATGGCTAGTCAAAATGTCGTATTGTCTGTACAACTCCCGCTCTTCGTACTGTAGAGTACGATCTAATATTTCTGCGGCTACATTCTGTTCTATACGAGCGTTTTCTTCCATGTTAGAGACATTTACTCCTAAACGCAAATATGGAAAAAAAATAAGGTTCAAACATAGGATCGATAGGTTTAATAAAGGAAACGGGCAGATGTTACAAAATGAATATAGATAGTCATTTTCCGTACCTTGTGAAGGGAATCTGTTATCTTCGTATGAATTAATAGCGTTTATAATGGTCTGTTTCGCTTCTCTTCGATCCATGTCCATGGAAATATCGAAATTTCCGCCAGGATTTTCCAAATTACTAGTATCTACAATAAGATTATCTCAGTAAGTTAAACTATGTTTTTTTTTTTATGAAGAGAATATCCATTACAATTTTTTTTTATTATCACGACTTACTACCTATCAACGAGTCTAAGAGTATCGCTTAGAAGTATTTCCCTAAGGCCATTATTTAGAAAAACTAACTTATACATCAGCTTATTTACACCTAGGTTTTGAGTGTTAGAATTGTTTAATTATTATAGAACATTTTTTTGTTTTATTTTGTTTATCATACTCCTAATTTGCGTAAAATTGGACCAGACCAGTCAGGATATTTTACAGATACATATTATTGACACGCGAGACTCGACTTTACCTGGAATGTTATTCGCTGAAGATATCCCTGCAGTGTGATCATCATTTTTACCATCCTCTTTTTTTTCAAAATCCATACTCTTTGAATCATCTCCATACTCTTTGCGATAATTGGTTTCCTTAGAAGTTGAAGCTCGCCGCTTAGCCACTTCTTTTTGAGATGGTTTATTAAGAGCAGTGGCAGGTCGGTTCGATCTCTTTGGAGCATTAACTAACTTTTCGACTTTTTCCTCTTCACTTGAATTAGAGTCAGAAACAATATTTATTGATTCTGTATCACTTGATGATGCTAGAAGGTGATAAAAAGATTGTTATACATTAGCCAGCGCCACTCTTTGAATATATTTTATATTTTTATTTTTTATCGAATTTTTCTACCCAGCGGATAAGGCTTTGTTAGTTAAGTTCTTTCGTCTTTTTAAAGAGCTAGCTACCTACTTAATCTTCAACTTCGCTAACGTGACGATAAAAATTATATATTTATACTTATCTACATATATTTACATTTAATGCTTGTTATGTACTACGACATACTCTAAGTGTAAACCTTACAACAAAAAACACAATCGATTGATTTATTATTAAGGACAATTAATCTTATCCTGATTCGAAAAAGTTGGAACATGATAAAAAATACTTAAAGTTTCTGCAAATTAATACATACATGCGGTGTCAATTTTCTCCTCTCCGATCTCATACTCTATATCTGGAATTGGTAACTGGTTAACGACAAAATCGGAGACTTGTGTGTGCTCACTGGTAGGTGACTGCTTGCTGATAGAAGGCTGGTAAGCTGCAGGTGGCTCTTCTTCAATTGGTTGTTCATCATCGATAGCCTGTTGGCCCGAGATATGTGCTTGATCTACGTATTCAAATAATGTAGCGCCCGGCACGTAGGTCAACTTAATTTTTCTTTCATCTAAAAATGTACAACAATTATAATTTTAAAGATAAAATCAAAATCAAAATTGCGTCGTGGTAGAGCATTGCTTATGCTCGTTTAGGCCGGCTGGTGCGATACCACGACCGCACAGATTGCATTTCGCCGAAATTTGTGAGGTTTCTGGAGGCCCAATTCCCCTCTTCTTCCCCTCCCCTTATTCTCCCTCTGCTCTTTCTCGTCTCCTCATCCGCCCTCTCCTCTTTTTCTCCCCTATTACCTCAACCTTCATCACCCTCAGAGGCGGGTGCGCACTTACGCCTCTTGAGTTACAGGTGCCCATGGACAGCAGTACTCACTAACCATCAGGTGACCCGTCTGTTTATCTGTCCCCCCTATATTATTAGGTTGGCAACTTATAAACCCGCCATCTTTGTACACTTATTTATTTAATTTATTAACTATATAAAATCAAATTACTTCTTAGCTATATAAGCACAGTCGTTTTCTATCACCTGTCGCCAACGCGCTAGCAGAGACATAATGCCTTCCTCGTAGAAGTTTTTAGGGTTTTGATCAAAAAAGGTGGTAAGGTCACTTTTAAGCCGGTCTTCGTTTTTAATTTTTAAACTTCAAAGTAATGGGCTAGAGAACGAAATAGATGATAATCTGAGGGCATAATGTCTGGAGAGTACGGTTGGTGAGGAAGGACAGCCTAGCCAAGCGAAAGTAATTTTTCACGAGTCACTTTTGCTACATGTGGTCGAGCATATCGTGCAAAAAGTATACTTTATTTTGATTTTTCGGTATTCTCGCTGCTACTTTATCCAGTTGGTCACAATAAATATTGATGTAGTGATTGTAGTGTTAGATGGCAACAGCTCCCAGTATATAATTCCATTTATTCCCCACCACACACTTAAAAGAACTTTTTTACTTGTCAGATTTTGGCGTCGGTACTCTTGCTTCTCCAGGTCCAAGCCACTGGCACTGTACATAACCCCCTTTTCATCCCCCGTAATTACATCACTCAGTCACTCGTTGGTACCATGATAACTAAGTAGTTCCATGCACACGTTAGCTATCTTCTGAAGTTGAAACGGCGTTAACTCATGTGGTAACCAAAGTTAATATTTCTAAAGCTATATATAGCAAGACTTTTCTAAAGTGTGGAGTTGTTTTTCTACTGCAGTATGAGAACACTGAAGCTGGTCTGCCAGACAACGTAAAGTGAACCTAGGATCCATTTCTATGAGTCTTCATTTAACTCATCTACATCTATTGTAGGAGGTCGTCCTGGATGAGGTTCATCAGATATTTCATAATTTCAATCCTTAAATCTTCTGAACCAATGTATGGTGGTATCATAAGAGAGCACGCCCTTCGCCCATCGTTGCACATATATATTGCGCACTGCTTCAGTCGCTTTTCGACCTAAGCGAAATTCGTGAAGTAAAAGCAGCCGAAGCTCTCTACGATAAATATCAATAATTTACTGTATTTTTACTATTCGAGTAGTGATGCGTTCCTCACTCGTGAGTCGCCTCATTTGAGGTACTCGTGACAGAAAATTGAAAGAGTTACTCAAATTTTGACATTGAACCACCTCATTGTCCTCATTCGCTCTTCGTTCCTCGTTCTCTCGTGAAATGGCGGCGCTCTCCGTGAGGTGTGAGGGAGTGATGAGTGAGTGAGTCGGTTATTACAGTTAGTATATAAATGAGTGAGGATGTGAGTCGATTTGCGAGTAAATGAACCATTAGCTATTAGGAATTTATTGTATACTGTCTATATTTATTTAAACTAGCTGTCCCTCGTGGCATGCGGCATCACTTGAGTGTTGCTCAAAATTATGAATTATGAGATAGTATGAACGTGTGAAATTTCGTAGCATATTATTTAGATAATGGAGAAACATAAAAATCATAACATGAATTTGAAAGCAATAAATATTACATACCCATTATTACGAGTATACATTTACGAATATAGTAATTAAGTGTCATATTTTGTTTATTTAGGTGCTTAAACCTTGTGAGTGAACGATAAGAAGTGTGTGAGAGAAACAATAAGACTTAACATACTGCGCTGAGGCCAAACCTCGCGCTCGTCTCACTCATTTGAGACGCGCTGCGTGTGAGTTGAAAACTAGCCGCTCACGTGTCAAGCAAAACCTCATCTCAAATGAGGTGTGCCTCGCGAGTACCTCACGAGGTAAAATGAGGTACTCCCTCATCCTTATCTAAAATTGACGAGTTACCCGTTACTATATTCGAGATCCAGTTGTCAACTGATCTGACATACAACTCTTGCTTTATTTATATATACTACTCCAAGAAATTCGAGATAAAAAAAAAAAAAAAGTTTTAGAAACTGATTGAAAAAAGTGGCGGATTTATTACTTGCCAACCTAATATAAAAGACCACCAAATCTATTCTGCTAAGAGAAACAAAAACGGTTTATTTAAAATACATTAACTTCCAATTTTTTACTTTATGCTGCTTTGCGGTTTTTAGGCCTCTGAAAAAAATTTTTACCAGGTTTTTCACCACGAGTAAGTTGGCTAAGCGCGATCCTGTCAAATCCATTGTCATGTCTATACACGGTAGAACGAGAAGAAGAAGGATTCCTCTCGTTAATCAAGTGGGCCGGATGACATTCTTCCTTTTCAGCATCCTCAATGCCTTGTCTGTAGTACAATTTCTGAGAAAAATATAGGATAATGTAGCCATTTATTGGTTTTGCTTGCTTTAAAATTCAACTTGTTATATTTTCTATATGTTTGAATAACCAGGATAACATTAACTATAGATAGAGACAACCCTATTACCTATGTGGGATCTAATTCTAATTTGCAAAGTGTGGTGTTTAATACCCAACTACATATACCATTCGGGACTTCTGCCTACCTACATACATATGCATTGCTAGGGAATATTAAACTTGATTATTGCAGGACCTTCACTGAACCATTGATGCAGTGGAATTTCTCCGCTCTCCGGCACGGAGAACTCATCTAATTATATAGGTAATTACTTATACCATCTACAGAAATTAAATTATGGGAATTTAATTATGAGTCTTACAAGGATCCTTTATCAGGGGGAGAAGCGATCTTCCGCTTAAATGTCACAAACCTGATACCGACGCGATAGCTCGATTCATCTTGGACACTTTTTTTCTTTCATAATTGAAATGCAGGTCTGGCAACACTAGCTCTCTAAAATCATATTTTAGGTGGAAATTATTTATATTAGTCTCACCCAAGGATCCACGGCGGGTTCTCCCCGATCAATCCGCGCTTGCCGTTCCACCTGTTCCCTATCCAACTCTGCAAATATTTCCAAATCTTCAGCATTGGGCTCCAGGTCCAAGTCTTCATCCTCAAAGTCCATCTTCACGTCATTGTTCATGCGGGGCATGGAGTTCAAGGATATACCTTTTTCATACATTTTAACTGAAGAACGAAAAGAAACAAGTATTTATAAAAGTGTTCTTGGAGTTTCTTGCATGTTCTTCACTACAGGACCTACATATTAGTGCAGGCAAAGCAGTTTCACGACTGACTTAATCTGACTGACTATATAAGTTTAATTAAAGAAAATTTGATTTATAAATTATTATACTCGTATTAAGGTACACTCAATCATATTAAGGGCATTTATGTTAGGACTCTCGACAAAGCCACAGGTCCTCATAATAAATATGAATCAAAAATATTGTAACAGAATTTTACCATTTGTCTTCTCTACATCAGTGTTGCTAGTAGTGGCTTTAATATCCTCATTGTCTACGTTAACTCCTGTATCTGTGGAAGTTAGTTTGCCTTTTCCTTCTTTCTCAAGGTCTTTTTTTTCTTCAGCTTCTACAGACTCTTCAGCCAACACCGCTCCCGGATCTGTTGGAATTTCTTTTATTTTAATTTTCTTCATGCTCCTGTTTTGTTTCGTGTTTGGTTTGGTAGTAACTGTTTTTTTATCTAGGTCTATTATGAGATTTCCATCGACTAATATGCCAAGTTTATCTTCTTCTACTTCATCATTTTTTTTGTTTTTCTCCAACTCTGTACTAGTTTTTTCAATCATTTGTGATTCATTACTACAAACATCTTCGATTAAAGCTTTTTTTGTATTTGTATGGCAAGATTTCTCTTCATTTATTTCAATTATTTCTATCATAGGTTTCCTTTCAACTGCTTGCGCTAGTTTATCTTCGTCTGGATCAACCTTTGTTATTGTTTCCTTTCCTGTTTTCTGATTTAATTCTGAAAAAGTTAAAATCGTGAAACTAAAGTTGTCAGTAAGAATTTAAACACTATTCTTGACAGAACTGAATATCACTAATATCGTTACCTGCGGCACTCTTAGTTGGCTGGACGTGCGGCTGTGATCCAAATAATAAATTATTCATTGCTTGGAAGTCGGAAGCGTAGTCCCTGGGGTATAAGATAGTAATTAATATCAAATTTTTACGACTTTTCTTTTGTCGTGGTGTTATCGGTAGAGTAAAAAAAAGCCACCCCATTTCTTCTCCTGGGTGTCGTAAAAGGCGAATGACGGATCGACTGTTATCTATCAGACAGTATGCAGTTATGAAGTGCCTGTTTGAAGAGAATAAGCTTACCCCTAGCTAGCTTGCATTGCATTTCAATGAAATTTGTGAGGTTTCCAAAGGGTCAACTCCCCCTTCTCCCATCTCCTCATAACTCATGGCGGTTTTGATTTACCATCAGGTGACCAGTATGTTCATGGCCCCCTTTATTATAAAAAAAATATTTACAACACGTAAAATAAGTCGTGACTACTCAGTAATACGCCACCCCTTTACTCCTAATAGGGAGCTGTAGTGGCTCCCTCGATTCGCCTTGCTAATAAGTCTGCTACCTAAATAGATAGTTAGACAGCATCACTAAGTGAATACTTAGTGATACTGTGTATGTCTGTAATGGATAGTATTATCCATTACATACATACACACAGAATCCATTACAAAGAAATCTTTGCCTCAGCTGAAGCAACCTGCTATCACAAACTTACGAAGTACTTACGAAGTCTTACTGCCTGCCGGTAAGGTACTGCTAAATCCGCACCAATAGTCTTCGGGCGAAGTCTGTTGCTGCGGCTCTTCGTTTATCTCCTGCACCAGTCGCTTACCCTGATCCTTTAACGACCACTCTATCTTGTTGGTCTCTGGTTCTGAGTGTAGTAAATTACATGTATGTATCAATATTTATATCTATTAAAGTATAAATTAGACTAACAGATTTTATGAGTATTGTCTTGCTTACTGTCATCGTTTGCATCACTATCATCATCACTACTCTCTTCACTAGTAGAATCTTCTTGTTCGGATTCTGATAGAATATCATCAGGTACTCCACCTTTAGTCTTTACTTTAGCTGTACCTTCTGTCTCTTGATCATCCTCCTCTTTTCCTTTCAACGTTTCTTCCACCACGTTATCATCTTCCTACAATTAATGTAATTTTTAGTAATAACGATTAAGTAAAACGTAACTTTACTTTGTTATATTCGAGAATAATTATAAAACATGCATTTAATACACGGAATCACTCAGACAAATGAATGAGGATATCATGAAGATTTTTTTTTTATTTTCTTTAGCAAGGCGACTTAATCTGCCGCGGTTTAAAAGGATTCCTGTGTGGGGCATACTAGAGGGCGCACTGTGTGTTTTTAGTCGGTTCAAGTTCCAACATACTACCTTTCCATTGGCGCCGGTGAGGTAAAAAGATAAAGGTACAGATACCATTTCATATAAATTCAAGCATTACATATAAATTATGAGACAACGCAAAGGAATTAGTAATGTTTCGCATAGGTTTTACCAACAACGGTCACGTATTTGTGGACAACTCAAATTTTTGCCCCTATGTGAGAATCAAACATGTCCGCTCAGCAATCAGAGTCAGACATTAACCCTAAACATAAAAAAAAACACTAAATGAGAAAATGAATATTGAAAATGAATATTGAAGAGGCCAGGCCATCACTGCGTTCTTTTTTCTCTGCCTTACCCTAACGAATAATAAGATTAATGTATGCTATACCTTTGGCGGTAACCCTTGTACCTCTCGATCTTCTTTCTCCTTAGCTTCTCGCAGGGCCTTCTTGTCGTCACGCATCTTAATAAGGTAACGAACACTTTGCATCACCTTCTCCTGGTCTTTAGCTATCCAACTAAAAATAAATTATTACCATTTAGAGCCACAATATTTTCATAGAATAAAAATAGAGCTCAATGGCATTTGATACACGGCACCATAATAATAATGAAAGCCAGATGATCCTGCCATATAAGTCGATTTTACAACCAAGACGGGCTAAAAATTTTTTCACGTCAAAAATCGGCCACTATAAATACTACATACATACTACTACTCTACTAACCGTCTCCTTTCTGCTACCTCCTCCTGTACCCCGCCCCTCTGCCATGCTTCAGCACAGGCTCTGTCCCTGTCAAAAACTGGCCTGTTGTCCAAGTTCAGAAGCTCCTTCAAGCGAAGCGTTAATGTTTTGCGGTAGGCAGGTATGCTGCGGACTACTGGGTTACCCGTCAGCACCAGTACTGTAAATATTTGATAAAAATATATTCATATTAGAATTTAAGTATTTTCATGACAATTTCTAGAAACCTTACGTTTAAAACTAAGATATTTAAAACGTACTCTTTTGAATAATAAGATAATACGCTTGAATTAAAGTTATTTATAGTAAATTAATAGGGTTAATTCTGTATGTTTTAAATAGTGATCTCTCATGCCCAGCGGTTTGTGTTAAACTGATAAAATCGTAGACCTATGCTATTGACAGATCCGATGATGAGATGCTTTTATCAGATCTACCGACCCGCATAAGACCGAAGACAACGTGAATGACAACAATTTGCATGCTGAGAGACAGACCCTTATCCATCTACTTCATATAAATTAGCTCTAAGGTATATTTGTCTCACCTTTCAAAACCAGCATATCAGCCAACACATCTACTATAAGTGGATCTTCTAGACGATTGTATGACAAGTCGAGCACAGACAGGTTCTTACAAAATTTGAGATGCATAAGATCATCTGAAACAGGGGAAATAGTGTTAACTAGCACAGTATATATAATTTAAGGGCGTCACACTACACAAAATACCGGATAACACAGCCAGCCAGTCTTTCAGACAGGCATTTTAGATTTGATAAAAGATTTGTTTGAACCGTTGGATTTATCTACCTGCATGTAAATATTTGGTAACTGTTCCGTAAACCCATAGCATAAGTACAGAGCTATGAGATACTGTGTAATATAAAATATACATACGTACATACACTGACACTTATATTCCCGTAGTGACGTCTTGAACACCCACTATTTACCAACATTAATTAAGTTCCTCTTAGGTAATAGAGCAACAAGCCTATTACCGCCAACCGGGCACTGTATACTGTTTGATAGATAACCGTCTGACCTCTTAGTCGCCTTTTCGCAAGAGAAAGAAAACAATATCATAATTCTATTATCAATGCTTATTGCTTACTCACCGACAGTTGTGAGCATATTATGAGCAATGCTGAGAGTGTGTAGTACAGGAGTAGCATCTAAGTTCTCAATCCTCGTTACAAAATTGTGGTCTAAATTCAAAGTATCCAGTTTGGGACACCCATCAAGATTCTCAATTTTTCTCACAACATTATAATGCAAGTACAGGCATTTTAATTCAGACAATGTGTCTAAGCCTTCGATTCTCTGAATACCATTGTTTTCTAAAAATATACATTTCAAACCGGTGTACTCTTCAAGACTTTCGATTTTCGAGAAACCCTAAAAAATATAAATATTTTAGGTGGCAAATATTGTTAGGAGAAGGAAAAGGTCACAACTGTCTTCTCAAATTTGCAGTTGTTTATATCTTCACTTACTTTAAAATGAAGATACAAAATATCGTTCAGATAGGGTGTGCAGTACAACTTATGCTGCCGACAGTTATTTTTGATGAATTCTTTGGTCATTCTGGGTGCCTTGTTCATTTCTTCCAACTCTCTCTCAACCTTTCTCTGGAATGCTCTCTGTTTAAGTTTTTCCGTAAGAGCTTCTTCTTTTTTCTTTTGTTCTTCATCCTTTTGTTTTGCATCTTCAGTTTTGTTATCTGAAATGCAAATAAGTGTTACTTCTCGGGATCAATGCAAAGTATGTAAAATTTTTTTAATTCACCTATAGTATTTCCTGCGACTTCTTCCGGTCCTAAGTGATCACCCTGAGCTTTCTCATCAACCTCCAGTACAGGAACTTCTTCAATCTGACAGGAACCTTCTTTAGCTTTCCTTTTATTCTCTTCTCTTCTGAGCAAATTATTAGCAAGCCTTAATACCTCTTTGTTATCCTTCATTTTATCTTTTATATCTATTAATAGATTATCTATCCTTTTATTTCGATCCACCCCTTTTTGTTTTAATTCTACTTTTCGTTTTTCTCGCTCTTCATTAAAATCGAGATCAATATCCCACAGCTCTTTCCGTACCTTTCCGTCTTTATTATCTGCCTGTTCATTTACGGGTTGCTTTTTTACTTCTTCTACTACTTCAACTTTTGTAGTGTCTATTGATAAATCATCTACTGATGTTATGGCAGGATGTAATATTTCCTTGGATTTTAATAAGATACTGTCTACTTCTTTCATAAATGTTTGACATTCGTTATTCCTTTGTTCATATTGGGCCTTGCTCTGATTAATTCGCTTTTCGTGGCCGCTAATTTCTACATTCAATTTTTTTATAGCCTCGTTTATGTCATTAATTTGTGGATCGGAAGAACAGACATCTAAGGGCTTACTTTCCTCCAAATCTTGGATAGTTTCTAGTTGGGGTTTTTTATTCATATTTCGCTTTAAATTTTCACCTTCTTCCTTAATCTTTTGGTAAGTGATGTTAGACTTCCTAGAAGTTTCCAAAGCCTCATTTACATCATTCAGTAATTCATTCATGCTGTTCAATTTATTTGTTATATCTTCACGTATAAGTGTACTAAGATTTTCGGCACCTTCTACAATATTGCGAGCCAGGTTTTTCATTTCTTTAACTTCCATATCATTATTATCTTTGTTTTCTTTTTTATTTATTTCAAATACGTTCTCAAGTGCATTGTGTAAAGTTTCTTCCATTCTTTCATCAAATTTTTGATGATCGTTTTGTTGATCACGTTGATCATTTTTTTTGGGATTACTCACATTATTAATTGATTCTGTTTCGGGTATGTCAATTTCTGTAATTGAGAGTTTAATACTATCTGCTGGTACTTGATTTCCTATTTGAACTGTATTGTCTTTTGTACAACTTTCTTGCGATTTATTTAAATCTGATGGAGGAAGTGCATTATTTAGAATGTTATTTATGCCCTCTAAAGTCTTTTCAGTACCTTTGAGTTTGGCCACGAAACTATTAGAAAATACCTCTTCCTCTTCAGGGGTATATTTTTCTTGGACTTTTTGACTCAACTTACTGTATGCATTATCAAGATTAAGCTTAACAGGATTATCTTTTAAAGATATATTCAAATCCTTATTTATTGCATATGTTTCTTCTACTTCTTTTATAACAGAACGTTTTTTTCCTCCTCTAATTAATTGTATCGATGAATCCTTTAAAACAGGGTCTGGTTTTATATCCAATATCTGTTTTTCATTAGAACCAGTCACTGTTTGCTCTTCATCAAAATTTTTTGCCATTTTCATCAACATGTCCTTAGTTTCTTGGTAACGTGTTTCATAGGACTTATCAGTATATTGACTAACTGCTTGCTCAATAGCTTCAAATTCTTCATCTTCCGTTTCATCCTCAGTCTGACTATTATTGGAGTCTTTGGAGGTTTCTTGTGAGCACTTTGTTTTATAATCTGAGGCTGACGTCATCAACGATAGCATATTTTTGTAATTTATTTTATTTATCTTTTTAGCGTCCCCCTCTGCAGAATCAAGTTCTGTTCTAATGTCAGTGTAGCTTGCCAAATTTACCTGGTCTAGTGGTACAGCTACAGGTCTGTAGTAGTCTTTTTTTGTCATTATTTGTATTTGGCGCGCTTTCTGAGCTAAAATAGGGTTGTCTTTTAACATATCTTTTAAATTCTCTGGCGACAGAGGTTTAGTAAGATCCTCAACAGTAGTGAATGGTTGGCCGGTCATTACTTCGTATTCAGATTTAACTTCACCGGGATATGATGCAGCAATGTATGGTTTATCCACCCCTTCTTGCGGTGGAGGTTTAAGTTCATTCTCGATAGCCCTTTCTATCACTTCTTTGGGAAGTTTGGCATCTTGGAAGAATATTTTCAATTCCTCACGTTTCTGCTTAAGAAATTCAGGGTCTTTGTATTTATCAGGCACTTCCATAGCAAAACGATATATATATTATAATTAGTCTTTATTTATTTTGATCACGATCTTATAAACTCACAAGTTTTATTGACATCAATCAAACAAAATTGGCGTTGTTATAAAAAGCCATAGTAACCGGGCGCTTTTTGTTTAATCAATATTCAAATATAGAATCGAATACAAAAGAGCGTAAAACCCTGATATTCTTTTTTTAGTAGTATCATAATATGATAAAATATGCATACAACTGTGTACTGATTACAGTTATGTGGCTGATTGCTTTCCTTCATACAACATAGTTCCTAAATGTCGGGCGAATCAATAATAAATATTGCAACAGTTCAAAAAAATGTTATCCAATCATATCCATAACTCTGCTCATTTTTTATAGTTTAGTCCCTTATAGGAAGTCAGTATACTGTCAAATAAATATTTGAAGTCAAAATTATACAGAAGCATACAAACTCATGCCTAAAGCCCTAAAGGCGTATGCAGACGCGTATGAAACACTCACATTTTGTAGACTGTAATTTATTCCTACTTACATACATACATACACTCACACTCGTATCCTGGAAGGGGTAGGGAGAGCTTAAATTTCAAGATGCTATTGGTCGTATAACCTCACTTTGAGAGCACTCCCCTTACTGCGTCAGCCAGAATCGGAATCCTTGGCGTCGATATATCATGTGGAGTGTTCAGAGGAATTGCTTGGACGGTTTCCGGCATCGTGCCACGCAACAAATTATCCATCCCCATTACCTGGATGATTGGCACTCCACCAATGTGCGCTTCTCATGAAGATTTTTGCCTCGCGCAACCAGTCTATGGAACAAATTGTCGCCTTCCGTATTTCCCGACCGATACAACCTTCAAGAAAAGAGCATATTCCTACCTGAAAAGCCGGCAACGCACTTGTGACTCTTGAGATGCGGGTGTCCACGGGCGGTGGTATTCACCATCAGATGACCCGTCTGAAATAAAAAAAAATAAGTTAGACCTCTAGCTCTAATATCTATAAAACTTCATTCAATTCCATTCAGTAGTTTCTGTTTGATGCGTGTACAAACTAACATGCATAAGTATAGACAGCCAGATGAAAATTATAAAAACTATACTTTGGATTCTTTTGGCCATGTGCCATGCCTGTTAGCCATGTTAAATCTTAAAAGTAAGAAACTTACTCTTATTTAATGATTTTCATATGAGAGAATAAAATGAATGAGACTGAAATTCTAAACCACGCAACTATTAACCTGCAACTGAGTGCGTTAGTAGAAAGCCAGTCGAGTTGCACAGTCGAGGAAAGTCTGCGATGAAGTCGACTAAGTGCGCTATGCTTTTTAAAAACACCTAATACAATTAACTATATAATTATAAGTATGTTGGCAACTCTATTCTATTAATCTGTCATCTGACGGCATACACACACAATGTTACCATATTAGAGATTTTCCTTCTAAACAATTGAAAACTTTCATTACAAAATAATTAAGTACTTTGGTGTAATTTAATAACATGTTTAATTATGAATAATTTTAGTATATAATTTAAATTAATAAATATACAGTGATTAGTCAAATAATATTTATAGTATTTTATGTAGTCTTTGAATTTGAGTGAATACTGACAAGTTTCTTGGGTAACAAAATCTTAGGGAAATGACAACACATTCAGTTTGTTTAGTATCAAAATAAATGTCACTGTAAACTGTAAGATTAATGTCAATTTTCTTATTCATGTCTGATTCCAATAAGAAATTATATATTTTGGTGTAGAATACATTAAAATAATACAACTAATATGGGTGATGAAAGGAACTTTCGTTCTTCATATTACGAGAAAGTCGGATGCCGGGGTGTCGAAGAAAAGAAATCACTAGAAATTCTTATGAAAGAGAAACCATGGGACAAAGTGAAATTAAAGCAATTCTGCCTTAGATTTACCGTACCGGCTGCTTACAGAAATTTAGTATGGAAGGTATTATTAGGTAAGATATTCATTTGTAATGCTAAAACATACCAAACAGTAAAAACCTTTTAAGTAAGGTACAAGCAATAATACTTGCAACTCGTGAGTCACAATAGTCATAGAGGCGAAGGGAAAGAGTGGAAGGGGGAGAGGAAAAGGGGATTGGGACTCCGGTAACCTCTCTCAAGCGGTCACACAATGCAAGCCAGTTTGATGTGTTTCTCATCTAGTCCATCCCAGCTACCTTCTGCCTTTCAGATAGATAAGCCATTAAAATTTTCTACCATTATTATTAATTTTCATTATTACAAAACACTGAATTAATGTGAGAATAAGTAGCCATTAGTAATTTGTGTGTAAAGTGTATGTATTTAGACATATATAAATATGTTTATCAGCAGTCTGGTTACCATAGTATATGCTCTGTTTAGTTTGAGATCAGATGGCGTCGTGTGAGATGTCCTGAAAACTAAATTCTTCTGTGAAATGTTTAAACATATATAATTATAATATTATAATATAATTTAAATAAAATTGTATATTATAATTTAAATAAAATACACACAGTTTTATTCATGTCAGTACTTTTGCTTATGAAATATTAGATCTATATTATATTTTATGAATCATGAATTTTCCTAATTTGTTTATTGCTTCGCCTTATTCACAGTGTCTACTTTCCCTTCCACAACCTTTCTGAAATATTCTGTATATGAATCATGTAACTGAAAAAGATGATTGATTGATGATGATTTTTAAGTGCTATAACAAAGTATCTAAATTTAATGTAATATCCAGTTCCCAGCCTAAGATAATTCTTTATTTTCATCAGATATTCTGCCAGTGTACCAGGACTCCCACAAGTTTGTGATGCAGCAACGCTTGGAGCAATATGATGATCTTCTTTATGCTGTAGAGATGCTTGAACTTGTCAACAAAGATGCACCACGTGAACAAGTATTATTGGAGATGTGGCTATTAGAAAATGAAGAGAAGAAACCTCCACTATTCCCAGAAACAAATTTTTTGGTAAGTTAATAAGCTGTTTGTGAATGTAGGGTATATTTACAAATAGCTTATTTTGTTGAATATTACTTACTCAACTAACATCTATTTAAAACTTGCTGTGCCCACTGTTCTCCATGCATACAAATGAGCAGACGGGTCACCTGATGGTATGTGACTACCGCCGCCCATGGACACCCACAACTCAAGAGTCACAAGTGCGTTGTCGGCCTTTTAGGTAGAGGTACGCTCTCTTCTTGAAGGTTTGAAGGTCATATCGGTTCGGAAATACGGCAGGCGACAATTTGTTCCATAAGCTGGTTGTGCGAGGCAAAAAGCTTCTGGAGAAGCGCACAGTGGTGGAGTGCCAATCGTCCAGGTGATGGGGATGGATATTTTGTCGCGTAGGACGATGGCGGAAACCAGCAGCCGGTATAAGTCCGAACAATTCCTCTGAACACTCCCCATGATACAAGCGACAGAGGATGCAGAGTGAAGCTACATCTCTACGCAACGCCAAGGTGTCAAGTCGATAAGAAATATCTTGGCAGTCGATGATGCGAGTCGCTCTCCGTTGAATGCGGTCAAGAGGGAGAAGTTGGTACTAGGGTGCACCTGCATAGAGATGAGAACAGTATTCCATGTGCGGCCGTACCTGCGCCTTATAAAGTTGCAGGCGGTGGGCCGGAGTAAAATACTGTCTCGATCTGTTTAGCACACCAAGCTTCTTCGAGGCTAATATGGCCTTACTCTCTAAGTGACCGCGAAACTGGACTTCGCTTGATATATCGACGCCAAGGATTCCGATACTGGCTGATGCAGTTAGGGAAGTGCTCTCAAATTGAGGTGATACGACCAATGGCAACTTTTTAGCGGTGAACGCGCAAACCTGTGTCTTCTTGGGGTTAAACTGGACTAGGTTAAGTCGACCCCAATCTGAAACTTTTGATAAAGAAGTTTCGATTTCAGACACAAGTTTGGATCGGCTTTCGATGACGTTTACCCGAGAAATGTTAGCGCGGCCGGTGTAAAGGGCATCACTCGTGCTATCGTCCGCATAGCAATGGATGCTGCTAATCTGCAGCATGTCGTTGATATGCAGAAGAAACAGCGTGGGTGATAGCACACAGCCTTGTGGGACACCAGAATTAACAGTCTTGGAGTCGGAGCATGTACCGTCAACAACGACCTTGATGCTTCTGTCTGTAAGAAAACTGGTGAGCCAATTGCACAGTTTCTCGGGAAGCCCATAGGAAGGAAGCTTCGCAAGGAGCGCTTTGTGCCAGACCCGATCGAAGGCCTTCGCCACGTCCAAACTAACGGCCAACGCTTCCCCCTTGGTCTCGATCGCCTGTGCCCACCGGTGAGTCAAGTATACGAGAAGATCACCAGCTGAACGACCCTGACGGAAGCCGTATTGTCGATCATTGAGGAGCTGGTGGTCTTCTAAGTACCGGAGGAGCTGGCAGTTAACAATGGATTCCATTATCTTGGAGAACAAGGAGGTGATGGCTATGGGTCTGTAGTTGGACGGATCCGAGTGATCTCCTTTTTTAGGGATTGGGTGCACTGGAGCTGTCTTCCATGATTTCGGGACTACACCAAGAGAATAGGAAAGCCGATAAAGGCGCATTAAAACCGGTGCTAACTCAGGAGCACACGTCTTCAGCACGATAGGAGAGATTTTATCGGGCCCACTCGACTTAAGAACGTCGAGGGAAAGAAGCGCTTTACGCACTGCCCTTTGTGTAAACCGGATTTCCGGCATGCGGCTCTCGCACTGCGGTATGGTCGGCTGTGCGTTTCCCCCGTCGTCCAGGGTCGAGTTGGACTCAAAGAGTTTGCCCATAAGATCGGCTTTTTCTTTAGCGTCGTGGGCCAACGCCCCCGTGGACAGTGTCGAGGTTCGAATGTAAGCCCCTGATGTTACAAAAATCCACGGTAAACGTGACAGGGGGTGCCATGGTATGCCTTCTCTTGCCCCGAGCAGATTTTGAGAGCACAGTTGAGCCCCCCCCCCCAGAGTACGAGGGGCAACCTGGGCGTCCACGCTCAGGCATAATCCGTACTGAGGGTGGACGTCCAGGGGGGGATTCTCCAACGCTAGCGCTGGTACCCCCCTGGGGTATCCTTTTTGTTAACAGCGCTATCATTAGGGGGGGTGGGGGATTTTGGGCCTCCGGAGACCTCACTCATTTCGGGGAAATTCAACGCAAGCGTTACTTCACAACCGGTTTTCTGTGAGGCCGTGGTATCGCACCGGTCGAGCCGGCCCATTCGTGCCTAAGCATGGCTCTACCACTGAGAAAATAATTTATTTTAATATCATTGGTGCAGAGCTTTTTCTGGATAAGGTAATGGTTTTTGACCTGTTGCTTTAGTATTACCATAGGGTTATATTAGTCATATATGATGCTTTTAAACATGATGAGGTGTTAGAAGGATCTATTCTACCCAAAATCAAGTGTATTTTTTTGGTACATTTTCATAAAAATGCTGGAAAATTAAGCACCGTGAAAAAAAAAATCGGACATTCTAGGCTGCGGCCCGCGTAGTCTACGGTTTGGACGTCTCTTCAAAAGAGGCAGAAGCATCTCTCCTAGGGTATACCTTGGAACACCTTGTGGTTTTAGTCCGTTGTTGGTTTGAGTCCAACATACCACTTCACTGTTAGCCATACTGAGGTAATGACGCGTTTGGGCTTCCACACGAAAAAGATTATGAAAGTAAAGGTGTAGTCATCTGAACATATGTATTACAATTTTAAAATAATAAAACACATAAGATCTCCCCCCATGTGATATTCCGAACCCTCTTTCAATAGTAACAAAGTCATGGACGAGTCGCCTAATGTGTCTTACACATTGTGAGGTCGTTCAGGAAGTCGTCCATGAATTATCGTGATCGTGACAATGTGTGTGTGTTTTTTCATATTATGAAATTAATAAATATTTTTCATTCAGTCAGCTGACACATTCCTGCCGATAGCACGAACGCTGCTAGAATTATATACAGATGAAGTTGATGTATACTGGCTGTCCAAAAGTCTGACAGATGTGGTGAAAAACATGCAGAGGGACTTGCCTAAGCTCAAAGAAGCCTTCCAAACGATGCTGGAGAAGGAAGACCAGGAGGTTTTTAAGTAAGAAAGGAGATAGAGTGTTGGTCCAACATGTTGACCTTGTATTGAGCTTTAAAGACCCATTACTACATTGTGATATTATTTTATAATCTACTAGCTTTTTTCCCCGAATTCGTAGGCTTGGAGTTTAGATTGAAGTAGGTATCTACATTTTTATTTACGCAGATATGCGGTAATCTGTTACTATTGCGTTCAATTTCATGCTGCAGTTTTTGCGTGATGCGTGTACAAACATACAGACAAATACACGAAAAATCCAAAAAAAAGCCTCATGTAAGATTTTTTAAATATCTATAATGTACAGACATCGGTCTGTTACAGTTATACGTGTAGATACTTCTACACTAATATTATAAATGCGTGAGCAACGCCATCTATCCATTAGTTACCTTTTCACGGCTGACCGATGACACGATTTTTATAAATTTTTGTATATGGATACATATATCGCTAGGGAAGGAAATAGGCTGCATTATTTTTATCTATATACCTAGTGGGGAAAGCTATAGGCGGAATTAGCTAAGAAATGTATATATGTATACTAATATGTGTGCAAGCTGAAAAGTTTTTTGTTTTATATTTGTTTAAATATTCTTATAGTTTTGTTCTGGATAGAGTATTCACTTAGGAATTATGTAGGCTATAACCCCTAGCCCCCTCTCTACGACCCTTAGGAGAGAAGCAGTGACCATAAAAACTGATGATTTGATAATTAGTACACCAGATCTGAGAAAAATCGCTAGATGAACTGTTGGACTAAGTATTGGGAGTACAACCTGTTGGAACTTCATTCTTCTGCTATCGCCAGATGTGATTCAGTTGGTATTCTGTACAAGAGTCCATACAGGGTGTTACTGATAGATGTACTTTAGGGATGTATAGTAGAGCCTATATGTTTAATATACAAAAATTATATTTTGAAATTAACAATTGAAATTTGATATTAATGGAGAATACTAATGTTTTTTTTTTTTTTTTTTTTTTTTTTTTTTCGCGGGTAGGTGTTAAAAAAGTCGAAACATATTTTCAAGAGCTCCTTATATTTTTAAAATTATTTATATATCAAATAACAATAAATAAAGTAAATTACTGTATATTCTGATAACACTTACAGTTAACATCCAGTTTATATGTTGAGCTAAGTGTTTAAGCCACCTGCCAGCTTATTTGATCCATTTCTTTTTTAAACAAATTAAATCTTCATTTGTGACTGTGTGTGTGTGTATCTTCCTACAATGTCCCAGCTTACTGACATCCAAGCGGCTCAGAGCAGTCTAGAGGAAAGTTTCTCCAGGAGGATGGCTCAGCTGGAGGCTCAACTGCATACCGGAGGTAATGCAAAGGAAACAGTTGCCCGCGTCTCGGAGGAGTTTAGAACATTCCGGGAGCTGATGTTCAACATGCTGGGTCTGCTTCGTAAGCAAATTAGCGAGTGTGTCAAAATGTTGGATGTCATGGAGACTCGCCATAGACGTAAGGCACTTATCGTTCTAGGAGTGCCTGAAGCAATTAAGGAGGACTGCACCAAGACCTTGTTGGATGTGTTTGACCAGAGGATGGGTCTTAAAGATGTTACAGTGTCTAGCATCAAGATCTGTCACCGCATAGGCACTCCATCCAAAGAACGTCGACGTCCAGTGCTGGTTCGGTTTTCTTCAGCGGAGGTTCGGGCTGAAGTCTGGAAAGCGAAGACGAAACTGAAGGGGTCTGGTTTTACCGTCAGAGAGTTCCTCACTAAAACTCGACAGACAACTTTCAGTATGGCTCGGCAACATTTCGGCGTGGCTGCCTGCTGGACGCAGGAAGGCATTATAATCGTCAAACCGACAGGCGATAGTCGCTACAAGATAACATCCCCGGACGAACTGGAACCTCTCATGGCCAGATACCCCAAGACGACATCACCAGTCAAGACGATTTCGAGTGCAGTCACCAAAAACACGCGGAGATAATAACCATCTTGCACTGCTCCGATATTTTGTTTAGACACATATTTAATTTGTTATTTCTAAACACGAACACGCAAGGTTTTTGTACTGTTTTGTTTGTTTACATCGCGGGGTCTCAATTCTATTAACAACATGACAACACTTGTCATCTGTCATTAAGTCAGGACTTTTTTTGTCATTCGAGTACGTTCGGAAACGTTATGCAGTATGACAAGAATACTTTTAATTATTTTCTTTTCAACTGAATTTAAATTTTGTTCTCCCTATTTTTTTTTATTCTTTTTTGTTTACAGTTCAATGTTACTCCCTGTTTACCTTATTTGACACATTTTATATTTTTATCACAAATTCTTATCACAAACCGATCGTTGCTTGTTTAACTATTGGTGCAATAATTTTGTGTGTGTGTGTGTCTGCTGGTGGGTGGTGTAGAAATACGTTATACCAACTTCTGCTTGTCATAAAGGTAACATTTTTTTTTTTTTTCTTTTTAGAATATTATTATATAATATTATATTTGTATATATCCATTTTATAATTTGTATTGTATTTGTTAGGTTATATATACACTTATGAGCGATGATGCTGACATATACTTTTCTGCCGAAGACTCGTTAGATGATGCTAGTTATAGTTCCTTGACTGAAACTTTGGGTGACCAATTACGACAAACATTCTCCGTTCAGTCTTGTCCTTCTTTAAATGTTTGCCATATAAATGCCCAAAGTGTACCAAGTCACTTCAGCGAACTAGACGCAACTCTCTCTGACAATAACGTTCATGCCATCCTGATTTCGGAGACTTGGCTCAAGCCTCACCTACCCTCCACCTCCTACCCTCTCTCAGACTTTGTACTTATACGTAATGACCGTTTAGACAGAAGGGGTGGCGGTGTCGCCATCTATCTGCGTAGTTTCCTATCCTACAAAATTCTCGCCTCTTCCTCCTCTGATCTTTCCAGTTGCGCAGAATACCTATTCCTCGAGGTTTGTGTCAAGGGAGTCAACGTTGTTCTAGGTGTAGTCTACTGCCCCCCATCTGTTAACTACTTCTCTAGTCTGGAAACAGTACTAGAATCTTTAGGGTCGGAATACTCACATCACATCATCATGGGAGATTTCAACACTGACCTCCTAGCCCCAAACTCTCCTCGTACACGCAATCTCCTTCAAATCATTCAAGCCACCAACCTTCACATACTACCTCTTCAAGCCACTCATCACAATTTAGACTACCAGGATACCTGGCTAGATCTAATGTTCACATCTGCCCCACACCTTGTCTCTTCCCACGGACAACTCCCTGCTCCTGGCTTTTCCCATCATGACTTAATCTTCCTTTCCTACATCCTGAAACCTCCCAAACCTCCTCCTAAATTTCTACAAATTCGCAGTTTCCGTCAGATAAATGTCGAGAAATTACACGAAGATGCTGCTAAATTAGATTGGGTGGATATGGCAGCTGCTACTGACGTGAATGACAAAGTGCATATTTTTAATGACACTATTGTCAAATTTTACGACAATCACGCCCCTATTAAGAGAGTAAAATTAAAACGTGCCCCTGCACCTTGGATGACGGAGGAGGTCCGAAGTGCCATGAGACGAAGGGATCAGTCCTTTCTTCGCTTCAGGAGGGATCGCTGCGAGGACAAGTGGACCTTATATAAGGCTGCAAGGAATCGATGCAATCAGGTGATACGCAACACTAAACGCCGACATATACTTCAAAACATAGAGTCTTCTTCTTCATCCAATATTTGGAAATTTCTTAATACACTAGGAATAGGTAAGCGACAGCATCAAGTTTTCAACAATAAAATTGGTTTGAACGATATCAACCGTCACTTCTCATCCACAACTGAAATGGATCCTCACACTAAGTGTCGAACGCTACATTATGTATCTGGTCTTGCCAGTCCCACTACTGACTCTTTTGAATTTTCTCCAGTGTCTCCTGATGAAACCAAGAAGATTATCCTATCTATCCGTTCAAATGCTGTGGGATGTGATGGCATCAGCCGTCGCATGATTACCACCATCCTTGATTGTATTCTCCCTGTAATTACTCACATTGTCAACTTCTCTCTCGATTCCGGTACTTTCCCCTCATTATGGCGTAAGGCTTACATCATTCCTCTTCCAAAAAACAGTAGCCCTTCACTTCCTGAACATTTTCGACCTATTTCTATTCTTCCCTTCCTCTCTAAAGTCCTCGAGGCCTGTGTATATAAACAATTCTCACAGTTTGTATACAGAAACCAACTTTTAAGCCCTCTGCAATCAGGCTTCAGGCCCGGACACAGCACAATTACCTCCCTCCTTAAAGTGACTGGCGATATTAGGAAAGGTATGGAAGACACCAAAGTAACTGTTTTAGTATTAGTCGATTTTTCTAACGCCTTTAATACCGTCAGTCACGAAATCCTGTTATCTATCCTCGCATATCTTGGGGTGTCTTCTGAGACACTGGAATGGTTCTCCACTTATCTTCGGGGACGACAGCAATGTGCTCGTGTTGATGACTTATCATCAAGTTGGTGCGACCTTTACGCTGGCGTCCCTCAAGGCGGAATTTTATCTCCTCTCTTATTTTCAATATTTATTAACCTCATAACTCAACATCTTCAGTGTGCGTATCACTTGTATGCCGATGATCTGCAGCTGTATTCACAGGCAAGGGTGGAGGACGTAACGCAGGCTATTGATGGGGTCAACAGGGACCTGGAGCTCATAAAGTCCTGGTCAATGAGATTTGGACTGTCTGTTAATCCAACCAAATGCCAGGCTATCATGGTGGGCAGTAAACGTTTAATGAGCAGATTGGATAGCGCCTCGATCCCACCAATTTTATTCAATGGATTAGTTATTCCATACAGCCCTGCAGTAAAAGACCTCGGTTTACTTATCGACTCAACCCTCGATTGGCGAGCTCACGTAACTAGCGTGAGCCAGAAAGTAACTGGAAGCCTGCGAACATTATATCGTCTCAAAAACTTCCTGCCTCCTAAAACTAAAATCACACTTATGCAATCCTTAATAGTTCCTATTATCGACTATGGTGATGTGTGTTACTTCGACCTGAATGCAGATCTCCTCAATAAACTAGACCGTCTTCTTAATAACTGCATTCGATTCATTTTCAATCTTCGTAAGTATGACCATGTGTCTACTTTTCGTTCCCAGTTAAAATGGCTACCTATTCGCCAACGGCGCAATCAGCGAGCACTTACCTTTCTATTTTCATTTCTCAACTCACCCTTCTTACCTACCTACCTTGCTCCGTATTTCCGATACCTGTGCTCTAACCACGATAGAAATCTCCGCTCAGTTAATAATCTGCTTCTCTCATGTCCCTCTCACAACTCCGACTTCGTGAACTGTTCGTTCTTTGTTCAAGCAGTACTACTTTGGAATGCGCTCCCGCTCGAAGTCAGGATGTCCACCAACCGATTTACATTCAAAAAGAAGGTACATGATCTCTTTCTCAGTGAACTGGCAGAACTTTCGAATCCATAGAAGTTACTGATAAGTGTATAAATATAATATTTATGTGTATGGAAATATATAGTTATATTTATTTATGTATGTTTGTTTATATATGTATATATATGTTTAAAAATAATAATATAGTGAACTATTAACATTTTAACTGACTATTTAATATGTAACCTCTGTGCACCTACCTTTAAAGATATCTACACCACCCAAAGGTTGACTGGAAGAGAATGCCCTGGGCATTAAGTCCGCCGATGTACAAACTTAGTGCATAAAGTTTATAAATAAAATAAAAATAAATAATGTTTTGTGAGAAAAAGGATTGACGTGATAGATACTAGGAATATTTACCACGGATGTCGGTGGAATATCCACATTATTCTTAACGTGTCAACGTTGAACTTTATAGAAAAATACCTTATATATTATTTAGAAATATGTATGCACACCAGAAAAAGTATTATCAGAAGACACTTTTCTTCATAAAATAAAAAAATAAAACTCTTACAAGCATGTCAATAGTCATCTTTCTGTAACACTGTTTATTAATTAATTGATGTTACGTTTCAGTCATCTGGTTGATATAAATGCACTGGAAGTGTTACCTCTTACGAAATGGTTTAATTGCTGCTTTGCTGGCGTTTTGGACGACACATCCCTTACCAAGTGAGTCACATGACTTTCTTAAATGTGTGTCGTAAAAGTCTACTGAGGATCGGACTGTTATCTGGCGGACAGTATATATACAGTGCTATATCCCCGAAGGGGTAGGCAGTGGCGTTTCAAATGATAACTTTTCGCCACAATTTAGATCCGCTTACGTAATATGGTCGTCACCTGGGCACTGTATGGCTGTACATATACTGTCTGGTAGATAACAGTCCAAAATCAAAATTCAAAGTCTAATTCGTTTATTTTCACTGAACTAATCTAAGGTATTTTTGAACTGTCAAGAGAGGTCGGTCAGACTAAGTCAGTCATGAAGCTAGTTGCCTGTCCCAATACGTAGATCCTATGGAGAAGAACAGGCAAGAACCTCCAAGGACACTCTTTTTCAAATATTTTACATAATTTTTTTGTAAGTTCTTAAGTGCACATAAAATAAAATATATGTGGACAATGCAATACATCATTCTGAAATAACGTTTATGGTAATTACTATTCTATGTTAAGTAATAGCAGTCCTTAGATAACCAGCCCCGATCAATGGATAAACGGCACTCGTTCAGGAGCATGGCGCATGCGCCATGCAGCCATCATCCATCTCAACCATGTTAAAGGTTCGATCCCTTAGTCACTTTTTGCGACCCCCACGAGAAGTCCGCTTGTGTAGAAACACTTGGCTCAAATTTTCATTGAAATCACAGTGTTAACATAAATCTATGTATGTTTTAAATATCTGTATGACATGAGTGCTCTACTTGCAGAATATGGGACAAGGTATGCAGTGGAGCACCAAAAATCCTGGTGTTTGCAGCCGTCATGCTGATAATTACTTTACGTAGAAATGTACTCAGAGCATGTAATGCTGAAGACTTACTCAAATGTCTATCACAGGTAGTCTATTTATACATTTAACTAATTTACGATTATAAATGTACCCCCTCCCCCCTCCACTTCGTCCCATTCCCCTAATCCAAGTGCTCTAACGACTTTACGACTGAGTTAGAAGTGTCCATGGGCGACGGTTGTCACTTACCGTGAGGTGACCCCTAAATCATATAAAAAAACCTCATGTGCCCAGGTGTCGTCAACAGGCCTGCCCTTTAGTACGATTGTTTGACCAAAAATATAATTGATGAAAATGTGGGTATATTTAAAATCTGGCGGAATTAGATCCACGACCTCTGAGCACCACTAACCACTAGACGAGCAGGCCAGTCAATAATTTGCTTTTGTTGTACAACTCCCGTATTAGACATAATTCCTGAGTCGCGGAGGGATTTACAAACATTCAGTCAACGGACACAAAGAACACCAAAACTCGAGACAAATATTTATGGATCATATTTTTGTCTTGAATTTTTTGTCACGTGTGGGAATAGAACCCACGACTTCCAGTTCAGGAGCCATTATCACTAACCACTAGACTAACAGGACTACTAAAGTAAAGAATTAAAGTACTAACTACTAAAGAGTTATGATTATGACATAATTTATTTAATTTTCTTTCTAGATCCCTGAACAAGAAGAAGTCGTTGCTAATAAAGCCATTGAACTGTGGCAATACTATGGCGCTCAGCCCCAGAGCGACACGATAGCCAAGAAATGATGCATGACCTTCTAATGAGGACACTCATTAGAAGGTACACAGAAAGATTTCGAAGAGATGGAGTCGATTGATTGAAGAATATAGTGTAGGCAGCTTCTGGACTATCAAATTGTGTAAAATGTAATGTAGAGCTAGCTTCTGTATGACTATTTAAGTGACGCCTCTTACAGTACTAGGTAACTTATAAATAACCAGTACTTCTAATTGCTTAACTTACACCATGGTATTACCAATTTTAAAATGTAAATAGTAGATTTGGTTAAGAGACTTCAGAGTGCTAAAAATAATTTCTGTGCAAATATCTTAAGTGTAGAAATCATTAATTATAAAAAAACTGACTGTTAAAGTACTAAAAACCCTTCGTTTTATACACAAACTTATAATTTTGGAGAAAAAAAAAAACAATGTGCAGTTTGGTGGCCAATTAGTCATGTTGATATTTTATAATTATAATGTAACCCAGTGACGCTCGAACATAAATCTAACAACAAATCTCGTATCCAAATCGGTTCATCCGTTTAGTAGTTACGACATAATATAAGGACGGTCTTACATAAAGGTTGAAACTCTAAACCCCCTATTTAGCAGACGGGTAAAGAAAGCTTGATCTTATTTTTTATTTATATTTATTTTCAATTATCATGTGCGGAATCTCTTTGAATGACTGTACACTCGAGAAGTCAGTTCCATATGCAGTTTTAAATTGATACTCTTATATTGTAGCAGTTATTATTATAAAGTTGAGGCGTCGCTTAATTTTCATAAATATTGGCACTAAATAACCTGCTTGTACTGGCACTAAAATTTAAGACGGTTTGATATAAGTGATAGTAAGGCTAAAGAATTTGGTAAGTGTAAATGGAATTTATGTAAAAATAAAAGATTCTATTGTATTTATAAATTACGTTTTGTTATTACATGAGAAAAAAGGAACAAAGTTCTTTCATCAGCAAAAGTGATTGGACTGGTATTTGTTACTCCATCATGCCAGAACGGCTGAACAGAACAGATAGCTTATATGTCTGAATAGTATGTACATAGGCTAATTTTAATTACGCGAAATATACGGCCGGCAAAAGCTAGGACGTAATAAATTACTTTTTTCGTGTCAGCTGTTAGGGGTCGTTGATCTGTTGTTTTAAGGTGTATAATGGCTACCACTGCGCCAGCTGGACAACAATCTAGAATATGTACCGCAGTTAGAATAGGTATTACTATGAACAGTGAGAGGTACCACAATTGAACACTCAGACTCAGAACTATTATTCGTTCTCGCATAATTATTTGTCATAATTATTGGGTTGGAATAGAACCCATTATAGTGTTATACTGGGGTTGTAAGTCTGAGTGTAATTTATCTACAATTGTATATATTCAGAAATATGAAATTATGTGTATCAGCAGTCTGGTTAGCATACCACAAGATTTTTTTAGTTTTTTATAGATAGGTACTTGATCTATTCTAATATAATAAAGGCTAATAGTTTGTTTGTCCCCATAGCTGCTCAAACCCTGATTTGCCAGGGACGGGTACTATGGCGCCCTGAAAAAACCGGAGAGTTCGCTTTCCGCTAAATTGACAAGTGTTTGTAAAATGATGAGTAGGATCTGCCAGTAGACATGTGTCAGATGTATCGAACCACATCTAAAATCTGATGTCGTCCGAACATCAGATGACTTCGATTGGATGTTGCGAGACATCCGTTTTCATCACATCTAAAAAAACTATGTAACGTAGGTTATAGTTATAGGTTTAACCGTCGAGAAATCTAACTTTCACGTGCAGCACACATGAGTACATCGGAAAGCGGTTTGACGCGGTTGACGTTATTCATCGTTAAGAAATCATCGCGGCTTTTCATGATAGTCATAAAATAAAATTGAAATACCAACTAATTTATACTCAACGTTCACTTTCTAATATATAAATTTAAAGACATTCAAAAGACGGCCTAATTGGTTATAAAACGAAATTTTTATTTTATTAAAACCCGAAGTCATTTGATGATGTGAATCTCAAACAATCAACAAATGTATTTGTTGGCTAATTACTGTTGGTTATATTTTTGTAAGCTTATAATTTATTAATTATTATAAAGATGACCCACATATTATATTCGTCTCGTTTATAAATTCTGTAAAATTATTAACTTTACTACTAATTTTTTAGTCGGGCAACATTAGTCAATAGTCATTACACTCGCCATTTTGCAAGAATGTCAGCCAAATCATCAGAGCGAGTTTTTAGTTAATTTTTATGTTATAGCACGTTAAATTACAGTGATTTTGTGTTTTGAAGATCATTTGTATAGTTAAATAACCATAATGGACCGTTTTATAAGTATGTGGAAGGTGCGGGAGCTGGCGGATAAGGTGTAAGTTTTTAATTCGTTTATGTTCATTTTTATGTAAATTACAACAATCTGGCTAAGTAATGTGGTTATTTATCGAGCTTCTTGTACCCCTTGATGTTTAATTTGCATATATTTTAGGACAGATAAGATTTTCAAACACTTATTTGTAGTTTTTGAAACTACCACTGTGTAATAGTGCCGAAGTAACCAGTTTCACATTGATATGTTGAAATGAATTCTTATCAGATGAAACCTTATTTAATGTGGTAGATTAGAGACATATTTCATGGTTACCTGATTTTCGGCGGCAAAATATTTTGCATAATATCAGGATGCCATTAATAGGTTCACATTAAGATAATATGTATCATTTACCATTGTAAATTATAAACTCACATGATAAAATTACCTGTTTGAAACAGGTATTTTTTCTTTTTTAGATCCAGCAGAAGTAGCAACATAATGATTTTGGACTTTAGTAGTTTACAAAAGTATTTGATAATTAGAGGCTGAATGCCAAATGATATTAATTCAATAAATTGTTGGGCCCTTATACTTCTCCTGACTTGCTTTTTTTCAAAATCTAATGATCATACATATCATTATTTATTATTATTAATAAAGGTGTAAAACCTAGCTACTTTCTTAAACACTCACTTAAATAGTTTTTAAAGGGTACTTAGGAGCAATTAGTATGAATATTTTTTAATAACTTTTATCTTTAAGGTCATCAGAAAACCTACAACTGAAAGCACCTGCTTATACTACTTCTTTCCTAGATAAATCCTTTAGGGTTACTGCAATCCCTTTGTGGAATGCACTACCTAGACAAGCTCAAAGTCTAAGCACCTTTAAATCACTTATTACAGTTATTACTACCTTGTTATAACTATATATGTATGTGTGTATGCATATATGTATGTATCTCATTTGTGTATATGAATATATATTTTTATATATTTTTGTGTGTATTTATACAAATTGGTGTGTTTATGTATGTGTATTTAAATACTCTTTGTATGTCCTAATTTGTTGTATTATCTCTCAATCCCTTAACAACTAGCATTAGCAATAAGACCGCCCATTGTACATGGTACATTCTAATTTCGTGGTGTACAATAAATAATTTTCTATCTATGTGATGGTGGGTAGAAGACTCAAGAACAAGGGTTGCAGGTTTTAGTCAAGCTCAGTGCATATAGTGCCTTCATAATTATATGTATTTACATTGGTTTTAATGTTTCTATTAAACTATATATAAATTTGTATGTAGCTTTTTATCTAGGTAGCATTATGTAAATACCATGTCCTACAATACTTGTATTGTTATGATTGTTGTCTTGTTTAAAAGTTAAGATAGCAGCAATGCTACTAAAGAAGGCTACAAAATTATTATTATTGTTGTCAGTTTGTCATAATCAGATGTTTTAAATTCCAAAGATGAAGAAATGGGTAATGGTCCTTGTGGTAAGTGACAACTGTTGCCTATGGACACCAGCGACTCTAGACCCTATTTCATTAATTCACTTAAAGAGTGAATTCAAGTTCGGGATCACTCCCTATGTGAGTGTTGTCTCGAAGAAGGCACTCTAAAACAATTTTTTGCCCTTGCCCTAAAGTTATAGATAGATAGATAGATAGATAGATAACTCTTTATTGTACAACAAACAAAAAATAAAACATAATAATAAAACAGTTTGTACACATTGCTATATGTCTTATGAGCTAAAATTAGAATGGTGATATAAATAAAATAAAATATAAAAGTTGTACAATTTGCAGCCTTATTGCGATTAGCGATCTCTTCCAGGCAACCAATGGATGGAAAAGGACATTAATATTGAGATGAGAGAAGTTGCACTTTGCACATCAAAGTTCCCTGAGTTTGAACTAATTAGGACTATTATTAGATACAAACATAAATAAACACACTAAACACATATGTATGTACATAAATTATTACAAGTATACATACTATATAAAAATGAGAGATAGGCAAACACAAGATTCCAGGCATCAGAGTCCCTATTGGTCAGCAATTCAAGAAATGCTCCTTCAGTAATAATATAACTAATAATTCCTCTTTATGATCTTCTCTCTCAACAGATATCTCGACCCGTTAATTTGGCTCATCTCTTAATTCTAGTCCTTACACCATTTGTCAAAATTCTTTTCAAATTCATTTCTCTCAACAAAATCCAACTATAGTATTGTACATTGATACTTTAACCGTTTTCTGTTCTCCCACAGATCCACAAACACAAACAGTTCTTATTTTATTTTTTGTCATAAAATTTGAAACTATGCAACTAATAAATCTACTTTCCACCTTCATGTTTGCAAAATCATTGGTGAATGATTGAGCCATTGTAATTAAAAAAAAAACTCAAATGTCATTAGTGCGATGACCTTTGAGATTTGATTTGTGGCAGTTGGGCCTCCGGTTCCCTCACTCACTCTGCAATACAATGCAAGCATTCTTTATCTACTAGTTTGCTGTGAGGCAGTCTTATTACTCTTGTCGAGCCCACTGTGTCTAAGCAAGTCTCTCCGTTGGTAAACATTATACTAATCACTAACATATATAGGGTATATATTCTTATTAATGTTATGCACCTGTAAAATTAGTTATAATTTTATTTATACGTATGATTTATAAGGAGCCAAGTTGACAAATATCTCTGACACATTTAATTCACTTTAAAGTGTAAATTGGTATCAAATTCAACTTTTAATTGGATCTCATTAAAACATTAACCTTTGGAGTATATTATCCTGTTTCTGTTATTAATGTTTTTATTATTATTATTTTTTTAAACTATAGGGGACAGTTAGATTATTAGATATACGAACAGACGGGTCACCTGATGGTAAGTGACAACCTTCATCCACGCACACCTGCAACTCAAGAGTCACTGCTGGAATAGGAAAGAGGAGAGGGGGATGAGGGGACAGGAGAGGAGAGAAGGAGTTGGGCCTCCGGAAACCTCACTCACATTCGTGCCTAAGCATGGCTCTACTACTGTGTACTTGGTGTGGTATTACATACTATAAAATGAGGCAAGGTTTACATAAAATGGTATATTTATGATTTATTAAATTGAACATTAATTGTACATTTTATGTTAACATGTTATATAAAGTTGCCATCTTAAGCATATCATTTTTTGGTAGTAGTAGTATTACAGATAGGATAGCCCTTGTAACAAACCTTCAGATTAAAGATAAACATAAGTATATGTTGACTTTGTTTGTTTTAATTTATTTTGTTTAGAATCTTTTTCTCTAATCTGTGTGTAGAAACGCAAGACAGAAAGACAGCTTCTTTGAATCTCTTTTACAATTGTACTAATAACAGAATACGTAATTAAATACACTGGCGACATAGTGGCTCACTGCAGTCTCGGGAGTATTACCAAGATTAAAATTTTCTCATAAAAAAGGAGTTTGCGCAACAAACCACAAGCTTTTAGTGTGTGATATCATAGTATCACCATTATCTAAAATTCTAAATTAACCTTATCAAAATATGTTATTTTTTAATGATTACATACAATATGATGACATAAAAGTGCTGTTATTGTTTATCAGATTAGCACTTCATGTTTATTGTAACATATTATAAATTACATTTTTTTATATACATACATGTTCACTGGTACCCCTTGGTATTGTATTCAACAACCTATCAACCCTTCAGGGATGCAGCGTATAAAACAAACGTTTTTGGTTTCGCTATGCAATATAGGGCACAACCTATTACCGCGGGATGCAAATCGGTCGATAGGTGTCAGAGAAATCGCTTAATTCATAAAAAAAAATCGAAAAAGCACCGACCTATTACAAATACCAGTCTGCACACTGCAGGACTGTGGGTACTACATCTGTGGCTATCCCTCTGAGGAAAAGGAATAATGTTTATTTAGGTATAAATCGATTTTCGGTTCCAGTATAAATGTCACGTAAGCCATGATAATTAAATGCATCTTCCTTTTAATTTGCATACAGTGATTTTATAACTAATTAAACACAATTATTACAATTAAGTTATGAGAGAACTAAGCCCTGTTTTGTTGATGTTTTTGATTCGTATGTGGGTATGTAAGTATGTATGTACAAACGTATGACGTTGTATGGTATGGTGTAACATTTTAAACTTTTAAATTCAATATCATTATCCTAAATTATTATTTTACAAAAAATAAATGTGTTGTTGAAATGAAAACTTCTTTAGACGCGTTGAGCATTTTTGGGTGAAAAAAAATCATGGAATTTGAGTCATCGTCACCGCACGCTTTTCATAAGCTATATTTATACTGTGTATATATCTGTTCTTTTTGTACGTGAGCTATATGTATACTGGGTATAATCTAATAGCTCGTCGATGCATTTCACAAGTTTTTCACTTCTATCGGCAGTCCCCAAAGACTGACCGTATTTTTTTATGTAGGTTCTTTCTTGTTTTAAATTTTTTTCTCACGTAAGTGACTCATAAAAAAATGCTTACTGAGAATATGTTCTTTGTCACGCCCTATAGGGTCTGAGACAACTTAAGACTTGGTGGATTTTGACATGTTTTTTTTTTTTTTATGCGATAGGGGGCAAACGAGCAGACGGGTCACCTGATGGTAAGTGACTACCGCCGCCCATGGACACCCGCAACTCAAGAGTCACAAGTGCGTTGCCGGCCTTTTAGGTAGAGGTACGCTCTCTTCTTGAAGGTTCTTGTTACATGTGAGGTAACATTTGAAGTTTTAATAGTGGGAGTGACATACATATCACATTTTGTGGCAACAGCAGAAAAAGAGAGGAAGATAGTAATGCAGTCGGTTTTTATCTTTTTCAATATTTTTTTATTTTCCTGTAACATGTTGAATGGGAAACACGTTATAAATGGGAAACACGTTATAAACTGAAATTGTTGGCTTTATGCTTTTTTAAAGCTAACAATATCACGAGATCATAACAATTATTTATTTAATACGTTCATAAATTAAATATATGTATGTCATCCAGTAAATTAAAGTTGGCCACACCAAAATATTCGCCTACAAAGATTGCATTCGAGTACAACCTTGATATAACCTTTCACTGTCTATATGTTGTAGGTGTTACGTAACTTGACGCGTAACCGTTACTTGTTGATCTCAGGCCGTCTGAGGTTACAAACAAACACTTTATGAATTATTTATAGAGAAATTTGATATAAGTAATATACCTATATAAATTTTTCCATCTAATTCTAAAAGTGTATGACTGTATTTACATAATATACTGTCTGATAGATAATAATTAAACATAAAATTTTGTACATATAAACAATACTAACATGAAGTTTTGTGTTGAATTCATAAATAATAACAGATGAATGTCGACCTTGACTTGAATGCGTCGGAAACGTAAAATGTTCACCTAATGTGTTACTAATTAGAGATCCGCTGGAGCGAATTACGCCATATTTAGTTTGCCACTGTAATTTGGTAATTATGTCAAAGGCTGTTCTGGTGTCATATATACTATATTATTGCTTTAAAGAAATACTACTAACGATGATAACATATAACTAGTATTCCTGCTAACCCCAGGCACGAAACTTTCAAAAGCAATGGTTAGAAACTAATGAAAATTATTTTCGCATTATACTACTCGCATTCGATGAAGAGCGAATTATTCGAGATAATTACGAAAGTTTTCAATGGTCTGCATCTGCCAGATTGTATAATTGAATACAATATTCATGTAATTCGGTTATATTTTATATGTATATTGTTTTTTTAGCAGATTACCTTGTTTAATCGTATGCAATGCGAGTACGTTATTGAGTTCATTAGGTGTTGTTTGCCGCATTAATTTCTTGAACTACAAATACCAAGAGGATTACAAAAATATTTTAACTATTGATAGACCTATTCTTGAAGAAGGGGTAATATATACCTATATATATATATATATATATTATTTTTTTAAATAAAGGGTACTAGCAACGTGGGTCACACATTAATTGTAGTGGTAGAGCCATGCTTGCTTAAGCACGAATGGGCCGGCTCGACCGGTGCGATACCACGGCCTCACAGAAAACCGGTTGTGAAGTAACGCTTGCGTTGCATTTCCCCGAAATGAGTGAGGTCTCCGGAGGCCCAAAATCCCCCACCCCCCTAATGATAGCGCTGTTAACGAAAAGGGGGGTACCAGCGCTAGCGTTGGAGAATCCCCCCCTGGACGTCCACCCTCAGTACGGATTATGCCTGAGCGTGGACGCCCAGGCTGCCCCTCGTACTCTGGGGGGGCTCAACTGCGCTCTCAAAATCTGCTCGGGGCAAGAGAAGGCACACCATGGCACCCCCTGTCACGTTTACCGTGGATTTTTGTAACATCAGGGGCTTACATTCGAACCTCGACACTGTCCACCACCACCTTGAGACAGCAAAGCCGGCCTTGCTCTTTTTAACCGAGACGCAGATATCATCTCCAGCGGACACATCCTACCTCTGTTCTGGGTACGGACTGGAACACTCCTTTGTTCCTAAGGCTGGTGTATGCGTGTACGTTAGAGATGATATCACTTCTCGCCGCCTCGGCAATCTTGAAGGTAGGGACCTCTCCATCTTATGGCTACGTGTAGACTGCGACGACCATCCCCGCATCTACCTATGCCTCTACAGGTCCCATAGCGGAGATCTGTTCACGATTTCGCCTTGGCATATGGCTTGACGCAGCTGGTAGCAACGCCTACGCGAATCCCAGATGCAGAAAGCCACGTGCCTTCACTGTTGGATCTTCTGCTGACCTCACATCCTGACGGCTACAAAGTATCCGTTGAGGCCCCTCTTGGCTCTTCGGACCATTGCCTGATTAGGAGTATAGTGCCACTCGTTCACTCGCTGCGGCCGCGAGTTACAGGCAGTCGCCGCGTATGGCACTATAGGTCAGCAGACTGGGATGGAATGCGAACATTCTTTGCATCCTACCCATGGAGGCAGGTTTGCTTCTCGCCGGATGATCTCAGTGTCGTTGCTGACTCTGTCGCGGATGTTGTGCTTCAGGGTATGGAACTTTTCATTCCATTCTCCCTGATTCCCACAGGTGGCAAGTCCCAGCCTTGGTTTGGTCGAACCTGCAAAGCGGCGTCCCGCCGAAAGCAGGAATGTTACCAAGCATGGGCTAATGCAGCGACAGCACGGGATGTAAAGACCAGCACATTAAAGAAGCAATTTAACTTTGCCTCCAGGTCCCTCAAAAGAGTAATTGCTGGGGCGAAGTCGGCTCACATCGGCAGAATTGGCGAGAGACTAGTTAGTCTCCCCTCCGGAACTCGTGCATTCTGGTCTCTTGCCAAAGCTGTCCAGGGGAACTTTTGTAAGCCATCCATTCCACCTCTGCGCATAGGAGATAATTCGTTGGCCCACGACGCTAAAGAAAAAGCCGATCTTCTGGGCAAACTCTTTGCGTCCAACTCGACCCTGGACGACGGGGGAAACGCACCGCCGACCATACCGCAGTGCGAGACCCGCATGCCGGAAGTCCGGTTTACACAAAGGGCAGTGCGTAAAGCGCTTCTTTCCCTCGACGTTCATAAGTCGAGTGGGCCCGATAGAATCTCTCCTATCGTGCTGAAGACGTGTGCTCCAGAGTTAGCACCGGTTTTAACGCGCCTTTATCGGCTTTCCTACTCTCTTGGCGTAGTCCCGAACTCATGGAAGACAGCTCTAGTGCACCCAATCCCTAAAAAAGGAGATCGCTCGGATCCGTCCAACTACAGACCCATAGCCATCACCTCCTTGTTCTCCAAGATAATGGAATCCATTGTTAACTGCCAGCTCCTCCGGTACTTAGAAGACCACCAGCTCCTCAATGATCGACAATACGGCTTCCGTCAGGGTCGTTCAGCTGGTGATCTTCTCGTATACTTGACTCACCGGTGGGCACAGGCGATCGAGACCAAGGGGGAAGCGTTGGCCGTTAGTTTGGACGTGGCGAAGGCCTTCGATCGGGTCTGGCACAAAGCGCTCCTTGCGAAGCTTCCTTCCTATGGGCTTCCCGAGAAACTGTGCAATTGGCTCACCAGTTTTCTTACAGACAGAAGCATCAAGGTCGTTGTTGACGGTGCATGCTCCGACTCGAAGTCTGTTAATTCTGGTGTCCCACAAGGCTGTGTGCTATCACCCACGCTGTTTCTTCTGCATATCAACGACATGCTGCAGATTAGCAGCATCCATTGCTATGCAGACGATAGCACGAGTGATGCCCTTTACACCGGCCGCGCTAACATTTCTCGGGTAAACGTCATCGAAAGCCAATCCAAACTTGTGTCTGAAATCGAAACTTCTTTATCAAAAGTTTCAGATTGGGGTCGACTTAACCTAGTCCAATTTAACCCCACGAAGACACAGGTTTGCGCGTTCACCGCTAAAAAGATGCCATTGGTCGTATCACCTCAATTTGAGAGCACTTCCCTAACTGCATCAGCCAGTATCGGAATCCTTGGCGTCGATATATCAAGCGAAGTCCAGTTTCGCGGTCACTTAGAGAGTAAGGCCATATTAGCCTCGAAGAAGCTTGGTGTGTAAACAGATCGAGACAGTATTTTACTCCGGCCCACCGCCTGCAACTTTATAAGGCGCAGGTTCGGCCGCACATGGAATACTGTTCTCATCTCTATGCAGGTGCACCCCAGTACCAACTTCTGCCTCTTGACCGCATTCAACGGAGAGCGACTCGCATCATCGACTGCCAAGATATTTCTGATCGACTTGACACCTTGGCGTTGCGTAGAGATGTAGCTTCACTCTGCATCCTCTATCGCTTGTATCATGGGGAGTGTTCAGAGGAATTGTTCGGACTTATACCGGCTGCTGGTTTCCGCCATCGTCCTACGCGACAAAATATCCATCCCCATCACCTGGACGATTGGCACTCCACCACTGTGCGCTTCTCGAGAAGCTTTTTGCCTCGCACAACCAGCTTATGGAACAAATTGTCGCCTGCCGTATTTCCGAACCGATACGACCTTCAAACCTTCAAGAAGAGAGCGTACCTCTACCTAAAAGGCCGGCAACGCACTTGTGACTCTTGAGTTGCGGGTGTCCATGGGCGGCGGTAGTCACTTACCATCAGGTGACCCGTCTGCTCGTTTGCCCCCTATCGCATAAAAATAAAAAAAAAATAATAAAAAAAAGAACGTCTTAAAAATAAATTTAATATTTTTATTTTATGGGTTCATGTATGTATGTTAGTTTCTTAATGCATGCTCAAATTTGTATTTTTTCGACCATCCCTAATGAAACTGGCTATAAATTATTACGACAAATAATATTTTACAATTTTTATTAATTACTTGTTTAAAATTACACGACATGACTACGACTCTAGCGAAGTGACTATTAGGTATAAAAGTGGATGAAATGGCGGTATCGGTTATTATACAAAGCATGATCAGAATAAACGGTCTTATACGTCTTATTCTTTGAGGTTAAAATATCAAATCAATCCTCGAAACTGTCCTTGTAGCCATCGGCGTAATTTAAATTGTTGTCAACTCGAGTACGTAATAAATTTTGAATTACCGTGCCAAAATTGCTACATGACGAAAGCGGAATTAGTGAATTGAACTCAGAGTCTTGAACTTGTCATCGCTGAAGCTAGCGTAAAGTGTTTTAGCCTCAAACCTAACGTATTGCCTAATAAACGCCAAGACAGACAAGTCTTAAAACATTTTTTTTTTATTGAAAAGTGGGTGTTCTTCTAGATGATAAACTCCATCTTGATCAACATATTGATAATATCGTAAACAAAGCCTATCGAATGTATAGTTTTTGTAATGAGAACAGGCATAGAATCTGTGCACCATTTTACTTACACTCATCTATATAAATGTTTAATTAAATCACAGTTGGAATATTCAGTATTGGCGTGGAATCCCTTCTATAACAAATACTTATACACATTGAGAGTTCAAAGTTAATATTTGAGAGTTCAAAGTTCAAAGTTAATTTTGAGGAAACCTGCCGAAACAGCGGTAATGCATGGCTTACCGCTGTTTCTGATATGTTACTTTAAAGGTATAATTTAAATAGCATTAAAAGTGAAGGGTTTATTTTTCATTTGTGTAGCAATGTATATGACTATTGGTATTCGAAATTTATAAACTGTACTTTCACGATACAGAGACATGTTTGCAATATCTTCTGGAAAATTTAGTAGGCTTGTGACACAAAGATTAAATCATATGGCCATTTAAATTTTTAAGTTATTTTAATGTTTTAGTTCTATTTATCTTTTAATGTTTTACTTTATTTTTTCTAAATAAATAAATGCAGTGCTGTTACGGTGCGCGTGAACATTCCTTCCCATAATAGAATCTAGTTATGGGCTAGCTACGACCACTTGTTCGACTTGTATAGAAAGACGAACCACTCAGTGGTATACCTAAATTCGTTGCTCTATCACTGCATTGATACCTTATAAATAAATAAACTTTTCCTTGTCAGCTTTGATGCCTTGACCTGATGCCTTATTATGGTATACAGATAAGGTTATATATTGACCTACTTTAAAAAGTGAGGATTTTCCAATTTCGACTGTTACGCGATTTCTTAGTCATTTGTAAACTGATATAAAACATAAGAAAACTAGTACTCGTGGTTAGGTCCGTTTAATATGTTTAAAAATATTTTAGTGGCAGTATTGTGCTTAGGCAGGAATGGGCTGGCTCGACCAGAGTGATACCACGACCTTACAGAAAACCGGTAGATTGTATTGATACATATCTAAGAACACTATTAAATAAGACAAGATTTAAATAAAAATATAATAAAAACCCTTCTCAAAAAATACTTATAGTTTAGTGAATAACCCTTTAAAAGTAAATAATATGTCTGCTGTGAGTTTTCGAAGAGTTGGGTTCTCTGGAGATCATTTTGGTTGCAGCATCAGGTCGAAGTTATCAATTAATTGTCGTTTGACGATTATACTGGCACGTGTGAAAAACTTAATCGAGTAATCATAACCAAAAATGACTTATATAATTTTGGTAAAGAGCTGATACTCTTACACTGCCTGGCCGATATTAACCAAACATAGCTAAGAACCACCGCAAGGAAACTGGCTTTCAAATGAAAAAAAAAACCTCATCTTAATGGTCCATCCGTTTGGGAGTTACGATCCCACAGACAGACATCCACGTCAAACTTATAACACCTCTCTTTTTGTGTCGGGGGTTAAAAAGAAAACGATTTATCATCTTTTTCGTCGTGAGTAGACAATAGTGTCCATACACTTTACACCTATATCCGCGAAGGGGCAGACAGAGACGCCACTCAAACGGCCGCATTTAGCCAGCAACTATTTAGTTCTACTTAAATAAGGAGACGGAAATAGGCATGTCCCCTAAATGCCTATTTCCGTCTCCCGGACACTATAGGACTGTATTTTTTTATGATAAAGGATGGGAGCAAGAGAGGGGGCAATTACACTCCACCGAGAACTACACGGCTTTAGTCCTCACTCTACTTATTAATTGTCTTCCTCCAGAACAAATGTGGTGATGAACTACACAGAAGTGGAAGGCAAGGTTCGTGAAGCGACATCGGACGAGGCGTGGGGTCCCACCGGCCAGCAGATGCAGGAACTGGCTTTAGCCACCTTCACATACGAGCACTTCCCAGAAGTCATGTCCATGCTTTGGAGGAGGATGTTGCATGATAACCGCTCGCATTGGCGGAGGACTTATAAGGTTAGTTCTTGATGGGTTTTAGTAATGAAGGGAGAATTAATGGGTCTATGTATACAGTCCTTTGAAAATTAAACTTGTTCGAGACAAATTGAAATGGTTTTTAACCGACTGCAAATTGTTGTTCCAAACAGTATACTGCTGCGGTGGTCCCATTGTAACCAAGTTAAGATTTGATGATCCAAGGTTAATAGTTGGAAATATTATAGTCACTAACGATGATATTAAAAAAAACTCATAATTTCTTATGAATATAATTAATGAACTTTTTTGATATAAATGTGACTTATATATTTTTTCTTCAGATCGCCAAACGGTCGAATTTCTACCATAGTTCGTTAACTTTTGAATGTTTCGTTTGATTAATGGGTATGTTATTTTACCGCGGGAGAGCCATGCTTAGACACGAATGGGCCACTTCGACCGGATAGTATCATGGCTCACAGAAAACCGGTAGACACACAATGTTTCCATTGTATTGCCGAGTGAGTGAGGGTACTGGAGGTACTCCCCCTCTCCTCTTTTCCCTCCCCTCATCACCCTGAAAGGCGGGCGACTTACGATTACTTACTTCCGACTTGAGTTGCATGGGCGGCGGTTGTCAATCCATAGGGTGACCCGTCTGTTCGTCTGTCCCCCTAAATCACAAAAAAATATATGAGAATTTTATGTCTTGCTTTCCAGTGTCTTCTTCTACTAAGCTATTTGGTGAGGAATGGCTCAGAACGCGTAGTCACATCCGCCAGGGAACACATATACGACTTACGCTCATTGGAGAACTATACATATGTTGATGATGTTGGGAAGGATCAGGTAAATATTATAACACTCATACAGTTTTAAAAAAATACTAAGAAGTCATTAAAATGTGTTTTATGGGTAGGAATTTGAGGGCGATTATCATAATACAAAACAATCTTCGTTCCCAATGAACACAAAGGAATGATTCCCAATGCGTAAGTTCTCTTTTTTAACCTATAAAATAGGATTCTTGTCTATGTTTGATTAGGTCTTTCTTTTATGTAAATGTGTTTAGCGATTCTGTCGCTAACAGTAGACCGATATTCGATGTCTTTTTATTTCCATTGTAACCAAATCAGGATTAAATGATAGGATACCAGAGACATTACTATTTTTTTTTTACAATTAGAAGTCTTGCGCAATGAAATTGGAAAAGCGCACTGAAGACAGTAATTTTATCTTTTTTTTAAATACAATTGTGGAGATTTGTCAACAATTAACTGCCTATATAAATTAAAAGTCTCAGTATTAACTAAATATAGAATTATTTTCTTAGAATACTGTGTAATAAGATTTAAGATACAATCGTATCGTTGCTTGACAGTTCTGAGTATGTCATGCTCGCCTATAATATGACGTATGTGTCGTGTCGTTCGGTCCGTTTGATATAGTTTAAGTGGACGATGGCTGGCGCGTGTCATGCTCGTGAACGAGGCAGTTAATCGAGGCTCATGACCCTCTCCAGAATGCTATTACTTAAGACATATTGTAGTAATGGGAATTTATATATTTCAAGGTAATGTAATATATTGTCCTCACATTTTATTGGCGCTTATAAACTATATATCAAGAAAAATGTGTCAATTATGTGAAAAAGAGTGTCCTTGAACTTTGATGCCTGTTATTCTCCATTATATCTACGTAATGGAACAGATAACTAGCTCCGCGACTAACTTTTTTACTTGACAATTCAAAAACACATATGATGATGATGATAAGTTTAATTGAAATGAATTAATTTGATTTTTTTAGTTTGAATGTAATTAGTAAATTTGTTGGTTGTAGGGTGTAAACGTGAGACACAAAGTGCGAGAGCTGATAGACTTCATACAAGACGACGAGAAGCTCCGGGAAGAGAGGAAGAAAGCCAAGAAAAATAAAGACAAATATATAGGTACTTATTTTATTATCTAGTAGGCGTCGTAAAATGCGGCCAAGGGATCAGGCTGCTGGTTAACACCTTCAACCTTGCCCCTATTACGTAAGTTTTTTTTTCTTTTTTTTTGTTATGCGATAGGGGGAGGGGGGCAAACGAGCAGACGGGCCACCTGATGGCAAATGACCACCGCCGCCCATGGACACCTGCAACTCAAGAGTCACAAGTGCGTTGCCGGCGTTTTAGGTAGGAATACGCTCTTTTCTTGAAGTTTTGAAGGTCGTATCGGTTCGGAAATATGGCAGGCGAAAATTTGTTCCATAAGCTGGTTGTGCGAGGAAAAGGCTTCTGGAGAAGCGCACAGTGGTGGAGTGCCAATCGTCCAGGTGATGGGTAAGGATATTTTGTCGCGTAGGACGATGGCGGAAACCAGCAGCCGGTATAATCCGAACAATTCCTCTGAACACTCCCCATGATACAAGCGATAGAGGATGCAGAGTGAAGCTACATCTCTACGCAACGCCAAGGTGTCAAGTCGATCAGAAATATCTTGGCAGTTGATGATGCGAGTCGCTCTCCGTTGAATGCGGTCAAGAGGGAGAAGCTGGTACTGGGGTGCACCTGCAAAGAGATGAGAACAGTATTCCATGTGCGGCCGAACTTGCGCCTTATAAAGTTGCAGGCGGTGGGCAGGAGTAAAATACTGTCTCGATCTGTTTAGCACACCAAGCTTCTTCGAGGCTATTATGGCCTTACTCTCTAAGTGACCGCGAAACTGGACTTCGCTTGATATATCGACGCCAAGGATTCCGATACTGGCTGATGCAGTTAGGGAAGTGCTCTCAAATTGAGGTGATACGACCAATGGCAACTTTTTAGCGGTGAACGCGCAAACCTGTGTCTTCTTGGGGTTAAACTGGACTAGGTTAAGTCGACCCCAATCTGAAACTTTTTCATGTTTGGATCGGCTTTCGATGAAGTTTACCCAAGAAATGTTAACGCGGCCGGTGTAAAGGGCATCACTCGTGCTAGCACGTCTGCATAGCAATGGGTGCTGCTAATCTGCAGCATGTCGTTGATATGCAGAAGAAACAGCGTGGGTGATAGCACACAGCCTTCTGGGACACCATAATTAACAGTCTTGGAGTTGGAGCATGCACCGTCAACAACGACCTTGATGCTTCTGTCTGTAAGAAAACTGGTGAGCCAATTGCACAGTTTCTCGGGAAGCCCATAGGAAGGAAGCTTCGCAAGGAGCGCTTTGTGCCAGACCCGATCGAAGGCCTTGGATTGGGTGCACTAGAGCTGTCTTCCATGAGTTCGGGACTACGCCAAGAGAATAGGAAAGCCGATAAAGGCGCGTTAAAACCGGTGCCAACTCAGGAGCACACGTCTTCAGCACGATAGGAGAGATTTTATCGGGCCCACTCGACTTAAGAACGTCGAGGGAAAGAAGCGCTTTACGCACTGCCCTTCGTGTAAAACGGACTTCCGGCATGCGGCTCTCGCACTGCGGTATGGTTGGCGGTGCGTTGCCCCCGTCGTCCAGGGTCGAGTTGGACGCAAAGAGTTTGCCCAGAAGACTGGCTTTTTCTTTAGCGTCGTGGGCCAACGAATTATCTCCTATGTGCAGAAGTGGAAGGGATGGCTTACAAAAGTTCCCCTGGACAGCTTTGGCAAGAGACCAGAATGCACGAGTTCCGGAAGGGAGACTCACTAGTCTCTCGCCAATTCTGCCGATGTGAGCCGACTTCGCCCCAGCAATTACTCTTTTGAGGGACCTGGAGGCAAAGTTAAATTGCTTCTTTAATGTGCTGGTCTTTACATCCCGTGCTGTCGCTGCATTAGCCCATGCTTGGTAACATTCCTGCTTTCGGCGGGACGCCGCTTTGCAGATTCGACCAAACCAGGGCTAGGACTTGCCACCAGTGGGAATCAGGGAGAATGGAATGAAAAGTTTCATACCTTGAAGCACAATATCCGCGACAGAGTCGGCAACGATATTGGGGTCATCCAGCGAGAAGCAAACCTGCCCCCATGTGTAGTATGCAAAGAATGTTCGCATTCCTTCCCAGTCTGCTGACCTATAGTGCCATACGCGGCGACTGCCTGTAACTCGCGGCCGCAGCGAGTGAACGAGTGGCACTATACTCCTAATCAGGCAATGATCCGAAGAGCCAAGAGGGGCCTCAACGGATACTTTGTAGCCGTCAGGATGTGAGGTCAGCAGAAGATCCAACAGTGAAGGCACGTGGCTTTCTGCATCTGGGATTCGCGTAGGCGTTGCTACTAGTGGGTATAAGTATTGTCCATTATAAGTACAGATAGGCTGAGCCAGCAGGGACTTCACCTAGAGGGATCTCTGATGCATCGATGGAACGTAAGTGGGGCTAAATTATTGTTGACGTAATGTGGGCCTTTGAGATGCGTACTCTCGGGGATAGGGCCGTGTGTGTATGTAATACGGGGCAAGTCCATTAGCGTCATCCGGCCACACTTTGGCAATAAAATTGAAAAATGTGGAGTATGTTGAAAGGAAAGGGAGGATAGAAAAGAAAGGAGAATATAGCTTATAGAGATGGATTGAGGAGTATAAGCAAGTCAAGAGTCGCATACCTGTACTAAACAGTGGTAGAGCCATGCTTAGGCACGAACGGGCCGGCTCGAACGGTGCGATACCACGGCCTCACAGAAAACCGGATGTGAAGTAACACTTGCGTTGCATTTCCCCGAATTGAGTGAGGTTTCCGGAGGCCCAACTCCCCCTACCCCCTTTTCTCTCCCCTCATCTCCTTCATCCTTTTTTCCATCTCCTCTTCCTCCTCTCTTCTTTCCGCTCGCTGCATCCCCCATCCCTCATCACCATGAAAGGCGGGCAGCGCACTTGCGACTCTTGAGTTGCAAGTGTCCATGGACGGTCCCCGAAATGGGTGAAGTTTCCGGATGCCCAACTCCCCCTCTTCTCTTTCCTAACCCCTCTTTCCCATCTTCTCATCCCGACTCTCTTCTTTTAATCTCCCCGCATCCCCCTAAACCTCATCACCCTCAAAGGCGGGCAGCGCACTTACGATTCTGAGTTGCAGGTGTGTATGGACGGCGGTTGTGACTTACCATCAGGTGACCCGTCTATTCGTCTGTCCCCCTATAATATAAAAAATAAAATAAACTGGCTGGTGCCGGGAAGACATCATTTATACATACATTTATTTTAATTTTAATTTGCTAATCTTTAAGTCGAATGTGAAAAATGGTAATAAATGTATAATGTAACATCTCACTGCGATGTTCGCTTGTGACTCTAGACTCGTGTAACTATTAATTAATTGATATGTTTGACAATAATTTCCAGGTATGTCTTCAGAAGCTGTAGTGATGGGAATGAGAGGCAGTTCTGGTGGGTGGGGAGAATACAGTGATCGGGGGGGTGGAAATTGGGGTGAGAGAATTTTATTTTTTTATTGTTATATAAATAATAATGATGGTTAAATTATATATATATATTACATAATTAAATCATCGTTATGATTATATTTTTTAAATGATGCTGCAAAGGAAATCAATAATTATCTTTTTCATGATTGTTATTTTTCAATTTTCAATACCTACGAATGCCTTGACGCCCATCATAAATCTAAATTAAAAAAATTGTAATATACATATGTTTTCTATGGGTAAGTGAGTCCTGTAGAAAATATGTATGATTTAGTTTTTGACATTTAATGAAGAGCAACAACTGATTTATTTTAATAGTCATATATCTCATAATATACGCGTTATCAATTTTGTCCTTCCTAATTTTCAGAAGAGCCAAAAGAGAGGAATGAAGAAGAGGAGTATGATAGAGATGATTCAGACGGAGACTACTCACAGAGCCGGGAGAGGAGACCCCAGAAGTAAGTTCACAAACTACTTATATTTACTGTATGACACTTTGTACGGAAGGAAGGGGTAAACCTATTTTAATTTATCACTTAATATATACCTAAAATAACATGATTTTTGTGGTGCAGTAAAACCACTACTAAATATCGTTTATACATTTCATTATATTATACACACTCATGGTCTTTTACTATTAACAAAAAATGTGTAATGGCGGTGGGCATTTGACTGCAACTTCAATAATTGCTTAATGCAGAATCGGTGGGACTGGACTGGGACTGTTAATTTACATTTATTTAAATGACTAGTGTACACCAGTAGTGGGAAATTTAATACAGAAATGATCTGTTACACAATTATGAGGATTGGCGGTCTTATTGTTTACTGTGATTTCTTAAGATTATTTGTATGCCTAAATTTAATTACATTAGTTCGAATAATATTAGCATATTTTGACTTGTCAAACTGGACACCATAGGGACTTCCCGGAGACTTTTTTCTTATGATGGAACCATGTGGGTTTAGTCGGTTCGAATCTTCACTCAATAATTAGTTTGAAATACTAAATTACCTGAATTTTCTTGATGTATATTTCAGAGAGAACGTGTATCGCGATTCAGATGTGATATCAGAGTCTCCCCCCCGCAGCAGACCCTCGGAGAGCCGAGCCCCCCCCTCGCGCCCCTTCAGCATCAACCTCAAGAGCCCCGCCAAGCAAAAACCTTCCACTCCCGTCAAGAAGATCGATCTTGGTAAGGAACATTTCATGTTAGCTGCACAATACACAATATGTAAACTTACTGTCAATAAAAAACATTAGAACGAAGTCGCAGTTGTGTGTCACGAAGTGAAGCAGTTGGTTATAGTACAGGTTCTGTCCAGTTTGTAATCAGGTGGTTGTGTGTGAGATGTTACAAGTTTTATATATATATGTTTGTAATTTACGTTTAATGTGCTGTGATGTTAGAACAAAACGAAAAGTCATATGGGTGAATGAAGTAGGGGTATACTAAATATATATATTTTTTTAAATACTTAATATCAACTGTCCAGGTGCCGCAGCCTCGTACGGCAAGTCATCAGTGAGCCCGCCCCCATCCGCCGCCCCCCAGAGCCAGCCGCAGCAGTCGCAGGAGTTGCTGGACGACCTGTTCAAGACTTGCGCCACTCCCTCCAGCACACCCGCACACACCAGCGCGTCAGTGCTCGATGATTTTGATCCCAGGTTGGTTATTTACTGTATTTACTGGGTCAGTTTACTTTACTATAAATGTATTACTGCTGTAATTAGTATACGCTAGCTTTATGAGACACCGTCATACATTAAACTTGTCTCACATAGCTTTCAAGGTCATCATTTTTTTTATTACTAGCTTTTGTTTTACTTTTAGGAAGCAGCAAATGTTTCTATATGAAATATGCATTATCTACTTTTTTTACTTCTAGTACACGTTAGTAGCAATGCAAAATTTCACGATAATCGATACAGTAGTTAGAACGTGAAAGTGTAAGAAATATTTTTTTTTTTATATATATATATGAATCAGCATTTCTATTAATAAACATTAGTTTAATATATCACTATTAGCTATTACTGTTTGTATTATATAGTTAATAATTTAAATTCTAGAGCAGAAGAACCGAAACCCCCCCGGAAAGTATCAAACGAGTTTGGTGACTTCGCTAACGCCTTCGCCGACAACAACAACGAGGGTTTCGCCGACTTCTCCAGCGCTTTTAACCCCGAAAACAACACCAACAACTCTAATAACACCACCATCTTAACCAACAACACTGCTTTATTGTCTAACAACAGTGGACTAAGTGCTACAGATAATGGACTCGCCAGTGTAATGACCAGCAGTGGCAATAGTTTGACAGGAATTGGAGCAGGTAACACTTATGTTAACGTAGGATCCTTATTGTGTGTGGACTTAGTTCACTAGTAATTCATTGATTTTTTTATTGTTTTCATTATTTATTTATTATCTAAGTTATAGGGGGACAAACGAGCAGACGGGTCATCTGATGGGGAGTTCCGACGCCCATGTACACTTGCAACTACAGTCGCAAGAGTGCTGTCCGCCTTTTAGGGTTGGGAGGAGGGGAAGGGAAAAGGTGAAAAGGTTTAAAACTGACAAAAATATAATCCTTATTAGTTTGCTTGTTGAGGAACAGGTATTTTTGTCGATCCTATACAAGCGGAGAATCCTCTGAGCAGGCAAAGTAATTCTGATCGGAGTTCGCTACGTAGTTCAACTGGTCCTCGCTAGATGGTGTTACTGTACATTTATTTTGTATATGGAGGTCGTCACATTTTAATATTGTATTCTTACCCGAATGCACGTTACATTTTACGAGTGTGTTCTGACTTTGCAAAAAAAATGCCTTTATGTAAAAATGTCTTGTTAAAGAAGTCACTCTCAAAGGTGGACAATTTAAAACCCTTAAGTTTCCAGCAATCATGTGATAAATTGCTTTTTTGTCTTAAAAAAGGGACATTGTACTTTAGCAAATCTGGAAATAGTGTCTAATAACTGCATTGGAATTTGTCAGCGCCAGCGTCGAACCTGGACCTGCTCAGTGAGCTGTCACCGTCGCCGTCGATGGGTTTCTCGTCCACCCTCGACTCTCTGTCGGGTCAGCTCGCCACCACCTCTGTACACACCATGGACTCGTTCACTGGTTAGTTGACTATATTACTTATATACTATGTGTGACATAAAGGTGTGCTAGTTTAGGAGTATATCTACAGACGACAAATAAAAAAAGGCTTTTCTAGAGTAATGATTTATTTTTGGGTATAGTCACATTTTTTAACACTCATTAGCCCACTGCTGAACATAGCTCTCCCTATTTTTTTCATGTTAGTTTTCATTTTTTTATTTACACAACTTTCTATAATATACTATATTAACATTTATATGCCTCTTATTTATTTATCAGTCAATTTTCAAATTAAGTTTGTCAGTTTCTAAATAAATGTTTTAAACAATTATTAGTTTAATGACATCGCATCTACCGTATGACCCTAAACTGAGTACACCTAGCTGTAACGGTTTGTAACGTAACTTGATGATTGCAAGAATGGCGCTTTTGTTCAAATGCTCACTACTTGCACAGGTTCAATTTAATTCTTGCACAGCTTAGATATTTAGGTGCATGTATATAAATTTATTTATTTCAATATGGGTGTATATTGTGTCTGTTAATTCGAACGTTAATTACGTTATGTATTAAATAATGATAAATTACGATATTTTATATAATTTATTGGGTTTCTTGTACCTAATTAATTATATAACTTTATATAGTTACAGCGTAGTAATATTTAAAAAAATATTATTTTATATGAACTGGTTTTATTTCAAGTACATTTAAATGTAGACATTCCCTGATTTAAAACATATTAATACATATAATTGTAGTGTTATATGAGTATATTCAGTGTTATGTGTTATAAGAAAGAAACCAAGTGATTGCATGCGAAAACATCATCGATGTATCAAAACAGTTTTGGGCACTTTCAGGCATTTTTTGTTTTGCAGACAATTCAGCGAAGAGTAATCCTTCGGCCATGGACCACATAAAACAAGCCATGCGGGCCATACACCACAACAGGGACATTAAAACAGAACATGACCTTATCAACGTCAAAAAGAAACTTGAAAATGTGATTTCACACCTCCCAGGGCCACTCACAGTCCAGAAGATTAGTAGACTAGAAGAATATGTTCTACAAAGCGATCTTCTAGATCTGTACACAGAGTTATTGACTCTTATTGTAAGGATCATGCTGCCACAGTGGCCAGTTTGCAGGACAGAGATTATTTATTTATTCACTGTAGAAGAAAGTTTCCATCTCAGCCTGGAAACACTGTCTATACTGTGTGGGTTTCTGAAAAGTGACGATGACCTTGTAACTCTAAAGGCGTTATCCGATATTCTATTGAAATATATTAAAAGTGACGTCATTTTCGCAGCCATTGTCGACTGCTGTTATTATACATCACAAGAGGAATCAGAAAAGTATAAATTAGAAAATGATTGGGAGGTCTACGTTCAGCTGCTGGCAACACTACCTGAAAGGGTTGCCAATAGACTGAAAACTGAAACTCCTAAAGGATTTTCCCACGAGAATTATTCTTACTATATGATTTTCCACATAATCCGGGTGATGGATTACATGTCTGACAGCTGTTTTTATCAGCAAACTCGGTACAATATGAAGTGTTTGTCTCACTTTGTTTCAAAGGTTATAACCAACTATTATTCGAGTGGAAATTCTCTGGCTATTATGAACTTGGTTGATACATTCTCTGCATGGACAGATTGTAATGAACCCAGTAAATATGTTAAAAGGAGGCTTATACAGACCCTACTTAAACATTTGTCGAGACAAGCTATAGAATACCTATCCATTATTTTACTTAAACGATGTCCCATTAATTACAGAAAATCTGAGCAGATAATTTTTCATGTAATCGGTGACAATTTTGACAGTGTCAATGATTGGCAAGAAATTCTGAGTTATAAAATACCTCTCTACATCAAACCTAAAGACTTTAGAGATACCAGCGTGCCAGAAAATCTGATTTATTACATTTCAACAACGAAACATTGTACTGAGAATCTAAATGAGCTAATTATTAGGTTATCTACAGTTTGGGCCGATGTTAAACTAAGCAATACATCCAATTTGCCCGAACACATGTATATATCTGAACTTCTAATATTAGCAGTCAAATATAGAGTTTATATGTCAATAAATACTAAATGCGAATGGAAAACACATGAACTGAAAAATGTGTTATTTCGTGGCATGAGCAAACATTTAGATGTTCTATCGCAAGAATTTAGATGTATTGGCATGGCTACCATTGAGATTATACTCAAAATACTGTCTCAAGTCGAGAACACCGACGAAAAGGCTCAACTAAAATTTGATTATGACAAAATGAGCGATATTTGCAAAGAGATACACAAAACTCTCAAAACAATTTCTAACAAATGTCTCATAGACAAAGAGTGTAAGGTTCCTGATAAGTACGTACCGAAAACGATTAATTTAAAAAGAGTGTTGGATCATGTCGCTCACAAATTCTCTGATGATGAAAACTCCTACGTACATAACACTTTAGTAACCTGTGCAGTTAAAGGTCCCGAGCAGACAAAAGAGATAGTCAAAGCTATAATTTCGGTGAAGCTGGACGCTCTAGATGGCAAGCAGGAAGACTTAGATTCAGATGACGATCTAGTTCCGTACGATATGAGCAACGATATTTCTGTCAACGCTAAGAAACAACCTAAATATCTCCGAGATATGATAGAATATATCGTTGAAGCGAAAGACGTAGAAATATTTGAAGCTAGTCTCGAAGTCGCAGAAGAATTAGTCAACAAACAACTCAGGAACGAAGATCCGAAACTGATTGTAGAGTTACTAGATCTATTTGTGCATCTAGATGCTAAATACCACATAGATAACTTCGATAGTATTAAGTTCAATACTTGTGTGGCAATCGCCTGCATTCAACCTAAAGTAGCCGCCGAACATTTGTGCAAAGAAATACATACCGATGTTGGCAGATATTCTATAGCAACTAAAATCTTCATGCTTGATGTCATTTCCGAGGCTGTCAACAGAATTGCTGACGTACGGTCACAGAATAATGAAGTGAAACACCAGAACGAAATCATATGTGAAGAACAAACTGACATTCCAGCCGAAGAGGTTATAAGACGAAGATTGATCAACAAAACTAGATATTTCCATTCAATGAGGCCGCATCCCTTCGCGATGGCAAAAAGGAATCTATTCGCTGCAGTTTCTGACTACTTTTTCTATCCGTTACTCGGTGGTTTTGGCCATAAGCAACTCACGTTAAGCCATCACAATTTAAAACAAGATGTTGATAATATTTTGCTATTTAAATATCTATCTGTAGTCGGGAATGTTGTTTTAGCTTCTAAAAATTGTCCGAAGTGTTCATCATATTGTTGGGAGGTGATCAGAATAGTTTTATACCTGAGGTATGCCCCGGATCCCAAAATTCAGTCGTGTGTTATGTCTTTGTTAGCTTCGGTAGTGATCGTGTTGCCAGCTAGTATACTAAAAACTGAGTTCTGTGATGTGATGATGGAGTTGCGCTCTTGGCTCGCGGATTGCTTGTCCAACATCGACCTGACCATGGGGCTTGGTGGCGCCAAGTCTGAGGCTGCTATATTTGCCGGCCAAGTGCTTGGCTTAATAGAGAAAACTTTAACAGATTCTGATTAAAATACTATATGAAATATCTACCTGAACCTTGTTTGGTATATATAGTTCAAATACGGTAGAAAGTGTAAATGGCTAAGCTAAGTTTTGTCTCTAATGTTTTAAACTCTATAGAATAATATAGAAGCTATGTTAGAGTAGAGTTTCTGATATGTAGCTGTAAATACCCACCGCTAATAAAAGGTTTGTCAAGTATTTATGGTGTTGTTTATTTTCTTATGATCATTTCTTATTTGTGTTAATTCCTGTAAATTATAGTCTCTAGCCTGCAGCTGAACTTGATAATCCACGGACACAATGTACATCTAGACAACAATTTCCTGTGCATCACATAATATTGCTTCATGTACTTAAAAAGCTTTATGTTTTTTCTAATCGAGATTTCTATTTGTCGTGTCCCACTTGTTCGGTACTCTGTGCATACAATTTATTGAGTATATAAATTAGTCTAAAAAGAGAGAGTCTAAAGCGAGTTTGAAAATAGTGCAGCGAACTCACATCAGAAGATCGCTAAAACTCACGTATCATTGTGAATAGACTATAACGCAATTTTGTTATTATATGGTTTCGGATCGATCGGATATCGATTTGAAATTATTTTCAAATCAGATTTTAAATCAATTAATGAGAAAATTACGTACATGAAATAATATAGATCGTTTATGATTGCAATTTTTTTTATTAAATAAATACAACACACAGGTATACAACCAACCCCAGCGGGACTGCTACAACCGATCGCTCCTGTCCAACAACAACAACAAGCAACACCAAACTCAACAACTAGTGCAAAACCAACAACCAAACTCGGGGCAACCTGGGCTGACACAACAGGCGCCATCAACATCGACGTGGACAACCTACTGGCGCCGAGGTCCCCTAAGGCCGGCCCCGCTCCCTCCATCAACCAGCTCAAATCAAGCCCCAGCAGTCCCGCCCACAGCTTACAACCCCAAATACCATCAATGTTGACCCCACAAATGCCGATGGGTGGATTCATGATGAACCCGATGGTGAACAACAATTTTCTTCCCTCAACTGGCCAAAACAATAACATGATACGACCCGCGTTCGCGAACCAGAACTCCTTCCTCCAATGATATTGGTTACTGGCAGATATTTGCCAGAATGGTTGAGATAGATGTAAGGTGAACGGAGCGATGGTATCGTCTCTATATCTTCATTCTCATTTGTGTCTTAAAATAAACTTAATTAAAAAGTAATAAATTTTTTATAGATATTTAAATCCTGATTGAAATTTCGAGTAACTCTTAAGTGTAACGTATGACACCCACGACTGTTTAGTAATTACGGGGTTTGAGAGACGCAGCATCCTGTCATTAATAACTGAAGCTCTAACATTGACTGATGAAGTGGCCAGGCGCATACTGCCTCATGCAACTACCAACTCAATGAGACAAGAACAGTACTCACAGATGGTAGTTTTACAAATTTGTTTGATTACTATTAAGGTCTGAATAGATTCTAATCTATTCTCATTTTAAGTTAATAGGGGTTTAGAGTACCCAACAATATCAAAACATTAATTTCGATCCTACAAGCCCATCACTTTATGCCTTTCGTTGCATATTAAACATAATTTTCCAGGAGACATATTTGTTGCGCACGTAAAAAACAAATATGTATTATTTTCAACCATTGCTAAAAAATTACTTCCACTTTTATAAAAATTGCACAATAATATTATATTCATTTTAATATTTATGTAATACCTTTAACCGAGCAATTCTTGTACATATGTATAATCTGAATCTCGGAAACGGCTCATACGTGTTTCATGATATTTAGTATGCAGAGGGTTTTGGGGGCGATAAATCGATCTAGCGAAGTATCATTTTTAGAGAACGTCTCTTATCCGTGTTTTAAGCAATGAAAAACTGATACCATATCATTAGAATACGAATTTAAATTTCGCCACCGTCTACAAGGGGGGAAATAGGGCGGTCCCGAAACCAGAGACCCCGGTTCGAGTCCTGATGATTATTTTTTTTACCCAAGTTCCTTCTTCACGATTTACTAAAAAAATCCAAGCAAAGCCTGGTTATCCAGGTACTCCATCATATATTTGAGAGCGTATCGAATTATAAGTAAAAATGTTGACTCACTTTCAGAGAATGTATATAATTATAAGAAGATACCATTGCTCCGTCGTAATGAGGTGGGTGACGCAATTAGAACTTAAATATAACAATTTTTGTACGAATTTGATATTAGACAAGAATGTCGGGCCCACTGCGTGTACATAGAGCACATATCATACATATATCGAGTGATATTATATGATACAGACTTGTAGCAGTTGAATTACATATTGTACGTGTTCGTTTACTTAACGCCGCAACTGGGAAATATATATATATATCGCTGCCTTTCTCACACTTGGTGGACGTAACCATTCGTGAAAGAGACATAAATATAATAATAGATTGAAAGGAGGAAACGCAGCGTTTTAATTAATTATGTTTAGTTATTTTACGTTTTACAATATCGATGTGTTTTATAAAATGTAGTGTTAACTTATATTACTTCAAAATTTCTGTCTACTTCATTTCTAAAGTGTATTTTTTTCACTTGTGTTTAACATTTCTGCATTCAAAATGCTCATTCCTTCTTATTATTTCTTCTTCTTTTCAATTTTTAATATATGTTTTTAAATATGTGTACATATATAAAGTGGATTAAAATCCTATTTGATGTGTATTATAACTGCCGTATTATGCAATTGATATTTTGAAAAACAAAGCTCAGTTAAGTGTCTAAGTGAAGCTCAGAGAACATTCGTAGTTATTCGACTTTAAGTTATCACTAATGCCTCGAACAGACACGACATGCCGCCAAATAATATAGCCAGTACTTTAAATTCTGCTATTAATAGTAATAAAGTCACATAAATAAACTATGAAATTATAACACTCCTTTTTCAGGCAGTCGTGTATAATAATAAATATTGATACCGCGAGGCATCACAGCCGTATCACTATTGAACCACAGGCGACTTTATCATATTTGATATATGGAGGCGGAGAACAAGCGGCTAGTTGAGGGTACTACTGCCGGCGTACGATGCTGACTGTAATTGACTGTTTAGGGCCGACGCAGAAACTAAATAATTACACCAAATTATGTATCCATTGCCTTATGCAATTATCGAAAGGTTTCTTTAGAAAAGTTAACAGAAATATATAATAGTAATATATTTATCCTAGAAGCGAAGTGGTTTCTTGTTAAGAAATTTAATTTTTATGAAATACCAATTTATGATGTCACTGTACAATACGAAGTAAAAAAGATGCATTTTGTGGAATGGCACGAAAAACGAGTATTATTTAAATGATGTCAGTGATATTTAGCCACTTAAGATCGTCTCCGTTGGCCCAAGATTTTGTTCTCAAACTAATTAAACCAATATTACATTTTAATGAAAGTTGTTGTCACATATGGATAATGTGAAAATATATCTAAATAAATAATGTGAGGCTGTGTGATGTGACTAGGGCGGACGAGGTGAAGAAGGAATACATTAGAGGGAGCCTGAAAGTAGCGCCAGGGGATGGACTTGTGATGCGAAGGGATGAACAGAATGTCGGGCAGAAAGCTTTATATATGGAAGTTGACGGATACGGGTGTTGGGGACGACCAAAGAAAAGATGGATGGATATGGCTAGACGTGGAGTTGCGGAAATAGCCAGTGCAAACCTAACCTAACCTATAGCTAGAATAGGAATAAGCAGTGAAATGACGAATGAGTGGAATGTAAGAACAGAGCACATTGCACTGAACACAAAAAATGGTTATAAAATAATTTTCTTACAAGATGATGAAACTAACTTTTAAATAATAACATTAATTTTCTTTGTCTGTATAATATGTATCTACATGTGACAATGGCGTTCAAAAATATAGGAACGTAAATGTGTTGTAGTACCTTTGATAAATGGACGTAGTGTGGTGTAGTTGTTGATATCCAATGTTATAGAATATTTTTTATACCCGCTTCATGTAGAGAGGCGTAGACGTGTCAAAAACTTAGTGTTACACGTGTTATCTATGTAAGTGTTACAGTATATAACATATTCGTTTATGTATAGTTATGTAATATATATATATACACGGGTCGCATCTCGTAATGTAATATATTACAGTGTACATAAGGTTGTTCTAAGCAGGTACGTGTGATATTTGTACTCTCAAGGGCGTAATAAACTCTATGGATAGGATTCACTGTTTGTATATCACACAATTTTTTTTTCAAGTGTGGGAACCGAACTCCGGAGGCTCGCGGCTCAGCGGTCAGGGTCACTACTTACATGGTCTATGTAACATATTTTAAATAAATTTTGAAAAAAAATGTATTGTACTTGATATCTGTATTTAACATACCTTCTCAACTGTCGCCAGTATTCATACAATACTGATTATCAATTATGGAAATTATTGGGTGTTCTACTCCACTTATACACGTTTCAATATTACAATGCGTTGTATACGCGTACGTCACAACTGCAGGGCGATTATTTGGTATTTGATTACCATTATGTTCGGTGACTGTGACAAGTCTTTCATAAATATAACAAAATTAATAGTACACATGCTTTCAATATATTACACATTATGTACACGTTACGTGTTTTATGTTGGTCATTTTCAATTATTTTATGTAATTAAAATGTCTGAAAAAATATTTATCTGGCAGTGTACAGCAAGTTGGATAGAAAAAAAATAATAAAACATATTTTGTGTACTACTACGGATATTAGAGTCATATGTTAGTGTTACCAACGCGCTCAAATTCAATTTGAGTTGACGCTTAAATGCTGTAATAGATTATATTACGAACAAGAAGGTACAAGCAGAGAAGTCGGTCGGATAGTATCCTTACATTGGGTAGTAAACGTGTAAATTCACCATTCTTGTAATTTCACTTGTACTTAAATTACTTTTTATAGAAAATTTCTTAAGATTTATATATTAATTGTTTAGTTGTATCTGCATTTAATTCATTCCGTTTATTTTGGTACTAGCGTTGTGCTCGGCAGCTTTCTTAAGATATTATCTGTTTAGAATATTATATGGTGTACCTATTACGTTTTATTAAATGTTGTCGAAAAATAAACTTGCAATTACAAGTGGTTTAAATTATTGGTATTACGGTTTAAACATATAGTGCAATATTCAATGTTTAGTAGTATTACCATGAAGTCGCTTAACAAAAATATTATCCAAGGCTTCCAGAGACAACGAGAAGTTAAAATAATATATTATGTATGATAAATCATCACAAGTTATTCCACAACTATTTTAAACAGAAAATATTGAATATAATTTATTTAGATGTGTATTAAAGTATGAAGTGGTTTGTCATACAACGCGTCCGATGCGAACAAATCAACTGATTGGGACCAAACTATCAAAATGTATATTTGCGGAGCGAAGCCGCGCGGCGCGTTGTGCGACACTTCGCTAACTTGGGTTGGTTTCATTTAGTCTCTACACTTATTCAGATTTATATCTGCTTAGTCCATCAGAAGGCTCTGTGTCGTAGACAATATTTTTCAAGTATACTATTGCGAATTGTGCAGATTTTTATAGCGTTAATATAATTTGTAATGTATTTTTCATACATTACATATAATACTTTTGACTATTAACGTTATTTCTGTAATGTTTACAGCACAGCTATAAAGAATATGTTACTATAATATGTAAAATTATATTAGAAATGAATAAGTTTCAGTGATTTCTTTCAAGAAAAATGACATTACATGGACATTAAAAGCTATGAATATACATTATAACATTAAACAAAAGGAATGTGACGAGAGAGAGAAAATGAAACCGATCATATATTGTAGTTGGAGTGCTTCAGTAATGTTGGTGCATAGTTTTATTTTGATGTTTCTATGATTATTGTATTATAGTTGCGTCGTGCGGGTTGGCTCATCACAGTCATAATCTGTACACGGTATTGTCGTGAACGAGATAACATTGATATGATCTCCGAAATGAGTTGAGCTAAATGTTAAAATTGCTTACACCATGATGTAGTGACGGCCATATCTGTGACGTATGTAAATATAACTATTTGTTAATTACCGTAGTTCTTCCGTTGGTTTTAACGTAATGGAGACTTTTGAAGCAATAATTATCATTTAAAATCAATTGTCCTTAGTTATTGATAGAAACGAATTTTGTTAGTTTAATGAAATATATTATTATTTAGAAATTATGAAATGTATAATTGTGTTGGATCATTCCTAAGATTATTCGCACAATATTGTTATGGTTAGTTAAATATATTATTTTCGTGTAATTATTCTATTGTAATTGAGCAGTTTATTCTACTTAGAACCCACCTGAGGGGGGGGGGGGGGGTGTCATGTCTACATATTGTATTTAATATATAAAATATCCTGATACTGTAACGATATGTTGTACAAGCCTTTGATTGCGGCTTGTGGCACTTACGATGTAATGACGTATAGAATCACGAAAGAAGTGTCAATGTTGATGGAATGTATTGAATAAAACTTAATTATTAACGTGCTCTTTTATTTGTCAACAAATATGCATAATGTCATGTCCAAAGCGTTGTTCTAACTATGAGTATTGTCGTGGTGACGGATGGTGACGGATGGTCACGGCCGCGAGCACACTGTTCACAAATTATCTGTTTGTTTGGTTGACGTCCGCGTAGATAGTCCAATTATGTCACATTTGTGACTATTTTGTCGAAAATATGAATATGGTGACAGGATCGTGACCTTCGTTACCTTCCCTTTTGTAAACAAATAAAATCGAACCCAGGATCTCTAAACAGACAGTGTTAGCGCTGTTGTGGCTATCAATACGTCCAGAAACAAACAATTATTTAAAGCCATTACATTTTATTCGTGAAAAATTGAGCGCATTTAAACTAAACCTAAACAAAAATATTCTTAAAATTAACACCTAAATCGCTAAAATTAATTCAATTAATGCAATTCACTTAATTACAATTGTAAAATTCATTCTTGAAATTACTGCATTCGCAAAATAAATATTTTATGAGCTTAAAAAAATATTCAATACTATTCAGTCTTACAAATAATTAAAATAAAAATGGAATTAATATATATCAATGGAATGGTAAGGCCTACGACACCGTTTACCCTCGGAACGACAACACATTCAAAAGTGAAAAAAAAAGGTACGAATATAGCTAGCGTTAGACAACAAACACTTGATACCTACATCCATCACTAAACGGTGTAGGAATAACGAAAAATCCACAAAACTACTTTTAAATTGAATCAATATTGTCATTCGAGAGGATAATTACAATTCAAATATAATTAAAACCTTCAGGTTGTCAAAACAAACAATATGTTAGAGTATAAATCCGATCACACACAACACACAAACCCATCATTATGACAATACATACTACACAACAAATGTATGTGTAATGTGTGATCGCGTTTAAAAAAACATTTAAAATGGTCTTTACTAATGACACGATGAATAAGTATGATAGTTATAGCTGCACATGTCATCAATGATTTTCTATATTTGTTTTTTAATTTCTTTCAGGGAACTGTGACTGTAGGACTCATTGATGATGAGTGATAAGTAGGTAAATTTGGATCATACAAAAACCGTCCCACGTCAAGCGGTTAAAATTTAACTTTACATATTCTGGATTAGCTGCGATTAAAAAAAAAACAATCAGATTCGGTAGCTACCAATATTTTAAACGATAAAAAAAAATTACATACTTTTCGAAAACAGTGAATTTCTGGAATAGTAACAAATGTGATTGAAAACTAATAATCGTTTTACATCAACACACCTGAACTCACATTATTTTGTAATGTTTATAAGGCTCATGCGATTTAATATTACATGTTGGTGCAGTTATATGACGACTACATCAAAATCAGTGCTAATAACGATAGATAATATAAAAAGAAACATTATTTAGATTACCATTATTCGAGAGCAACTAATACTTTGTTTGTTTAGTTATAATACTAGACGTAGTTAACATACGATAACACTGGAGGGAATTAATACTGAAAAAAAAGCAATATTTAAAAAACCAAGATACTAAAAATCTTAGTTAAAAATTATATAAAAAGCTCATTTTATGTGAATTAGTCGTGTGTCTTTGACTCATTACGATGTAACTAACATTAAGTTAATGTTATCAATATATATAATAACTTGTGTACTCTAAATAAGTTGACGATCAATGATTACTTTTCAGTTCCTCGATTTAAAGCGATCTGACTGCTCACGTTCTAACATACATTTTGTCCGAAGCACTAAAACCATGATCTTTGACATAGGAAATAAGTTCCTGAGGGTTGGCTGCATCATAAACAGGGTAATAAGTCAAAGCTACACAATTATATATGCCTACCTAACGTTGTGCGCGGTGTCCCCGCGACAACAACAACCGTTCAGCACAAACCTTATTCAGATCATTGTATAACGTACCTACCTACATTTTACAAATGGACATAACACTGAACTTACAGATATTATTTTCAAAATATTAGTTTAATCATTATTAAGTCGACTGCCTTCAAATTCAGCACTTTATTGGAGTAAAATTGTATTTTTTTATATAGATACCTAAAGATCACTTGAAGCAATATTCAAGGAGCAAAACTGCTTGTTATAGAGAATAGACAGTTACTGAGATTGTCTGGCGGCACGCGGCAGCGGAATATGTGTTCAATGGGGGTAAATACAAATACTAACGCAAAATTAAATATTTTCATTTCTCTCACTCTGAGCTGCTAAAGCTCAGTAGGCGATAATGGTGTTTGAGGTTCCATCCTGCGAACTATCTAGTGATATAACATTTTATCAATAATTTTTTGTATCATTACGGCAGTGTTGTTATAGACTGCATTTTAGTGGTGCTATTATACGATAATCAGGAGATATTGTAATAGGTAAATTGAACAACTAGAATTATTGAAAATGTATCTATAAGCTCAACTTTATATCCTACAATACACATTTCTGCAATTTTGATACAAAATGATTATGATGATACCGGCGATGAACCATAATCAAAGGCGGTAATACTAAACTAGTATAAAGTAATAACAATTTGAAATATTATAACAAAAAATTCTGACATATCAATTTAGATCTAAAACTGAAATAAGGTGTTCAATAAATTAGTCTGTTTACAGGTACATCACTAAAACAATTTAAGAATGAATCTTCATCTAAACACCACCGGCATACACGTATTATACATATTTCATATCAATTTGTAACAAAACCGCGCACTTGGATACACGTTTCCAAGACATTCTAACATTAAGTTGTCCTACATAATGTGATGATAAAACAGTGCATAGAACAATATATTGCTGCGAGAGCTTCAAATGTTGAGGTTTTGTTTTATCCACAGTACGTTTAAGGCACTTTAACTGTTAAACAATACACAATTGAAACTAATTTTAAGGATACTTTTTCGACCCAATTAATTTCTTCATTCTCATCATGTCTATAAATTTTCTAATGTTTGTGATCACTCGTAACATAATTTTCATTTTTTAACATACGTACATAAAATCACGCCTACCTCCTCTCAGGGTAGGCAAAGACAACTGATATTTAATAATAAATAAAAATTTTAGTAATTTAATTATATTAAATTGGCAATTAATGTCAAGAATGGGTTACGTTAACCTAGTGTAGTAAAAAGGATTCAAGGAGGATATAAGGCCTCCCTATTTCTTCTCATGGGTGTCGTCGTAGGCTACTAAGGGAACCGACTGCTATCTTTGAGACGCTTCTGCCTACCCTTTCGGAGATAAAAGTATGAATGTATGTAATAAAAAAAAATTGAAAATCCAGTACATTCTATATAAGGATCACCATGAATAAATCATGTTTACAGAAAATTATTTTCTAACTATTTCAACAAAGTTCAAACAAATTTTCAAATTAGATATAAGAAAATTATCATTTTTTATAAGTTACCTAATTTAGCTTACTGTAATAAATAGACAGCAGTTACCAGTGACCATAAACAATATGCTTTTTGTTGTATTTGTGAATGTATAAATTACACGGATCACAATAATTTAAACACACGTATCCCAAAGTAAACCCCATAACATACTATACTATAAGTATGGCATATTATTTAGTTTGAGTCATTACACAATCAGTACATAATTCAAATTAATAATTTAATTAGATTAAAATCACTTAATATTATTATAACTTAATTAAAAATCACATTTAATTAATGAAGTTGTTTTGATTCACTGAGATTATTCAAATTAATCTTATTATTATTAGTACAATTAGGAATAATAATTTCATTTCGTTTTGTGCTCCGATTCAGGCTTCCGTCTGTAGATGGCGTTAGTTTACCGTTATACTAACTACTTAATTTAATCAAAAAATATTACAAAACGATATCAATTTAATATACTTTATAACATTGTTTCAATGAATTTGTAAGTTTTATTATTATTGTTATTAAAATAAACAATTATTATTTAAAAAATCACCCAAAGGTTTTAAACAAAGATAAATCTCACTAAATAAATTAATTGACGCTTACATTACGTTACAGGGACTGATACTGTGACATCAATAAAATAAGACCATAGACAATGGACAAACCTGCGACCCACTAACGCCACCTACGACTGCTCCATCCCCTCCACTTCCCGCCTCACAGTCCTGGTGCGAGGGCGTACATGATACTGTTGTCGAATGTTGCAGCAATGGTGTAGTTCTTCGTCATGAGGAATTCGGTCGTTTGGTTGCGAACACTCGCGTTTGGGAACTGAACTTCGATTACCTGTCAAATAGTAATTTATATATATATACATATATAATGTGTAATGTATATATGAAGTATATATAAGAAGTAGTTTAAAATAAAATTAACTCCGCACGGTAAAAGGCGTTGAACGGTGACAGGATAAAACTAGACGTACTTTATATGTTTAAGGTACGTATACGGTAAGTTAGGTAAGTTACAGAAACAAACAGTTAGTTGCAAAACATGATAATAGCGAAAGAGCTTGGACCTGCAGGTGCACCCTGGGGTCGCTGAACGGCAGGTGTGCGAGCGCGGGCAGCGCACTGCTCCCCCCCAGCAGCACGAAGCCCGCGCGCGCCGCGTCCGCCGCCAGCAGCACCGTCAACAGCGGCAGGCACAGCACGCGCGACCTGAACACCGACTCCGCGCTCTCCGTCTCCTGGTACGTAACCTGCGCACACACTCCGGGTTATGACATACATTCCTACATATCCACGGCTCAAAGGTTCTTAACATATTACTCAACTTGATATAAACTAATTAATACTGTTGTATGTGTAAGATTATGATTAAGATTGTATGTGATTTCTCAAGGTATTAGGAAATAATGTCGGTTAGTAAAACTTTAATCACAAACATTATATATAATACAAGAAAAATTGTCTAAATCCAATTATTTTATAACTGTATTTAAAGAAACATGAGGTATTCAGATCAAATAACTTTTGTGCCAGCCTATTTTAACCAAACTACCAATGGAATTAGTGTAAGATTGTTTTGGACAAGTAACAAATGTATGCAAGAGCTTTATTATCACAGTCAAATCTGTCACAAAGTGGATAACTGATGTTATTATATAGCGTGTGGGCTGGTTTATATTTAGGATAACTTAATTAAACTATTCATAAAAATAAACTATAATAAATAAGACTAAGACTTCAAAAGCAGCACCGGCAGATAAAAAACAATTTTAACCAAGAAGAAAACAGTAATAAAGTCAGGAAAGGACTAAATACGTACATAATTATTTACTCTGTAAATAAGAGAACATTCGCCGTTCTGCGTGAGCCATTTACTTTTTTTTGTAATATTTATAATTTATGTATAATTTTTTACTTTTTTCATAAATATGGTTTGAAAACGTTTAGTAAACAGTAAACAGAAATTAAAAACAATATTATTTCTCTTATTTATCTTTCTTTCTTCGATTTTCCAAACAGTAAATACATTTTAAAAATATTAATTTAAAAAAAAGAGGAAGGAGTTTTCAATTGACTACCAGACTTGGTGCCAGTCATTTCTGTATGTGCCTAGGTAAGTATGTTTTTTATTTTATTATTTTATAGCTAGTGTACATTTTCATAGTTATTATAATATAATAACGACTAACAACTTTGCCCCTAAATGCACTGAGGTGACATTAAATACATCCAAAATAGAAATCTTAATGTGATGTGGCTACAGCCTACACCAATTCTGAGGGAGAAGTGCATAACGCCATGATTCCACAAACATCTACTTATCTGATCTAATAATAAACTGGATGTGGACTAAAGATATTGATATGTTATTTATGAAGGAGAGATCAGGGTTACTTGTCTGAAAAGGAGGATGAAGATAGTAGTTTTCAAAAATATGTAGATGAAAATGAAGTATGTCATTGTATGTAATGTAATAAAACTATCAAACAGTAAATTTGAACCATATAAATAACAAATTTGTGTAAAATTATTTATTCAGATAAAACTAATAGTATCTCTGTTATTTTATTAGGCTAAGAGACCTGATTGACATTGTGACTGATTGTATTCTTCTTCTTAAAAATATCCAAAAAAACATTTATTTTTATTAAGTATATGTCACTTGTATTAGCTATTAAAGTAATGAATTTTCACTATCCTGCTTTGATACGCCACTACTCTGTCCAGAGTAGCTACCCTGATAAGACATGTTACCCTGGTGCCTATAAAATTCAAAACAATGAAATCTATATATCTGGATCATATCATTGCAATACAAATGCAAAATAATAAAAAACCTGTAAAATTTTAGGGAGACAAAAAGTCTAATTCTACATATTCACCCATGTACATACCTCTCTGGGGTGCGCGGTGGGACTGAGGCAGGCGTGCAGGGCCCTGGCGTTGCCCTTGAGCGCGAGGTAGTCGCGGGCCGCCGCGCGCACCACCACGCCGTCCCAGTGCCGCGCGCGCTCCAGGTACGCGCTCGTCTGATCGCGGGGCCCGCGCGGTAGGAACTCCACAAATGTGCCGTTGTACTACACAAACACACAACTTCATAATAATAAAGCTGAAAAAGACAAACAAATAAAACATTTGGATCATTGTGCCGATAGTCATATCGGCCCATGGGTTAATTGCGAAGAGCCTAGACTAACACCTTCAGACGCTCACGATAGCAACTATGGTATTCTCGGTCGAAGGAATTTATTGAAAATTTTATTTGTGTAGAAAATTAAACATATGTAAACAGTAACTTAAACATTTATATACACCCAAACTATTATTTCCAAAAAAGAATAATACAAATATATCAATTCTCGTAAATCCCCTTCCAAGAGAATGTTCCAGAGAACTTAACAGCGATGTTTCCTATTGTTGAAGCCCTAACCACCTTTAGCTTTAGCTTGGTTGGTACCCCATATAAGTGGAACACATTTTTTTTATATTTTTTTGTGTAATATTCAAATGTATTTTATATGTTCATATATTTAATTAGATAAAGAGAATAATAATAATATATCTCTTCTTCTATGATATAGGAGTAAGATTGAAATGGAAGAGTAAAATAAATAACAAAATTAATGTGGAGATTCACTTAACATCAATTTTATTATAATTATTATAAATGCGAAGTTAATCAGGGTACAATGACTGAACACACCTGGATGAAATTAAGGGCTGATACAGATTTCTGAAATAGCACATAAGCTCCTTTTATCCCGGAAAATGTGTGCTTTAAAATTAGTTTGGTTAAAAATTAACTTTATAAAAAGTAACTTACAATCTCCCCGTAAAGTCGGTCGAGGACGGCGACCTGAGGCGTGGGGCTGGGCGGCGGCAGCGCGGCGGGCGCGCTGGGCGGGGGCGCCAGGTGCAGCTGCTGCACGAACGCCACCAGCGCAGCAGAGCCCTGCGCTATGCTCGCCAGCTCGTAGTCACGGGACATGTTCGCACGGAACTTCTGAGCTCCTAACGCTGATGTAAACAATGATAAATAAATAAAATTATAATGTAAGTATTGTGTAACTAATTACTAATTCTTAGAATACTTTAGAATACTATTAAACTATTAACTTTACAATTTTATTTCTCTCTACTTTTCTCACTTCTATCTCCTACATATCTTAGCAACTACAACATCCCATGTCTTGCAACATCTCAAGGTTGACTGGCGGAAAATGCACTAGACTTTAAATCTGCCTCTATACATAATAAACAATATGTTTATAATATCAAAAGCTGCTTTTGACTATGTGCATATGATTATCAACATGGTAATATTAAAGTGTTTGTTCTCTAATGTCTGGAACTGATATTCATAGCACTTTCACTGGCAGATAGCCTATAAGGAGAGAAAATACTTCTATTTTGGAATAATAAATAAAGCTAAAAAGAATATAAATATGTAAACTGTGCAGGCTATACTGTAACTGAAGGGTGACAACAGATGATCATCTGAGAAAACGAAATACAATATTCCTGGAACTACAGTGGAGCACCACCTATCAAGCCGTGTGTATACAGCAATACTAAACTCATATTCCAAATATGTATATAAAAAAATTGTGTGGCACTCGGGGATTGCAGCAGTAAAGGTTTTTTCTTTTATTGAATAATTGACAAGTAATATCATTTAAAATATTTTTATTATCTTACAATACATGTAGGTTATTCAAGAATTTTTATAATTGAAACTAAAGGTTTATGGTAACTGAAATAAGAAACATATATGATAGATACCTATACCTATAGAGCTACATGGTAGGCGGAGTGGGGGGTGTTAGGTTTTATTTTCGTTACGGAATTTCTTGATTCGGTCGTCACACTCAAAGCCCGCCATAAAAGCTATGCAATAATGCTTAAAAAGTAATTAAGTACATCATCTAATACAGGGGTGCTCAAACGGTCGATCGCGATCGACCAGTCGATCGCGAGTGCTATTTGAGTAGATCTTGAGAAGAAAAAAATTTTTAATAAGTAGGTAACTAAACTACAAAAATTTATTACGTAATAACACTGCTTGCGGCAAAAGGCGGCTTTATCAAAGGAACGCGCGGTACTTGTCAAAGAAAAGCCGCGTTGTTTCTAGACTAGACTGTACTAGACCATTTCGGGCGGCGCGTTTGACAGGAACATTCGAGACTTTCGTTCACGCCGATATAAATGTTGCGCCTGCAGGAATTGGAGTCATTCTGAATTGTAACTTGAAGGCGATACTACGTCGATACAAAGTTTATTATTATTAAATAGTGCGAAATGAGTGCAGTGAAGAAATCTAAAACGTATTATTTTAATAACGATTGGGAGGAAGAATTTTTCTTTTGTATGGTGAAGGATAAGTGCATTTGTGTTATTTTTCGTGCGTCAGTTGCAATACCTAAGCGTGGTAACTTAGAGAGGCATCATAAAACGGTTCATAAAAACTATGAAAAGGATTTTCCGCCACAGAGTGAATTAAGAAAACGAAAAGTAAGTAATTTGATATCTTGTTTGAAAAAAGAACAAACCATGTTCACAAGACCAGCCAAACAATCAAAAGCTGCTACGATCGCGTCATTTAAAATATCTCATATATTGGCGAAACACAAGAAACCATTCGAAGATGGATCGGTTGTGAAGGAAGCATTTATTGTAGCGGGTGAGACTTTATTTGGAGATTTTAAAAATGAAACAGAAATCATGTCTGCTATTAGAGAACTTCAGTTATCTCGTCCGACTGTCACAAGGCGTATTGAAGTCATGAGTCAGGACATCGCAGATAAACTAAAACATGATATCATGGAATGTACATACTTTTCTTTACAGTTCGACGAATCCACCGATATGACAGACACTGCCCAGCTGTGTATTTTTATTCGGATGGTATTCAATGACATGTTGGCTAAGGAAGAATTTTTGACAATCATTCCTCTGAAGGGGAAGACCCGTGGCGAAGATATATATGACGTTTTCATCAATTTTGTAAAAAACTACAAGCTACCAATATATAAATTAGTGTGCATTACAACCGATGGAGCACTAGCAATGACTGGAAACAAGAACGGTTTTGTGGCATTGTGTCGAGCTAATGAAGAATTCCCTTCATTTTTTTCATTCCATTGCATTATACATCAACAAGTTTTGTGTTCAAAAGTTTTAAACACGGAGGAAATTATGGGCATTGCAACAAAAATTGTGAATTCCATCCGTGCACGTAGCTTGCAACGGCGGCTCTTTAAGTTGCAGTTGGAAGATAGGGAGTCAGCTGAACACACTGATTTAGTTCTTCACACGGACGTCAGGTGGTTGAGTCGCGGAAAATTCCTAGAAAGGTTTCAAGAATTATTGCCCGAAATAACAGCTTTTCTAGACGAAAGAGGTGATGACACTGAGATGTTGAAAAACGAAAAATGGCTGACTGATTTGGCATTTTTGACTGACATCACAATGCACTTAAACACCATTAACTTGGAGCTTCAAGGTAAAGGAAAAACTATTATTGAGATGATTAGCGCAGTAAACGCATTCAAAAGTAAATTGCAACTTATGATAGATCAACTGAAAAGAAAGGATCTGAAACATTTTCCGTCTTTGAAAGCAAGGATTTCTCAGTTGAATTATGATATGTATGAGGCTGAATTATCAAATATTTTGGGACAATTCGAAATGCGTTTTTATGATTGCAGTAAATTGGCAAATATAGCATCATTTATGAGTTATCCTTTTTCATGTAAAAACATTGAGGAATTAACCACTGAAGTAGCAAGTCAGTTTAAAACTCATGTTCTGTTGAAAATGAGTTGGTGCAGATTATATCAGATATACATCTCAAAGCTACAGCATCTGATACAAATTTCTGGTGTTTTATATCTGAAGATAAATATCCGAATCTAAGGCAAATCGCCCTTCAACTGACGGCAATGTTTGGGTCAACTTACTTGTGCGAGTCTGCATTTTCTGAAATGAAGATAATTAAGTCAAAACCTAGGCAGGTAGGGTGTATCGTGTATGTACGACAACCCTGCATCACACATATTTGCAGCCTCTCAAGTCGATCGTAAGTAGTCTAAAAATATTGAGGTAGATCGCCAGCAGTTCAAGTTTGAGCACCCCTGATCTAATATATGAGTATGCTCATGAAAGTTTAACAACTATTAAAAGTTACAGGTATATTGTCATACTTACCAACAGTGTCCATATAAATAAGCAGCATTGTCATAACCGTCACAAAAGTCAACACAAACAACATGGCCGGCAACAATCTCCTATACAGGTCATTTGGAGATGTTTTTGTAAACATTGGCACTGTCAGCCTCGGTGACACCGGTGTGGAGGAGGCCACTGGTAATGTTACTGTGGCTGTTGTCTTGTCAGTAGTGGACTTTGGAGGCATTTCCTTGGTTTTATCATCAGGTTCTACTGGTATTTCCGCAGGAGCTTCTTCAGGAAGGGGGTTCTCTTGAATTTTCTAATTGTTAGAACAAAAATAAATTTTATAATTTTAAAGTACTTGAAGTATATCACAGTGAATGTGCAGCAATGCCTTCATTTTCTCTTACCTCATGTAATCTAGCCATTTTTCTGGTTATTAATGGAATAAATGATTAAGTATACTATAATTTCATTACATTTCTCAATATTTAATTCACACCCGCAATTTACTACATCTAATATGTTTTTTATAAATTAATTTAGAAAATACACACTTTCAATTTTATATTACATGCCAAAATGAAACCCTAAATAGCAGAGACAAGACAGGTGTTATTTTTTATAGATAGATTGACATATGCAAGGAGATCCTATAAAAACAGGTACGTAAAAAAACAAAGCTGTGCGATTGTGGACTGTTGACCATTATAACTCTTAGTAGTTCCTCCAATTGCATGCTTCTCTAATATTAGATTACCTTTTATAAATCTCCGCATGTTTCCATGCAATATGCTAATATTAATATAAAGTATTATGAACTTACCTTTTCGGCCATAGTAACCTTTTGTTTTGTGTCTGATGTATAATAAACACTCACTTATGAACACTATCTGCTTTAAAACACAATTCTCTTATATCATAAAAGGAACATTATAAAATAAATACAATTAAATTAATAAACTCTTGCTTTATAAGTGAATAATACTAAATTTTTGAAAATAAAATAAAAATATATGTCAAAGAAGCGTGACTCACTGACCGCATTCCATGCGACTACATCGCAACTTTAAATTCTACCAATAAAACAAATCTACTATGAGTAAAATTTAACTCGTATTCCAAAATATCCAACATACTGTACTGATATATTTTTTATTTTATTTTAAAACGATGATGATGACAGGGACTTGATTAACATAAAAACAAGGAGTATTATTTGTGGATTAATAAAACTTCGCCGTGTGAGACTCGAGTCCACGACCTCCTGCTCAGCAGTAAGTAAAACAAATTAAGACAATTTGACAAAAAAACAACCATCCTTATAAGTGGGAACTTATTATTAAGTAGTTATGGCACAGAGTAAACTTTCTATTATATTATTGTACTGGCACGAGTAGTTAAGCTTTTAGTGGAAACCGCAGGTTCAAACTCGTATAGGGAAATAATATACATTTTTTTTGTTTTTATACTATAGGGAGACAGACGAACAGACGGGTCACCTGATGGTAAGTGACAACCTCCGTCCATGGACACTTGCAACTCTTGTCGTAAGTGCGCTGCCCGCTTTTAAGGGTGATGAGGGATAGGGGATGCAGGGAGGGGAAAGAAGAGAGGGGGGATTAGGGGATGTGAAAGAGGCACTTGTGGCGCGCAAATATATTACGTTATACAATACTATTACATCACTAAAAATCAGCTACGGATAGCTCAGCAGACGCTAGCAGCACCAAATAACAAATAGACCATTCACTGCCGAAAATAAGATAACTACTACTACTATACAATACGTTAATATACAATATGTTATTTTATCAATATTCAAATCTTCGTGTCAATATTTAGGGCTAGAAATTAAATTATTAGGATAACCTGTCTTCCAAGTATTCATTAATTGTATAATATATATTTTTTTGAAGTACTTCATATAACTCTCCTCGAAATTGTGTTAAAGGTAACATTTTCATATTATCTGGTAGATGGTTATACAATTTTATGACCATACAATATGAGTTCCTTCTGAATAGCTCTAAGTTAATTTTAGGCATTATAAGTCTGTTTTTGTGTCTATTTCGACTATTCTCCATATCTCCGTATTTTTTAAATAATTCTGGATATATTTTTACAAATACACAACATTCAAATATATATAAGCATGGTAGTGGAAGGATTTTATGTTTCCTGAATATAGGCTTACAACTATCAGTGTAATCGGCTCCAAGCATTGCTCGAATGCATTTCTTTTGTCCTCTGAACAAATTAGTAATTTCCACGGAGTTGCCCCATATAACGATACCATAACGGAGAATGGAAGCCACATATGCGTGGTATGCAATCATTGCAGTCTGTGTATTTACTGTTTCTCTTAACTTTTTAAGTACGAACACAAATCTGTCCATTTTATCAAGAGTTTTGTTGATAGTGGCTTCCAGCTACAGAATTTGTCTAGGGTTATGCCTGGAAAAAGACACTCATTGACATTATTTATTTGGTAATTATTGTATTTTATAATTAGATTCGGTACATTTGTTTTATATGTCTGAAATTGGATGATATTTGTTTATGTGAGATTTATTTGTAGGTTATTCTGTTTCAGCCAAGCTATGGATTTATCAATAGCTATATTAACTTCTGTTTCTAGTGTTTTTACGTCTTTACTTTTAATTATTAGTGTTGTGTCGTCAGCAAACAGAATGCACTTCTGATTAACTGCATCTGGAAGGTCGTTAATGTAAAGTAGGAACAGAAGGGGAGCTAGGATAGTCCACTGTGGGACACCGTAATTGTTGTGCTGGTATGATGATCTGAATCGTTTTTGTTGATGTTGATCGATTTTTGTAATTTTCACACATTGAGTCCTGCCTTCCATATAGCTTTTAAGCCAATCGTATGCAGTGCCACGTAGTCCATAGTTGTATAGTTTGGACATTAGCGTATTATGGCATACAAAGTCAAAAGCCTTTGTCATGTCTAAGAATATACATGCCGTCAATGCTTTTTCATTAATGTTTTCTGAAATTTTTTTTCATCAATGAGAAACAGTCTAGGGACGTGGAGCTTTTCCCACTGAAGCTAATTAAATGAAGGAAACCTTACATTTTAGCTATGATTTATAATATATACATGTATATAATGTGATGTTTTCATATAAAACATACTTCTTTCTTTAAGAAAGTAATGTTCTTTGTTAAATTGGAATAACACCACTTTTCTCATTTATTTATTTTTTATTATGCACCAATACACAAAGACGGACCAAAAGCTAGATCTATAACTATACATACTGTATAAATATCTATTTAAATGCTTAATTAAAAAAAATAACATTAAAATAAATTTACTACAAGCAAATTCTCAACGTCTTTTTATTTTAATAAAAAAAATTACAGCTTATTGAATATAACATTTCACATGCACTAAAAAAGTATTAAAAACAAAACATTTAATAGCTTACGCATTACATATATTAATATGAATTTAATAAACGTTTTTCATATGATTTTAGCTATAGTACATATGTATGTCCTGAAATTATCTCTTGGGGTATGACATTAGACATATGTATATCTATCAAAAAATATTAAATTGGGTATTTAATATCTTTTGATAGATATAATTATGTCCATTGTCATACCCCAAGAGATAGCTACTATAGCTACCGTAAGTTTAGGTAATTCCTTACGTCTCTTGATTTCATTATTCAATTTTTGAATTCATAATTTTATCCTATACACTATGGCACTTGGACGATATTATTGGATTCATCTTTGATAGTAGGTACCACCACCAAACTGTGCACAAAATGCAAGTTATAATTTCTTTTAGGTATAGGTACATTTGTTTCGATATTCATTTAGAATATAATTATATTAATTATCGATTATAGGACTGAAGAATTTTTTTTTTTATGGGGTTGCGATATTTTTTCAAACATTTCGAGAGAGTTAATTCAATCATTTCACTTTGTATTTATGCTGATTCTAAGTGACAGTATATTTATACTTAGATCTCTCAAAATAGGTTTGAGTTCAGTTTATTGTACCCCAAAAATATGATGAAATGAAAGTGGTTATCTACATGTTTTGTTGAATTTACGGTCCACTATGATTGGTTTTAATTCTAAATATACCGACGATGATGTTGTTGTTCAGACAAATTCTGGATGCTACTTCAAGGTTTCTGTAAAAATGGAATCAATATAAATTAAGAAATACATTGATTTTAGTATAACATAAAAGGGAAGATTTATTTTCTTATTAGTAGATAGATCCGATGCTACATTCCCCGTGCATAATCAGGCGAACTGGTTATGTCAGAATTAAGTAAACACCATGAAGTGTCTTTAAAACCCCTGGCTGGACCATCGAAACTAATATAATAATCCTGTTTCATTTAGTATTGTTTTATTACTTTTCTTATTCGTTAGTGTTACCAGTTGGCTAAGTGCGTATCTTTCGCCGACTTTGAACAAATCCCAACACAAATGTAGTCAGGGTAACTTACGTACATCCCTCCATGAGAATATTTTTGTATATATTGTCTGTGTGTCTAAATATTACTTGAAAAATTTGTTATTTTGGTGATTCACAAGTTTTTCAAGTTAATGAGAAAATTATTCTTGAAATTTACAATGTTGAAATTTACAAAGTTTTTTACCAAGACGGGGTATCATGGCAGCATAGGAACTTCTTAAATATCTTTGATATTTTCTATATTTAAAGGCTACCATTCTTCTAGAATAAATGGTATATATTACACTTAAATAAAAAATGACTAAGCCAAAAATAAGTTAGCGGGCTGATATTAAAGCTTCTTAAGGTATTAAAGGTTCTGACAGTTGCAGATAAGATTTAGTTTTAGCCAACCTGAAATAACCTAATTCACCTGTTTTATTGTTGTTTCCCTAGTGCCCTCTCTCAGTGACACATGTCCTTGGGACCAACATCACCAGCACCTTTGACTGTAGAATAACTAATCGAGTGTATCGCCTACACCGGATGGGAATAAGGCGTGAGAATATATATATATATGAAATGTTCATTTATGTAAATTTCAGAACATAACGTAGGTAGTCGCGAGACCCCCCCCCAACTGTATCCTTACGTTGTCGCCGTGGGGGGGCTTGCGCGGGTCAATGATCTCTGGGGCTGTGCCGGTAGAGCCACTCATGCCGGATTGGCCCAGGGGGAGACTCCAGACAAAACAGGATATTCTGTGGGACCCTTCCAAGGGTCACTCAGTATTGCTCCGCTGTCCACAGCGGAGGAACAAAGACGGGTTCGGCGTGTACTCACACTGCCACCGAGCAGGCATTAAGAGATTTTATCTCTATGCCACCGTTGGCATATCGTAATCCCGAAAGGAGTGTCGTGGTCTCGAGGCTCCAATCGGGGGCGAGGGTCTTGGCTTAGCCGCCCGGACTGTGAGGAAGAAAACCTCTATAAAAAATTACCCCGAATCCCGCGTTCTGGTGCGCGACCAGGGGATGCATGGCTGATGGGTTGTTCAGTCGCGAGCGCACTCCCAGCCGGGGCACCTGCGAACCCCTCGGTTGGGCACAAATTTACGCTTGCCCGGGTATTGGGGGATCTCTGCCCGGGTCGACTTTTATTTCTCCCCCACTCGTGGGAATAATTATGAATACAAAAATAAACAACAAAAATAAAAAGAAGACTGTAGAAGAACAAGAAGAAAGAAGCGTTGAAAACTTGGAACGTACAGATTGTGCTGCACCAAGTATCACGCCAATAACAATGGAGCCCCCAGAAACAAATTTGGCCTCTGGGAGCAGTCGAAGGTCTCAGCGCTATCGTAACAGAGCAGCTGTGTCAACGGAGGGAGTGGGTGACTCGGAGTCTGATTCCGGATCGTCAATGAACGTATCATTTGGTACAGATTGTCGCAAACGGAGTCTCTCACGATCTGGGGCGGATGCATCAGACGACATGCCAGCACCAAAAATCACTACAGCATCGAGGGGGCGTACAAAGCCGCGCTCTCAGAATCCTGCAAGTAGAAGCGCATTCTCCAGCGCCGGACAAACAGCTCTCACACGTACAGAGGCCGAACGCGTGGCTGAAGAGGACATCGCGGACCTTTTACTGAAGATTCGCTCACCTCAAGATGGGGGTTCCGCTGATGCACAAACCAGAGCTGATGCAGCAGTAGGCATTATAAACATGGTGGCCTCAAAGTCTAGAAACCTGAAAGGCCCCTTTGTCCGTGCCCTTAAGGATTCATCTTCAGCAGTGGCGGGAATCGTGGAGACCCTCATCGCAGATGTCGAACGTCTGAAAGCGGCAAACGTCCAACTATCTGGGGAAATGGCTGATCTCCGTGCTCAATTTGGTAAATTTAAAGCCAATGCGTCGGAGCAATCGAAACGGCCACCATCAACATCACAGCAGGCCTCGACCTCCCCGTTCCCTGATGCCCATCTGCGTCAAATTACCGACGCAGTGTGGCGCATGATGGATGGTCGTCTTGCGGGTCTAGAAGCAAGACTACCTCCTGCACCCATTGTTCGCCCGCCACTTGCCGTCCGTTACAAATCTACACCGTCTCAAGCAGGTTCATCCGCCAGGACAACGTACGCGGCGGCAGTGGTGGCTAAGACGGTAGCTGCACCACAAGAGGCAAAGAATAAATCGTTGCCCCCCACTCAGGCAGAGTCAAGGCCCTCCTTATCCCTGACTAAACGAACTCCCGTTGCTCCCAGCGTAAGCAGTGCCTCGGAACCAAACCACGACTCTCCAATGCCTCAAACCACCATCCTCCCCAACGACGGGTGGCAAACCGTCGAGGGATCAAAGGGAAAGGGAAAAAAGAAGAAGAGAGGAGGGAGAAAAAAGAAGGGAGTTGCTATTCAAGCAGTAGCTCCAGTTTCGGCAAACGGTGGCAAGAAGCCCATCAAGCTCTCGCCTCCAAAAACGGCCGCCGTTGTTATTACGGTATCCCCAGAGGCGGAGCAACGGGGCCTGTCCTATGCAGAGGTGTTCCGTAGAGCCCGCGGTATTGTTGAACCCGGAGAATTAGGAGGTGTTGGCGGGCGAACCCGCAAAGCACAAACCGGGGCTCGTGTCTTGGAGTTCCCTGGAGCGGAAGGAGTGGAGAGAGCCAACACTCTGGCTAACAAACTGCGGGTGCTATTTGCGGAGGAACAAGGCGTGAAGGTCACCAGGCCAACGAAGTGCTCAGAGATCCGCGTCTCGGGCCTTGACGACTCAATTACACCGACCGATATCCGAAGCTTCATTACGTCTGCAACTGGATGTGCCTCAGACACAGTTAGGGTCGGAGCAATTCACCCTGGTCCTGGTGGTGTGGGTGCAGTTTGGGCCAGCTGTCCAGTGGCTGCTGCCAAAATACTTGTAGAGGGAGGAAGACACCTCGTAGGCCTGAGTGCTGTCAGAGTCATAGCCCTGGAGCCCAGGCCAATGAGGTGCTATAAGTGCCTGGCGCCGGGTCACACCCGCACCACGTGCACCAGTTGCTTCGACTGCAGCGGACTTTGTTTCCGTTGTGGTCGTCCAGGGCACACATCGGCGTCTTGCTCCGCCACACCTCACTGCCCTGCTTGCGCGGATGCTAACTTGCCGGCCAATCACATGACAGGGCGTGAGGGATGTAGACCACACAAACGGGCCTTAATGCCCAACTCTGGGATAAGCCAATCGACCCAGGCTACCCTTGCAGTTGTAACAAGACCGCCGTCGCCGATGGAGGCTGTAGAGACAACTCAGTAAATGGCTCATGTCTCCAGCCTCATAGTCCAGACGAATCTGAACCACTCTGCAGCAGCGCAGGATCTTCTTCTGCAGACCATAGCAGAGTGGTCAGTCAGTGTAACCGTAGCTGCGGAGCCCTACTTCGTTCCTCCCCGCCCAAACTGGGTGGGTGATTGGGACGGCTCCGTGGCGATCGTCAGCTCCTCAGAGCCTCTTTCCCCGCCCTTGTCGCTAAGAGACAAGGGCTCGGGATATGTAGCTGCTGAATGGGGGGGAGTCACTCTCTACGGAGTTTATTTCTCCCCCAACCGGAGTCTGGCCGATTTCGAGGCCTTCCTAAATAACTTGGAGACCTCGATGCGGCGTCAGTCGCCTGGGCATGCGCTCGTACTGGGAGACTTCAATGCAAAGTCTATTGCCTGGGGGTCCCCCAGGACGGACGCCCGCGGGGAAGCGGTAGAAGAGTGGGCAGCATCAGTGGGCCTCTGTCTCCTCAACAGAGGCACCATCAACACGTGCGTGCGACAGCAGGGGGGATCGATAGTGGACCTTTCGTTCGCTACCCCTGCTCTTGCCGTACGAGTAAGGAACTGGCGAGTTCTGGAAGAGGTTGAGACGCTCTCGGATCACCGATACATCCGATTAGAGCTCTCCCGGAACCAGGACCCCAGAAGGGGTCACATGGCGCGGCGATCTCCCCGATTTCCGCGATGGGCCGTAGGTAAACTGAATAGGGACCGCCTGGAGGAAGAGGCCATCGTTCAGTCTTGGCTAACTCCTCCTGCACCTCCGACTGAAGGGGTAGATGTTGGGGCTGACCGCCTACGCGTTGCGATCACGCATGTATGCGATGCGGCCATGCCCCGAAATCGATGCTGTCGTCCCCCGAGGAAGGGGGTCTATTGGTGGTCCCAAGAACTAGCGGACCTCCGGACAGCCTGTATTCGTGCCCGGAGGTCCTACACCCGCAGCCGGCGGCGTCGCCGAAACTTTGGGGAGGAGGCCCAGCTTTATGAGGAGTACCGCGAAGCACGCAGGACTCTGAAGCTGGCTATAAGCCGCGCCAAAGAGGAAAAGAGAAAGGAGATGCTGGAGGGTCTCGATCGTGACCCCTGGGGTCACCCGTATCGCGCTGCGCAGCAAAAGCTCCGCGCGTCGGCCCCCCCCCTTACCGAGACCCTTCAGCCCAGCTTCCTGCAACAGGTGGTCGAGGGTCTTTTCCCGCAGCGGGCGGAGCACACGCCCCCGCCAATAGATCTATTCGCTGATGGTGGAGGTGACTACGAAGGAGAAGAGATTCCGTCCGTCACAGAAGCAGAGCTGGGGGCAGCTATTCTAAGAATACGTTCAAAGAACACTGCCCCCGGGCCGGATGGCATACCTGCCAAAGTGCTGGCCCTAACTCTCGGCCACTTGGAGGCCCACTTCAGGGGACTTCTGAACAAGAGCTTGCAGAATAGGCGGTTTCCCAAATGCTGGAAAAGCGGGAAGCTGGTGCTCTTGGCGAAACCAGGACGGCCTGCTGATTCGGTCGCGGCCTACAGGCCCATTGTGTTGCTGGATGAGGCGGGCAAACTGTTTGAGAGAGTGCTCTCTGCTCGCATCGTCCAGCACATGAATACGGTAGGGCCCGATTTGTCGAGCGCCCAATTTGGATTCCGGGCGGGGTGCTCAACGGTCGACGCTGTGTTGAGCCTGAGGGCTGTGACCGAAGAGGCAGTGAGCAATGGCGACGTGCTGATGGCGGTGTCTCTAGACATCGCCAACGCATTTGGCAGTCTGCCATTTAGCTGCATCAGAGAGGCCCTCCACTACCATAAGGTGCCACAATACCTGCGGCAGCTGGTGGCAGACTACTTAGAGGAGCGTACCGTCATGTACGAGGACCGAGAAGGAAATTTAACACATAGGCCCATGTCGTGCGGTGTCCCACAGGGATCCGTTCTTGGACCACTTCTGTGGAACATTGGGTACGACTGGGTCCTTCGTGGGGAATTACCCCCAGGGCTCGGCGTCATCTGTTACGCAGACGATACCCTCGTCACAGCCCGGGGGGCTAATTTTCAACAAGCGGCACGTTTGGCCACCAGAGGAGTCTGCCTGGTGGTCGAGCGCATTGAGGCACTGGGCCTACGGGTGGCCCTGGACAAGACGGAGGCCCTTTTATTCCACGGGCTCCGTCGTGGTCCACCCCCTGGTGCCTCGATAGAAGTTAACTCGGTCCTCGTACCGATTCGGGCCCAGATGAAGTATCTGGGTCTGATCCTAGACGGGAGGTGGCGCTTCGACGAACACTTCCGGCAGCTCGCTCCAAGGCTGGTCGGTGCTGCGTCCGCTCTTGGGCGGCTTCTTCCCAATTTGGGTGGGCCCAGCATTGCCACAAGACGGCTATACACGGGGGTCATCCGGTCAATGGCACTGTATGGTGCACCGGTGTGGGCGGAGGCTTTGACCGCCCAGAATAGGGCGCGCCTCTGGCGCCCTCAGAGAGTCATGGCGGTTAGAGCCATACGCGGACACCGCACCGTGTCAACGGAGGCGGCGTGCGCGTTGGCCGGAACTCCCCCGTGGGATTTGGAGGCGGAAGTGCTCGCCGAAGTTTATCGGCGGACGGTTGAGTTCCGGGCGGGTAGTGGTAGTCGTCCCCCGCCCGAAGAGGTACGCGAGTGGCGTGAGGCCGCCCACCGAGCCACGATGGGTCGTTGGTCGTCCCGACTGGAGGCTCCACGTGCTGGCTTTGCCGCCGTGGAGGCTCTCCAGCCGGTCATCATCGAGTGGGCAGGGAGGCAGCACGGGACTCTTTCCTTCCGGCTGACGCAGGTGCTTTCCGGGCATGGTTGCTTTGGCAAGTACCTGCACTCGGTTGCCGGGAGGGAATTGAGTCCCGCCTGCCACCACTGCGACTGCAGTGAGGACTCGGCCCAGCACACGCTTGCAGTTTGCCCAGCTTGGGTAATGCAGCGTCGGGACCTTACTGCAGCCATCGGAGAGGATTTGTCACTGCCGGCCGTCATACGCTCCATGGCCGTCAGTGACAGATATTTTACCGCGGTCGCATCCTTCTGCGAAGATGTCATCTCGCAGAAGGAGGCGGCGGAACGGGCCCGGGAAGAAAGCCTACACTCGGACCCAATTCGCCGCCGGCGAACCGGGCGGCGGAGGTGCGCTTTCCAGCGCCTCATGCCGCCCTGAGTGTGGCCGCGGGCGGCTGGGACGGGTTTTCCCTTCCGCCCGCTGTAACAGCCAGCCGCGAGGAGGCGACGTCCTCGTGCGCCTGGACGCCGCCTAATTGAGGAACACATGAAGGTGGTGCCCGCGCTTTTGCGGGCAGGCGCTTGGAGGGGTCCGGATGTCTTACTAAGTTGTTCCCGGACTCCTCCTACTTCAGGCGCAATACGGCACACCGTGTGGTTTTAGTCGGTTCAATTCCGACACACCGCCCCACTGAAAGCCCCGGTGGGGCGACGGCCTGTGGAGGTTTCCACACGTTCAAAAAAAAAAAAAAAAAAAAAAAAAAAAAAAGGTAGTCGCGAGATTCTTCCATAAGCGATACTATGTAGCAGTACTTATTCTCTATTCTGTGACAATATGATGAACACTCCCCCAATCGGCATGGATCTCGTAAAGAAAAAGCTAATTCACCGCGTTTCTGCGATTGCCAAAAATCCAGTGAGCTTTACCAGTCACGACTACGTTTACTGAAAAAGCAACTGTAGCAAATACTTCAATTATGTATGTTCCATGTATATTTAAAGAGGGATATTTTAGTACGCTGTTTTAGAAATATTTGTAGTTCATGTTAACCCGTAGGTATAGAAAGTGAATCGCTGTCTCCGTTAGAGAATACTATACCTTGTTTCCTCTAATAATGTATTTTCACTGGCAAAAGATAACGTCTTTACATATGTGTAGGGGACAAAAAAGTAAAGTGGGAGGGGCAGAAAGGCTAACTATGACGAAATAACTGTTGTACCTGTAGCTACCCTTGCGCAGCAGCAAGCAACGGATCAGTTTTCTGGGTTATCTGAAGTTTTTTGAGAAAATGTGGGGGAGCTGGTATCTGTACCTACAAAAGTGTTAAAATTCTCTTAATAAAAAAGCACAACTTGTTATTAACTACATTGAAGAATAGCACACATTCAATGACTGATTGAATAGTTTCTGGTAAACTATACATGCAGAGTATTCTATATATATGTATACTATAATAAATTTCAAAAGTTCGTTCTTCCATGTGACATTCATTCTGTTTAACTATTAACATATTTATTTGGTTGCGTTGCGAGAGGTCGAAATAGAACCTTTGTTTAGTAAATTATTGTTAACTCTAAAACTTGTTAATACTTTCTTAACCAAATAGAAACATTCTTGACTAACATAATAGAAAATGCTTTTGCTTAAGCACCGTTTGGCTTAAGCTCTTTTTTATTTAGACTAGATCGATATCGGAACACTGACCCGCGTTGCAGATGCTTTAAAAAAGAATACACTTCTTTCTTGAACAGCCTTATAGTGTATTTTATCGGGAAAGTCTAGAGTAGAGAGCTGAAGGGTCACTTACCAATTCTTTATATAGCCGTTTGAACCGACAGTGATTTGCATAAGGTGTTCTTGGCGAATTCTCACATGGGGCGTTGTGCATGCTGCACAGATTCTGAATATTTGTCAATTCTTTCCTCTCGTTCATTTTCTGTATACGAAAGTGTTCGAAGAACTTCTTGACATTTATTATATCCACTGTGGAAAAAAGTCCCGATCTAGTAAATATCGTTACAGCGAGTTTGCGGTTCAGACTTAGTTGATGAAATTATACGAGTACTGACTTATACAAGCTGACCTACTCAACTATAATCGTTTAGCTTTTCATTTACCCACCTTGAAAACATAATTTGAAATTTATTTGCATGTTTTTACGAAAACTCGAGATTCCTCCCTTATCTGGAATGTGTTGAGTTTGTGTAAGTTTTATTTATGGCGTAAGGAGGGCAAACGAGCAGACGGGTCACTTGATGGTAAGTAACAACCGTTACCGATAGACACTTCCAACTCCAGAGTTGTAGGTACGATTCCGGCTTTGAGAGTGATAAGGGGCAGGGATAAAAGCCGGAGAGGATTAATAAACTATTTCAATTTGAAATCGCTCGGACAGTCATCTACAGCAATAAACAGTACAATGAATGTTCTGTGCTATCAGCAATCTTTTAAGAGTAACACCCACTTCAGTTAACACGTTGCTTGATACAATTTATTAAGTTATAGTTTGTAAAATTTGAAAAAAATGATATTTTTTTTACTGTGACAATACGATACGATATCTTCTGTGACCTGGGGTAGGTAGATACTTACCAGCATAGTCATAAGTGCACACCATGGTTACAACGAAGACGAATATCACCACAAAACTTACTCCAATAGTAAAGCCAAGCTTAATTTTAGATTGTTTACAGACGAGTGGTGATACTGACGAACTCGGTGTAATGTCTCCATTTTTCTGTGACAATAATTCTTGTTAGCTCATTGTACATTTGTAATTCTTCAACTCACCTAACGTCTCCGTTCACTGTACTAACGATTGACCCATTGCTACTATAAGAATTAACCTATAAGTTATTGTTTGCAAAATTTAAGTGTTTCAATGCCTCTGTGTGCCCCGTCATAATGAATGAATGTATGTAAGTAGCGTTGTTTTAGCTGTAGATTCGCTATTATTCATTTTACGGCAGTTAACATTTTGAATCCAAGAGTCGTTCCTTGCTGTATTGTTACGACAAGCAGTGGTTCTAAACATTTTATGTACGAGTATATAGGTACATACTCTCACGCCTCAAGCAGGTCTGCATACCACGTAATGCTGGCTGAAGTCAGGTAGTAAAAGCTCTCAAACTTATTATTAGAAATTTAATATTATTAAGCATTACGTATGCTTACTCATTAATTGTAATTTAATTATTCGTAATTGACCTATACATACATCTGTTGAATTATAAAAGTGGCCAAGAGTTTGTTTGCCCGATTTCTTCAAGTGGGTGGTTATAATTTTCAATATACATACATTTCACATTTGACAAAGCAATCTAGGGTTGCAGTGACACTGTGTTTATTGATGATATAATCTTAAATATATTTTAAAACTAAAGAAATTAAATTTGAGTCATCTTTATGTAACAAAATTGTGAATCGATTACAATCATCAAGACTGATGGTGGATGGTGATTGATGGATTAGGTAAGTCTCTTAATGTGATGTGATAAAATAATGATAAATTTATACCCACATAGTTACTAGTAAGTTTGTGCGGACAGTTCGGTGTTGTATAGTGGTGTTCTAAATTACTCAGGATTGTATGGCCAACTTTGTTTAGGGGGAAGATGTTGCTGGTTTTGATCTATATATATATATATATATATATATATAACTAACATAATCTAAGCCTTATAATCTGTTTCTCGTGTCTCCTCTGTAAAGTAACTTTACGATTTCGAACACACTGTCGCATTGAAAAAATTAAAACAGATGTACCTCGTCCCTACTATCCATCCATATTGATGCCATTGTCAGTTTGTGAAATGGGATTTAAAATAAGTATAATTTAGATACTCTTACTTTTAAACAGTAACTTTAATTTGATTACACTTAAAATTTTATATTAGACACATGCTTATTAAACTGTATTTGACGTTTACAAATGACAAACAATAGACAGAAAGGAAGAAATTTAGAATATTGAAGTAGGTGCGCCATCTGAGGAACTTCTATTCTACCATTAGCCCACTGTATTCGTCCCCTTCCCGTGTATCCGTCAACATAAACATAGTTTGAAAACAGCAATAGCGTAATGTCTAAAGCGTCGGACTTGCTACTAAATGGTGGCGGGTTCGAACGCCACCCAGGGCAACAACGTCATGGACTAATGCAAGCTTAGCTAGGGAGGGTATTCAGAACAAGACCAAAAAAAAACTTTTTTTATAGTATAGGGGTCAAACGAGCAGACTGGTCACCAGATGGTAAGTGATTAAAAGAGTGCTGACCACCTTTTAGGGTAGGGGAAAGGGAGGAGGGGACAGAGGGGAAGGGAAAGCGGTTGAACCTTCGGTAAACTTACTCACAATTCAAGCATTGTTTAATAGCCGGTTTTCTGTGAGGCCGTGGTAATACTACGGTTGAACCGGCATAAAAGTGCCGAAGCATGCCTTTTTTATTATTTTGCATCACATATTCAAACTATGAAAGTATTTTGCTTCTTAACTTTTCATCACCTGGATTCTACGCCGACAGAAATGTTGCCAGTATGTAGATATTACTACTTTTGTGGTAGAATTAAATGAAACTCAATTAACATACTTTAAGAAAAGGTCTTTATTGTCAAAGTTTATTGTAAATTACAGAATATTAACAGCAATGTTGTAGCCATTAACAAATTGTAAAGCTAAGTTTACAAATTCGAGACTGACTTATGATATGTGTAATATATACAACGGATGTGTTAGTAAAAAGCTTAAAATTTATTTTATTGACTTATTGCAGCGAGTTTACTGATATATTTTGTAATGAGTGTAAAATATTTCATTTTCAATCAGTATCAAGTGTTACTTTTACCAACGGTAACATATTTTTGTATAAAGAATAGAATTCGAAGACAATTGCAGAAGTCAATAGATTACATCATGGAGAACGTTACAGGTTCTTTTTAAGAGCTTCATTTGGATCATAAAATAAGTATACAAGTTTGAAATTCATGTTTATATCACCCAAACGATAGAAACGTCTCGGTAAGGAAATATATAATTGATTATTGATTGAAACTGCTTTAAAATAATATCAGATACTCTACACCTACAATTGCGCATTGGTGGTTCTCATCTAGAAAGTATTTTTGAAAAAAACTAGAGGTCATCTTCATAGGACTAAATGTTTTTAAAGATACAATAAAGGTTAAAATAATACTAGCAAGCTGAAAGGGGCATTCAATACGTACATATTGGAATTATCTTTAAGAAATGTGGCAATTTAACATTAGGAATAATAACAAGAATTAAATTTTACGCTTGTTATACATGAAACATAGAGGTATTCAATAACTTTATACGCAATTTTCATTTTATATTTAAAATTTCAAACATTATAATATACTTATGTTAAAGTTTTATAAAAATGATGGTCACTATTTGATATATTTTTATTAAGTGATATTTATTTAATAACGATATTGATACTACATAAAACGTCAGTAAATTAATTTCAACTTGAGACTTATAGAGGATCTTTTACAACTTGTATAAATTAAAATTTATTTATTGAAAACTGCTAATGTCTATCAAAGAGTTTAAGAATAATTATACAGTCGCACAATGCAGGCTTGTATATTTAATTGCACAGTATAAATTTGTATAACTTTATTTGTATGTTTACAATAATAATTAACTATCAATAAAATTCTTACATTTAACAGAAATTTGTGCATCAACATCTACATCTACGTAGTGTAAATTGATATTTTTTTAATTACTTGCTAAATTAGCTTCGACTAATTATTACGAATATATAAAAAGTTTTAAAAATAATTTTATCTAAAATCCTAAATAAATATAATTACAGAATAACAGTTGCAAACAATCATTAGTCAGCATTGTGAAACCTTTACTAGATTTATTGTCAAACCTAAACATATAATAAAATGCCTTCTAGGCTAAAAAATCTATACAATACATTCCTTTTGTAAACGTAATCGTGGTAGAAAACAATTTTAGTACAATACATAAACTACTAAATAGAGTATAATATAACATATTGCAACATTATCATTCGCAATCTGTAAGGACAGCCAGCTTAAAATACAAGAAAAATAAATATTAGTTTTCATTGATTAACCGGTCTTGTATTTACACAAAACTTACATATTTATTATTAAAAACACAAAATATATATGATTGTAAGCATATTAGAAGAAATGAACTAAAATAGATAGTATAGCTATAGGTGTGTATTTGTATTGAATATTTGTCAAAAAGTAGTATTGTTTGTGATAGATAATGATTTAAGGCGTAAGCTGATAATTAATATTTATAATCGACAACAAAACACAATAATTAGGAGTGATTTTAATAAAAAGTTTTTAACTTTGTGGTACAGAGAGGGTTTTTTACTATATACCTATTAGGCATGAGAGAATAGCAAAGAAGGGATTGAATGTTAATTATTTAAAGGTAAATTTTATAAAACTATCAACATTATCTTTAATACGGATGTAGACACAAACGTTGTCTATTTTATTATTATACGAATAATATTTTGACTTAATTAAATATAACTATAATTAGGACTGAAAAATGCATACATTTATATGTGTGTGCAGTGACGTAAATAAGATGCGTTACATTTCAGTTATACCGAAAGAACTTTTACAGTGAAATTTAGAATACTCAAACTAAAAATATGATATTATTGTCTCCGTTTCATACAAAAAATACCTATTTCTATCGTATAGTTAGATAATCCGACAAAACTGTATTTCTAATATTATATTTATTTATAAAATTCATTCGTAAACGAGTGATCATCAATTGCACAATATTTATTAATTAAGTTGAAAAATTCACAATATTATTATCTTCCACTCTCATTACATTACATTCTAAGGAAAAAATCTCTATTTAGTTAGTTTTTCTTACAAATCGGCTTAATGATACGGTATTTATTATTATTGTCAAGCACATAAACATTTACAAGTATATAGTCTTGAATTCTAGTTACCTTTTATATAAATACATAATATAATATAATATAATATAAGTTATATTTAAAGATACTTTATTGTCAATATTTTATTGTCAATCTTTGCACCTCAATGTAGGATTTATTTTAGAACAAAAGTATTTTTGTTTCGTTTTATTTTCGAATTTTTAAATAAAGTAATAGGAAGACGTGAATCTATACTATTACTTTTACATGTAATAATATATTGGTTATCTTTGACCTTTCCGAATAATAAAAGAAAATACAATTAAAAACGCATGACATGTTTTGATTTGTATGCATTCTAATATGGACTTCTAAGATAAAATATAGCCAGCCGGGCCTTTAAACAGCTTTGGGTTGAAAAAACAGTAGTGATGCATTTACCTCAATAAAAAAGGATTGTCAAATCCTACATACTCAGAGAGGTATTTAAATGTATGTTTACAACAATTTTTATTTTAGTATTTCGACATTTTATAGTCAGATATCAGAATATTAAAAAGGGTTCATACTAAGTCAGCGGCAGCCTATATTGTAGAGTTAACGCACTTGCATAGTTCGCGTGATATGAAATTGATATAATGTACGTACAATCGTCGACGTCATTTACCCAATATTTTTTACAAAATTATCTGTACAACTGGCAATCCAGATCTTTACAATTTAAATTCGTCCAAGTCCGACCAGTATCACATTCTTTACTCAGATAACGACGCATTTACTTTTAAAACTTATAGTTGAACGAGTATGTTAATGACTTTATAAATATATTTACGAACGAATTTAAGTTTTGCTGAAATGCTTATTCTGATATTGTATAAATAAATTTATGTATAATTATGACGTTTCATAAATAACCTCAAAATATCTATGTAAAACCTATAATTACTAATGTGTACATTTTTAAATGATCACGAATAGGTTTGAATTAACATGTATACTATAAATTTTATTTACATATATAACTTTTAAAAACAATTTCACAATATTTATTATTGTCCTAGTATTATTTTGCACACGCTACTTTAATGTCAATCATTATGCTAATTTAACGCACACGCCACAGAATAAAAATTATTGTCTTTTACATCGTTTTCAGGTAAACTTAGTTAACTTGAGTATAAGTAATAATTATTGTTTTTGAGTGTATAGCTAATAACACACAATTTAATCAATAATATTATAAATTGCGATTTGAACGCAAAATAAAGTTAGAGACGATACAGGTCTTCACGTATAATAATAAGTTGTTCTTGATCAATTATTGTGTATAATATATAGTATAGCTAGGAATTACAACACATATATTGTTTATTACTGTTGCTTAATATATTAAAAAATACTCATTAGTTAAAAAAATGCAATATGTGCAGTTTTCATAATAGAACTGTTAACGGTTTTGTATATTTATTGACGTTGTATTTTAGCGATAATACCAATCCTTGTACATATTCACAGACACATTCTTTTTTATTATATGGTATTGTCTTCTTTATATTCTATTCTATTTTGTTGTCTCTATTCCTTTGCCTGTTATAGCATTAAGGTGAACCTTTGTACAATGGCAATTTAGGCAAAATGACAGGTACCCATTGTATTCTAAATAAAGTGTTTTCTATGTATTTAATATCTACTAGTCTTTTATATGCTTTTCATTATTATACGTGGCAGACCGTTATTAGTTGTTATTAATTTTTAACTATATTCATCATTTTAATTCAGTTAAAATTAACACTTTCCTATACAATACTCGCCCAACTAAAACTTTTATGATATCAGTTAATACTTAGGCAGTAACTAGTTGGTGCAGTCAGGTTACAAACATGTATACACTTTTTCATAACTATATGTAGGTGTATAATATATCAATAAAGCGATTGTATATGTTTTTTTTTGGAAATAAGTAATACTAATAAGTTTTATATCAAACTGTCAAGTTCATTTACATTTAAGAATGTTTTGATTGAGAAATATACATAATATGATATGAAATGTTTTGTATACATCCCTGTAAACATGACTGCACTTGCATTAAAACACAAATACTATTGTTTTAAGTTTGTACAAAACCTTGAAGTCTGACAACTGTAATAGGTCAAGGCTTTACTTAAGGTTCTAGGAGGTTTAAAAGCTATATTATGTCGGCATTACAATATTAAAAGTTGTTCACCTTGATAGTAGCTATTACAGGAATTCAAATTCATACAGTACCCCTTTAACACATTAGTGTTCATAGCCCAATCATTAACATTAAAAACTGTAATAAACTCTGTTATTTGTAATAAATACGTCGAATATGGTAAGGTTTTATGTCGGAGATCCGTGGTAAAGTTAGATATGCCAAACGCCTTTTTTGCCGACTGTACCCTTACAGTTGCCAGCTCATAAATATAACGTAAACCGTATTAATTCGAGTCGGTGTGGTGAATGTGTCTGTCCCATTACCTCCGGCTTGAGTGTAGGAGGAGTGTAGTAAGAGAAGTGAGTACGTACGGCAGGGAGGGAGCTGAGGCCTCGTTGGTTCGTGCGAACTTCTCTCCGGCCGCGACTGGCACGGAGGTACCGGGCTCCACCACGTGAATCTTCCACCCCAAGTTGTTGTGCGTGTAGCACTGTGGGTGCGGAAGTACATGTACATATTCATTTTTTTAAATACTTTGTTGATTTAGTCGAGTCCGTTCAATTTAACTCTTAACTTCAACTAATTTCTTCGTAACTCAATCAGACAATAAGCGTATCATTAACAGGCAAGGTACAATCACTGTTAGTATGCCACTGCCACTGATCAATTGCAAAATTTTGTCTCTCAAAGACAAGGCCCGAGGCTTGATTACAGAGCCATATAGATATCGTAGAGGTTAGGGAAGGTTATTTCTGTGGTTAAGTATATAAAATGTCATATAAAGCTTTTTCGAAAAGAAGGTTTACAGACGAGATGTTATAGTTGACAATAACTTATATATTTTAAATAAACAATAACAAGCAACAGCCGCTTATATATGGACCTAAACTAGTACAACAAAAAAAAATAGTGTATAATGTGTTGCCATTGTAAACACTAGAAAAACTACCAAGCTTTGCATGTTAAGTCAGTTCTGATCATATGATTAAATTAAACTGATTATCTGATTTAAAGCTGTTTAAATATCGGTTCCAACTTAACATTTTCAAGTAGTAGGTTTAAGCGAGAAGTTAATTATAGTAATCATTTACACTGGATATATATTTATTTCGACTTATAGCACATTTTGTACAAAGGCGGACTTAATGCCTCAGGCATTCTCTCCCAGTCAACCTTGGGGTGTGGCAAAAATAAATGGTAGTAGGTGCAAATAGATGAGAGAGGTACCAGTTTAATTATTATAAAACATGATCTAATTATATACATATATTACTTTCATACATCATATACCAATATATACCTATATACATATATGTATATAAATAAATACAAACTTATATACATATACCTACATACAACGCATATAATAAACACTATAAAAGTCTGGTAAATATGTACTAACGGTTTGAAATTTCTGCCAACTGATTATACAGGAGGTCACGTACCCTCCTCTTAAAAGTGAAGCAGTTAGTGGACATCCTGATTTCGAGTGGTAGTGCATTCCAGAGTAGGACTGATTGGACATAGAAGGAAGAGTTAACGAAGTCAGAGCTATGAGGGGGACATAATAGAAGATTGTTGTGAGTGGAACGAAGATTTCTGTCGTGATTTGACGATAGAAACCGAATGTAGGGAGCCAAATAATGTGGTGGAGACGGAGAGTTAAGAAAAGAGAAGAGGGAAGTTAATGCACGTAGATTTCGGCGTTGGCGAATAGGGAGCCATTTTAACTCGGAGCGTAAAGCAGACACGTGGTCATACTTGCGAAGATTGAAAATAAATCGAATGCAGTTATTAAGAAGACGGTCTAGTTTGTTGAGAAGGTCTGCATTCAGGTCGAAATAGCACACATCAACATAGTCGATTATAGGAATAATAAGGGATTGCACTAGGATAGTTTTGGTCTTAGTGGGAAGGAAATTTTTGAGACACTTAGTACACTTAGTACTACACTAGTACTACACTTAGTACCTTTTTCTCTATTGGTCTATGGAAAAAGCATTTGTCAAATCAGCTAATATACGTGCTACAGTTATTCGAAATGCATGTACTAATTATTGAAGCAGTTAATTGTCATCTCTGACAAAATACTTTTATAAGTACCTGATAGTAGACCAAGTCCGGTGTCTCATGCGCCACGGTCCAGTTGAGGATAGCAGGCTCACCCTCATTGCACTCCAGCTGCAAAGTCTTCATGTAATCTTCGAAGGTTTCCGATGTTGCCGACTGGTCGATGGTCTTGTGCGTCCATTCGCAGTAACGACCCACTGTTGACAAATGTATGTCATTCCTTTTTCCTTTGCAAACATCATACGCTCCCTCTACTGCCAACAAAACTGTCATACATGCCCGCCGGGTACAAGTACTTCAGACCTGTCTTTTGCTTACAACTTCCTTTATTTCACTTCTCACTTATTTGCTGAGAATTCGTTCTTTGCGGTGAACTCCTACCGGTCATTCCACTAACGTTCGCTTTATATATTTGTTATTTCATTCGTTCCTCATTCGTTCTTAACACGTGCTCGAACCACTTCAACAAACGCCTATAATTTATTTTGACACTACATCCTCTTTCAATCCACATTGCTCCCTAATATACATAACGAGCCCATAATATAGACAAAGTAGCTAAATACTAAAAAGTAGATATATATATACATATGTATATATATGTATATATATATATATATATATATATATATATATATATATACATATATATGTATATCGTTTTTGGAACTGATTATATTATCCCCCTGAAAATAACTTCTTTCGTTATAACTCTACTGAAATCAAAATTCGTGTTGTGCAATACTAATAAAATTGGATTGAACGATCTTGACACTGATTCTTATATTATATAAGTAAGTATCAAGTATTTATCAATAAGTGTGTAGTAAAGTGTATAATAGTTAGTTCCGGACCATTATGTGCTTTTATAGGCTGTACCGATACAGCCTATAAAGTGTATAATAGTTAGTTCCGGACCATTATGTGCTTTTATAGGCTGTACCGATACAGCCTATAAAGTGTATAATAGTTAGTTCCGGACCATTATGTGCTTTTAAAGGCTGTACCGATACAGCCTATAAAGTGTATAATAGTTAGTTCCGGATCATTATGTGCTTTTATAGGCTGTACCGATACAGCCTATAAAGTGTATAATAGTTAGTTCCGGACCATTATGTGCTTTTATAGGCTGTACCGATACAGCCTATAAAGTGTATAATAGTTAGTTCCGGATCATTATGTGCTTTTATAGGCTGTACCGATACAGCCTATAAAGTGTATAATAGTTAGTTCCGGATCATTATGTGCTTTTATAGGCTGTACCGATACAGCCTATAAAGTGTATAATAGTTAGTTCCGGATCATTATGTGCTTTTATAGGCTGTACCGATACAGCCTATAAAGTGTATAATAGTTAGTTCCGGACCATTATGTGCTTTTATAGGCTGTACCGATACAGCCTATAAAGTGTATAATAGTTAGTTCCGGATCATTATGTGCTTTTATAGGCTGTACCGATACAGCCTATAAAGTGTATAATAGTTAGTTCCGGATCATTATGTGCTTTTATAGGCTGTACCGATACAGCCTATAAAGTGTATAATAGTTAGTTCCGGATCATTATGTGCTTTTATAGGCTGTACCGATACAGCCTATAAAGTGTATAATAGTTAGTTCCGGACCATTATGTGCTTTTATAGGCTGTACCGATACAGCCTATAAAGTGTATAATAGTTAGTTCCGGATCATTATGTGCTTTTATAGGCTGTACCGATACAGCCTATAAAGTGTATAATAGTTAGTTTCGGACCATTATGTACTTTTATAGGCTGTACCGATACAGCCTATAAAGTGTATAATAGTTAGTTCCGGACCATTATGTGCTTTTATAGGCTGTACCGATACAGCCTATAAAGTGTGTTATAGTTAGATCCGGACCATTATGTACTTTTATAGGCTGTACCGATACAGCCTATAAAGTGTATAATAGTTAGTTCCGGACCATTATATGCTTTTATAGGCCGTACCGAAAAAGGTGAAGGAGAGTTGGGCCTCTGAAAACCTCTCTAATTTCGGCGAAATGCAACACAAGCGTTGCCTCACAACGTTTTCTGTGAGGCCGTGGTATCGCACCGGTCGAGCCAGCCCATTGGTGTTTAAGCATGGCTCTACAACTGTTAAAACGTAATAGATTGTAAAAGATACAATATATTGTAGTTGATTGTAATAGATAAAAGTACATACATATATGAGAATGACTAAAAAAATAAAAGTATCGATCAGCTCCATGAAATGCCATGAAATTATAGTAGACAATTGCCGTATACATTAGTGGTCACACGTATTCAATCTGTCTCCCATACTTAACGGATCTCATTAGACAAGCATACCACCAAGTGACTTACCAGCGGTAGGGTAAGGGTATCCCTCATTGTCGTAAGCAACGCCAGCAAACACGCGCTGTTTGCGCTGATCCTCTTCCTTCTTCTGTCCGAATCCACCCTCAGAAGAGTCACTGATGTAGAACGGATGAAATCTGCAAAACCAAACCAAAATCATTGTTTTCAATGTATTTTAGAGATCCTATCCAGAAGAACAGAAGATACTCCAGGGATATTCTTCTTAATCTGGTTTTATAAACAAAATAGTTGAATAAATAAAAAGTTGTATAAAAAGTTGTTCAACATTCCTATTTGACCAGCAGTTGGTCAAATGGGAATGTCCAGAAATGTTGCTTATGTCTTTGTATCACAAGGGGGGTGGGGGGAGGGGTCCATTGTCCAGGCTAGTTGTACGTGCCTGTTGGCCCTCTAAATCATGTTGCATCGCTGAAATTTCGCTGTTTTATTGACTCTTTAATTTGTCTTCTATAGATAATTGGAAACATGTTTTGCTGTATGTGTGAATCAAGAAAACAAGTCAGTTTTTAGAAATACCAGCACACACTAACATCAGCGAGCGCTAATACCAAGTACCACCTCCTATTGTTATTATCCAGAGTATAGTCTAAACGGTCCGGGGCCAGTCAGGTTTTCCCAAAATGTACCAACTAGTAATGACAATCGTAGATGGATTAAGTTCAACTGGAAGAGTCATGCTTGGGTCCATTTACTCCATTTCCCCTACCCTCCTTACCTAAACAGGCCCGCAACGCACTTGAGTTGCAGGTGTTAATGGGCGGCGATAGTCACTTAACATCAGGTGACCCGTCTATATAATAATAAATATGTATTGTGAGTGATTTGGAACTTACTTGGCTGGGTTGGTCCTATCATCTCCACCTTCTACGATGAAAGTGTAAGTCCGGCCGCGTTCGACGTAGATCTCAGGGATCAGCTGATCGTTGATGTACCACGCTATACCCCACGAGGGATGACCTGCATCAATGTACTTGTATTAGTTCTAACATTAGGTTGAACAACTAATATCTATGTACCTGTTATCTATAAGTAAAATAAAAAAAAATGTTTTGTCTCTAAAGTAAGTCAAGGAGGGATTCTCCGTTGATGTTGGGAAATTGTACACATGTATATATATATATATATATATATACTAATCGGTGTGAGAACTTTCATATCGCCATTTAGGATCTTATTACATGGTTAGAGTAGTTGTTAAGTAGTTCAGCTTGTTTTCGCTAGATGGTGTTTATGTATGTGGAAGAAGAAGAAATGTTTGCAAAAACTGTAAAAAAAACAAATTCAAATGGATCCAGCCGTTTTGCATAAACATTCACACATTTGTTTTTATATATAAATCCTTTTAATTATATTACAACAATCTTGTCCCTGTAATATTCCATACTGAATATTGTGTAGTACTTATCATTATACATATATCCATATATTTACCATGAGGAAGCAATCCATTACCGATATCATTGTCTGCATGAAAATAAAAGGTATGAAGTTTTAAGTTCACAGATAAACGTACATTTTAATACACAAACAAATGTATAATCAGAGTAGAATTATACAAATAAACGTACTTGCATTAAACGTTCATAATGTCTAGTTATTTGTTTGAACAGAATACATATTTTGTGAAAAAGGTGATTCTGTTTGTGTATCTTATGTTCAATGTTTGGTGTTGTTTATGACTTGCAGGAAATTTTGTAGGTTATAAGTTGGTATATAATCATTGTAGGTGGTACCCGTTTCAACAGCATGTATGCTTGACTTATCACTGCTCCGCTCCTAAATCTCGCAGCTTGTTGTTTTATAGCTTACATATTTACTATGTTTTAATTCATACTTTATGCAATACAAAAGATTTTTTATTAAATGTGTTTTATAGTTTATTTTTTATATAATATAGAGGGATAGACGAACAGACGGGTCACCCGATAGTAAGTGACAATCACCGTCCATGCACACCTGCAACTCAAGAGTAGCAATTGCGTTTTTGAGGGTGTTGAGGGGGGATGCGGGGACGGGAAAGAGGAGAGGGGGATGAGGATCATGAGGGGCAACGTAGAAAATGTAGTAATAGGGCTATTTTTGGAATAACTTTATCATTTTCTAAGTTTTATTGTATATTTGTAAAGTCGTTATGATGGTCGGTTAAGTATTTGTAGTGTATGAAATAAAATAATTATGTCGTTTGATTTTTGGTCAAATTTCTTTAGGAACTGAGGCTGTTAATCAAAGCTGCGACAATTTTTGAGACCAAGTATTTCTAAACGAAATACGTAAACTAAACCTAGTAGAGTAGCGGTTCACAGTGACTTTGTGTCGCTTGGAAATACTTATAAATAATAATAAATTTTTATTTCGGAATAACTGACACAGGTTTACAAATAAATGTGTTCTATAATGACTGCAGTGATTAAAAACTGTGCACAGCCATTAACGTACAGAGGAGACCTTCTCCAGGAGACAATCGGCTATATATATATATATATATATATATATATATCTCTGTGTGTGTGTGTCTGAGTGTGTGTGTGTGTACGCCTGTGTGTGTGTGTGTGCGTGTGTGTGTGGGTATGTTTGTTTCTGTAAATACCATTTGTTCTTTACCAGATCAAAGTAGAAAATTATCGGTTTCCGGTATAAAAATAATTTTGTAACAAGCATCCACCTTAAGTGTAGCATCTATGACATGAGTAAGAAGTAAGGTAGGAGTGGTGGCACTGACCGGTGATCGGCGTGTACCCGCGGGCGCCGGCGGCGGGCCCGATCCTGGCGCTGAGGGTGGCGGTGGCGGCCAGCACGCGCGCCGCCCACGCCCGCGGCCCGCCCGCCGCCGTCTCCGCCAGACCCACGCACGACTTGTCGTTCTGTGCCCACACAATACACCACTAAACTACAGGGGGCTTACTTTACTTTAGTCCTACATACGTAATAGGTAGCAACACTATATCTTTTTAAGAAGTACAAGCTAATTGCTTGTGTTATAGGCGGTTTCACGACGGTAGTGCCAGGGTGCGAACCCCCAACCTCTTAGTCGCAGTTCTGACGCTTTAGCCATTACATTAATGCTATACGAACGAGACTGCTAATGAACATACTTATATATCTCTATACATATAGATATGTTCTGGATGTAACCATCAGGTTACAAGATCACTAATCAGTAGACTGACAAGCCAGTCTAAAGTACACATATCATAAACGTACTAAAACTCGCGATGTTAACTTTATCAACGTTAAAAACAATAAATTTTCAACTTTTAATTTAAACAAAGTTAAAAATGTTAAAAAATACTTTTGAGGTTTAAAAGAAATAATTATATAAAGTAGCCTGGAAATTGATTATTTAATAAACCCCATTTTAACTTCATCATCTTTATCATCATCTTTACACTAAAAGATTAAAAGAGAATACTAAAAAAATGTAACAATTACATAATTAATATTTAGTTAGTAAAGTGTGTACAATGTAATTGTAAATTAAAGCTAATTAATATAAAAGTAAAAACTTGACTTCTAAATGTAAAAAATACACGTGTATACGTCACCTGAGCTCCAAAGTCAAGCTGCACATCATTCCTCGTAGTATCCATGAAGGAATGCGCATTGGCCTCGAACCTAGAGTTGAGAGGGCCAAACGCAGCTATCACGGATTGGGACCTCGTCGTCAGAATCTCTTTGTCCTTCAACGAGTCTTTAGCCGCGAGAGGCCGGCGGTACGTAATGGTTGTGATACCGTTCTTCTGGCTGCCAGAAACTGGAATAAGTAATATTTTCACTCTCAGACAAGATCATCTTTTAATCGCAATAAGCCTAACGACACGTAATAAATGCTAATCCTGCATCGTGCAAACAAAAAGTTCAAGTGACACAAAGGTGAACCCAAAACAATATTTTGAGTTTAGTATCTTGATTTTCGTATTTATGTAAAATATATTATTCATATTGGTATGTGAATTGGAATAATAGGTTATAAGAAGTAATAGTATTTGGAAACGGATTTGACAAGGTTCTTTTAGATACGGAAAAAAGCTCAAGCAAGTTTATTGGTAAAAGTGGGGAAGTCATAACAACAAAGACCTCAGTTTACTGACAAATTGAATGTTTAACATCAAGAATGGGAACGTGTATTTAATAATATAATAATGACGATAGCTCATTACCGACTGCAGCGTCGTTACTTCCACCAAGCCTCTCGTCCGGACACACCCCGTGCTCTCCGTCGCACTGCGCCAGGTGAGTGATCGTGTAGTCTGACACCCGTGGCTTATTTAGTCTGGATTAATACAAGGAATGTTTCATTACCAGGCTCCATTTTCTGCTCTTGGAATAGTTTCTTTAAACAATTTTAAAGACTTTCTTATTTGCTTTTTAAGCCCCGCTTATAGGACCCGGGGTAGTCGAAGTCGAAGGTGGATGGCAATAAAATAAAAAAATAAAAAGAAGGGAACATCTTCTTAAGGGAACATCATGTTTTGTATGGAGGTGACATCTCAGCCCTAAGGATATATTACACCGCAACAGCTGTAGCAACATACTTGGTATCCCAGTAGGCGACCACGACGTCAGCTCCCAACATAGCCGGTCTTCCTTCAGCACCAGAGATGCCGAAAGACATGTACTGTTCTTTGCGGAGCCTTGCTGACAACGTGATTTGGACTTCGTAACCCTGCAATTAAACGATGATTACTAAAGAACATATGTACCTAGTTTCTTAGTTCAGGCGTATTTTGTGCTTATTCTGTAAATTTTTCTTCAAAATAAATTTAATAATTTTTTTAATGTCAATTTGGAAATATCGAAATTCTTCCAAATACGTACGTACGTAAAAAAGGAGGACGTTATATGTTCGAATGTATGTATCTTCTTTGTTTATGTATGCTAATTGATTTTAAGTACTCATAGATGAATTATGATTGATATAATTCATAGATGAATTATATTGCTGCAGGAGTTAAAAGATGAAAAACAACTAAGAACGAAAAATAATAAATATTCATTATAAAGATCATTGTTTTTACCCTGTTATATCAAAAGAAAATATTAACATTTTTTATACTTAAATTGGGCCGAAAATTACTTAGAAAAACGGTGGTATTTCGTGTTAAGACAGTCGTTTCATGTTTATAATAATATATAATAGATATATTTTTTGTTTGCAATAATTACCTTCACAAATATCTCGATACCCGCTAGAATGCAAATAGGAATATGTCTGTTTAATAAAATGTATTACAACATCAACAGTTTTGAGTAAATGAAGGTCCTTCGGATAGCTGAAAATGCTTACCTTTTTAGCTAATTAAATGACTTATATAAAACGTGCATATTAGATGTATGATTAACTGATGTCTGTAGTATTGTATAATATTACCGCGATTAAGTCCTAATAACTGCGCCGGTATAGAAGTCGCGAAAGTTTAAAAATAATTGCAATATGCAAACGAGCAGTTTGTTCCATAAGCTGGTCGTGCGAGGCAAAAAGCTTCTGGAGAAGCGCACAGTGGTGGAGTGCCAATCGTCCAGGTGATGGGGATAGATATTTTGTCGCGTAGGACGATGGCCGAAACCAGCAGCCGGTATAATCCGAACAATTCCTCTGAACACTCCCCATGATACAAGCGATAGAGGATGCAGAGTGAAGCTACATCTCTACGCAACGCCAAGGTGTCAAGTCGATCAGAGATATCTTGGCAGTCGATGATGCGAGTCGCTCTCCGTTGAATGCGAATTTTAAGCAACTAACCAGAATCGGGATATTCAAAATGATTGTAGGGCATTGAAGAATTATTCATTTTTTTTTTTTATTTTTTTATTTATAATACTATAGGGGGACAGACGAACAGACGGGTCACCTGATGGTAAGTGACACCGCCGTCCATGGACACTTGCAACTCAAGAGTCGCAAGTGCGCTGCCCGCCTTTGAGGGTGATGAGGGATGGGGAGCGGAAAGAAGAGAGGAGGGATGAGGAGATGGAAAAAAGGAGAAAGGAGATATGGGAGAGAAAAGGGGGGAGGAGGAATTGGGCCTCCGGAAACCTCACTCAATTCGGGGAAATGCAACGCAAGCGTTACTTCACAACCGGTTTCTGTGAGGCCGTGGTATCGCACCGGTCGAGCCGGCCCATTCGTGAAATAATAAACACAGTTAATACCTGAATACAAACAGAGTTAATACTGGTTTGTTATCTTATTGAAGTATTTTAAAGCTTCTCTTAAGTCTTTTATTTATAAAATTATATTTTACAAATTCGAACTTAACAACAAACCTTTGCCTTTGTGATGTGGAAGTTTGCATAACGATTTGGACAGTTTAATATTGTAACATCATATAAGAAGATAATTAATAACTTTACCTGAATCTCCCAACGCACTTGCAATCTCTTGTCCAATATTTCTTTGCAATTAGTAGTCGTACCGAAAGGCGACTGCGACGAAGTGGAGCTCGTCTGTAATACATTTGCGTGTTAACTGCAATCACTGCTGTGATTATGGTTCTGTTTTATTACACTTTTATACTTTCTGAGTATTTATAACTATATAATTATTTCGATATACTTACTGTCCTTGGTTGCTATATTACGGAGATTATTATTTATTGACATACATACAGTCGTCTAAACTAAGTAGAGCTTATATAATGTATAACGGCCAAATAATAATAATAATGGCCAAACAGCTGATAAATATACATATATATTTCTAGATACATACATATTATAAATAATTTACAGACTACAAACAAAACAAACATCACGCTCATAACACAATTATTTCTCCTACGGTGGGAGTTGAACCCACGACATCTGGCTTAGTAGACAGTATTTTTTTTTTTATACTATAGAGGGACAGACGAACAGACGGGTCACCTGATAGTAAATGACAACCGCCGTCCATGGACACTTACAACTCAAGAGTCGCATGTGCGCTGCCCGCCTTTGAGGGATTGGGGATGCAGGGAGCGGAAAGAAGAGAGGAGGGATGAGAAGATGGAAAAGAGGAGAAAGGAGATGAGTGGAGAGAAAAGGGGGAGAGGGAATTGGGCCTCCGGAAACCTCACTCAATTCGGGGAAATGCAACGCAAGCGTTACTTCACAACCGGTTTTCTGTGAGGCCGTGGTATCGCACCGGTCGAGCCGGCCCAGTCGTGCCTAAGCATGGCTCTACCACTGAAGTATCACCAACTACTATCACTTCTTCCAGGCCAGTTATTTAGCCGAGTGTTTACTAAAGACGTTGGTTTGTAGTATCTGTTAATTTAGTTTAGGTAAAAATATCTTAGGTCATCTTACGCACAAATATATAAAACTTTCCTACGGGTCCAATAAAAATTAACATCATTCAGCTTCTAGCAGTCCATCTATGTAGTGATGTATAAAGAGAATGCCTTGACAACAGTCCAATTTGATATATTTTTTGTTTATTAAAAAAAAAGTTATTTCTATATTCAATATGAGTTTTAGATTTCCGAAAATACATGAAAACTATTACATTAAACTAAACTAAACAACGTCCAGGATGCGTGTAGTACCTGTCTTAGGACGGGAAGTCTTACATTGACAGTTCTAGTTATACTGGCCAGTTATAAATTGAAGCAATGAATTTCGACTACCACGTAATCCTAAGTTCTACTGATACGTGTTCCCTTCCTTACACGTATTATAGTATTAAATATATTTTTATATAAATAAGTTACTCTCGTATGAAACAATGTTACGTAGAAAAAAAAATGAAAAGAAAAACATACAGAATATATGATACGCACTTACCGGGTTGTACCACCATGCAGGCTGTAAACAAATATCCGACATCCCAAGGAAAGCGTAAGAAACAAAACGAATAACATACGGTGAAGTAATATATAACATTATTTATTAAGTACATTACATTATAACAAGAATAAAACATGGTTAGTCATTCAGTCTTATATTTGTACGTTTGCGAAATAGGACTACGATTTTAACGGTTTTTTAGAAACATATATGTGCTCATATATACATAACATACATAAACTCACGCACTTACGCTTATTAACCTCCCCCCCCCCCCAAACCTTGAGCATATGTATGTATGTATTTTATAACCCATACGAACTCATTAGTTTTATGTATATGAGAGTCCTGCTTCGCAAAACTTTCATGTAGTTAAAAGCCGCTGAACCAATCAAAATCAAACCATTTTGGTGTAGAGGTACTGGTTTGTAATTTTATTAGTTTTTGTGTCTTATTATTGGAAGGCTTCTGTTTACCCTGCAAAGATTAGAATATATGTATAAAATGTTAGTAGAAGATGGAGTCCAAGCAAGCTGTGGGTAAGTAACACATTAAATAAGAATTAATAACATATATAATTGTTCATCTGAAATATTTTATCACATAGAAAGAAGTTCTGATCCAAGAACCTTAACTTGTTCAACCCAAGGTATGTTTAATAAAATGCATTTAATATTTGAACAACAAAACAGAATAAAACCGTTTAATGATACTACTTCGTATGCTTCTATCTAATGGCTTTTGGCAGATAATTGCACTTACATTATGAGCATGTCGTTAGTTTGCGACAGTAAATCTAATTTCTTCTTTTTCTTTATTATACAAAATTAGGAGAAATGAAGCGAATTTTGGCACAAATATTAAAGGGAAGATCCTGTCATTAATTCTCTTTATTCTGTATAAAGCAAGCTTTAGTTCTAGCCTTATGACCAACATTTGTTTTAACCCTGAGATAGTTTAAATAACTATGAAATGGCAAGCATCTGCCGGCATGGGAGAAAATGTGATTTTTTCCTCGGTGTCCAACTCACGGTAATTTTGGTCTGTCCCAACGCCGGAGGCACGTCCAGGTCCTTGGGTATGAAGACATGTCCAAAGTTGTGTCTGTACTCTACGCACCACACAGCTAGCCAATCTATATCGTATGCTGTTAGCTTGCCCGGTAGCTGAATCTCAATGTCTTCGCCTTGGTAGCCACGGAGAGGATTTAAAGAGCCCATTTCGTTAGGCACCTGCAAAGGACATTTAAGAATAAATGCACGATATTGTATAAAGATACATAAATTATAAATAAGATAATTTGACTAGAGAAGAAAGCCCTAAGCATTCCACTCACTTTTAAAATAATAATAATAATAGATTTATTCTGCAAACAACGATAGATACGTTACAAAAGTGGCATAAATTATATCAACATAGAAATAATATCTATTCACAATTAAATAGAGACCCTGCCTCTTATACTAGCTGAAACCTTTATCATAACTTAACACAAGTGTGTGTGTGTCTCTGTGTGTGTGTGTAATGTACAGTGAAATTGGTTCTACATTTGTGTTTCATTTAGTTAAACTGAGGACAACAGTTTGTAATTTAATTGTACTGAAAAGTCATTAAGATCCAGGTCATGATGAAATACCTACCTACCTATCAAAAAGTCAACAAATTTAGTGTCAGTATTTTTTTTCCGATTAACCTTTTTCTAGGCCTCGTATCAGTCCTTTAATCTGGTCTAGATTATCGACAAGAAACCTATTATTTAATCTTGTAATTTAAAAATCGGAAAATTGACAATAATAGAAAATTTACGGGTGTGAATAAATTTTAATTTTACGAATTTTGTTAATTAAATACAACTACCCTATTTAGCAGCAAATCATATTTATAACACGATATTTTCGTCACAGTAACAAATTCGATATATTCACAACCCCTAATGTTCACGTATAAGGGTGGACGTCCCCATGGTTCGGCGGTCCCACCCCTCGGTTATAAACTGAAAGCACAACATAAATTCACAATGATTAAGCTCCTTCATTTCCATCTGATTACCGGGGACGGTCTCGTTTCCTAATTCACTGTTTCCTCGTTTTTGTTAGGGATTTCATGTTGAAAACTGTTTAGCATCAATATATCATTAGTGATGGCTGTGATGGGATTCAACTCCTCTCATTCTGATGTCGTTTTAGAGCCTGATTGATAACGTCTTATGGTCTTAGATAAATTGCTTAATACTTCTCATGAAATTAAAACTTAAGTTAAACTTAAGTCTGTCTTGAAATTAGATTTGTAATTATATACAAGTTTATTATTTTGTATACTGTTTTACGTTCCCAAATATCAAATGAAAATGTCACTTGTGTGCAATGTCTTTGTGCAAATAATATAATGGAGAATATTTGAGATATTCATTGTTGGATAAATCAATTGATTAGCCTATTGCAGTCCACTGCTGGAACACCACGGTATAGTCGGACGTCTCCAATTAGAGCAGACATATGCTGTCCTCTTGGTATACAAAACACTTTTGTTTATACTATAGTTAAAAACACTCACCTTTGTACCATAGGGGCTGGGGTCAGAGCCATTACCAACCCAGAAGTAAGCATCCGGTCCAGCACCGTCGTAGTGCAAGTTAGGTATATAGAAGGTCTTCGCGTCCAATACGCTGATGTTGCCAGAACGGAGGCCGTGGGCCAACCGCTTGAATTCTGGTAGAACTCTCGGTCTTGGTGGGTCCAGGCCGGGAGGGATGAATACGTCACCGAAGTTTACCTGTGGAGTGAGCATTAATATATACTATCAGTATATTAGTATCAATGGCATGACGTTTCGTTTAGTCCCTGCACATAATACGAAAAAACTAGAAATTATATTCACTGATCTGATGATTTCAGGGACAATTTTGTTCACAATGAAATACTCTTAATCAACAAAACATTTATTTCGATAAAGATTAATATTTTCATGTTTATAGAATTCTTTGGCAAATAACTCATTATTAGGTACCAATTCTTTGTGGTTTTATACTCGTGTATTTTACTTCTACATAAATACCCTTGATAACATAATGCTTAATTTGGATAAGGATTAATATTACGATACTCATTTAACGTAGTTTCTTTCTTCAGATGATTTAATATTTTTTATGAACATAAAAGCAGTTGACTCGTTGGCTTTATTCGGGTCTAAAGGCCGTCGTATGTTGGAATTGCTTCCTAACGTTTCGCTAGCACGAGTGGCCAGCTTCTTCAGAGGTCCTTCCATCTCCGATACTGGAAGAGATGGAAGGATGGAGAGGTCCTTCCATCTCCGATACTGGATGCATCCAGTATCGGAGATGGAAGGACCTCTGAAGAAGCTGGCCACTCGTGCTAGCGAAATGTTATATTTAAATAATTTTAATATTATATTTTATGTAGGTACTTTTTCTCTTTCACTCACTCCTATTATAAAACCAGACTATGGCTGTGAGCTATGGGCCATTTTTGTCTCATACAGAGGTACTTGTTAGTTCAAAAATTTGTGTGATGTGTAAGTGTGTATGTGTGAGTACAAAATATATTTTTTTCTTTCTTTCTTTCAGTTGATATGTATGTGATTTGTGCTGCGTTTGAATCTAAAAATCTAAACCAGTTATGGGGATTTTCTGTTAAGAAATTGTATTAAGGAGTGTCGAAACGTGTTCGGTGCCTATACGGGAATAGGTTCGATGCATTCCCCATGGTTCACCCAGTTGATACCCTGGGGTAACAACGAGGAAGACACTATTCCCGTTAGTTCTCCCGCCGCACCGTAGAGATATGATCAGTTATCGATATTACTTGATATGCGCGTACGCATGTCTAATAATTTGTTACCGGAAACGTTTTTGTCCTTCTATCATCCGTTTTCTATAACCATCATTCACCTCCACAAAGGATACATAGGTAATATCGTAATATAGTTAAATCAATGACATAAAAACCCATATAGTTCAAAAAACTATATTAAATTATTATTCTAAAAACTAATATAAAACTATATAAAATTATTATTCTATTTATTTAAATTACACACATATAAATTACATTTAAAACAATTACATTTAAATGTAATTTATACATATGTGTGTAATAATTAAACATCGGATACAGGGACCAAAACACCGATACTGACGAACGACGAACAAGAGCCCTAAGCTCTTAAGATAGGAACCTCCTGACAATACGGGCCGTGTCAAGGAAAACTGCCTTCTGCATCAGTTACTTGATCCAATTTTGTCGATATTCCACATATCGACAATCTCGTGAGACATATCCAAATATTATTATTATTAAATTAGTTTCTGTTACTCATTTTTATTTCTACATCCACCGTGCTGCATTCAATGTCATAAAATCTGTGATTTTACATTGAAATACTAGTTTCCAGTCCCAGCATAAAAGCTCACTGAGAATAAAGGTGCTTATTGTCTTGTATGGAATAATCACTATTGAAAATATAAAAAATACCGGCCATGTGCGAGAGTGACTTTCAGACCCAGGATTTCGTACAATTTTAACGACAATAACTCTCACACACATCCTGTGTCGCTCATTATATACGCACCGCTCATGTGACTGAGTAATAAAATTCTTTTCGTAATAGGCAATAATTTTGTTTGTGTTATCGTCATCCATTCTACCAGAGTCATCTTTTATGTAGTCTTAGCCATCTTTAATAAAATTGTGAGGTAATAACACCAACGCACTATAAGACAACAATGCGATTTAATGTTAAAATGTTAAATTACTGGCAAAATTCTAACAACATGTTTATTTATACTATTGATTGTGGGCCCTTGGAGGAACTTGCTTAACATACAAGTGATTTTACTCAAGATGAACATCTTTTGATTTTGACGGCATATTTTTAAATCCATTATTAGCAGCATACTCAAAATCAACATGCACTTTATTTGGATCCCAATATGAATATCACAACACAGTGTTATGAGGTGTGGGAACCGATTTTGATAGAAGCATTCAGTTTTGTTACATCAACAAAAAAAACCATCACCATCATTGTCCATCTACATCCTACCAGCTCACACAACCACACATTGGAATGCTATAATTATATTAAATTAATTGTTATTATATTATCTATTATACATAGATACCTTATTATATTATACATAAATACGAATGAAACGAATGAAAAGCTGCCATCCCACTCTAACATTCACAATCAGATAAGAGATTTATATCGATTAGGTAACCCCTTAACTTTATTCTAAAATTCTTCACTGTCTTATGTGACCTTAGCGGAGGGGGAAGGTTGTTCCAGATTTTACTTGCAGAGTAACAGAAGCTTCCCCTGAATAAAGACGTTTTATAGTGGGGGACGGACAATTGCAGTGAGCAGTGCCTGTTACCACAGTTAGGTCTCCTAGTCACCCATTTCAGTTTATTATATAGGCAGGTTGGTTCTTGATGTAAAATTATCTCAAACGTTAGGCATGCAAGGTGGAGTTTACCCTTGTTTTCATTTTTATTAAGTAATGGTTATTGAGGAACGAGGTAATATGGCTTCAAGGATAAGACCACGTAACAAAAACGTGCACAAGCATTTTTAGCACGTAGTACTTGTGCCTCCTTACAGCTGCGAAGAACAGTCTTCGTACTCGTTGACTTATTTTTAGCGTTGTACAGAATACGAATCCGAACGAAACGGTTTGGCTCTTCTTTCCTGTGCCGATCAGTGAAAGTCTAGAATTCTCTACCAGCGCACGTGTTTCCTTCCCAATTTGATCCCGGGTCTTTTAAGCGGGGCGTGAAAAAGCATCTCATCAGGCCGCCATAGTGTGGATCACCATGCTGCATTGACTAGACATGCAATGAGGATGGTGACCACCACTCTTGGACTCCATTTATTGCTTACCATCAGGCAAAGTGGAGTCATTATGGTAGGCTTACAAATAATAAAAGCTTACAAATACTAAAAATAAGCTTACAAATACTTTTAGAACCATGAAAACTTGATTTTTTTTTCAAAATTCAACCCTTTGTTGACGGTTCAATGGTTTCCTTGTATAAATACATCCACGTCTGATGCTGCTCTTTTTTTAACTAAGTCAACGGCTAGTGCCATAGCATTTACTGCATTGTTGGCTGTTCATAAACAAATATATCAATTATTTTAATATCGATAACTGATCCAATTTGTACGGGGGGGGGGGGAACAAACAGGAATAGGGTAGGCCCTCGTGGTTAACCTGAGGTATCAACTGGGAGAACTACGAGGAATGCATCATAGGTTCGTCTCGTTTCAATAAACAATAATGAGCATACCTACTTTAATGTCAATAGATATTTAATTTATTATTGTATACGTACTTAGATATTGTGTTTCATAATCATTATTCATTGCCATATACCATCGCGGTATCGCACCGGTCCAGCCAGCCCATTTTTGGCAAAGCATGGCTCTCCACTCTTGAAAACAACAGTACAAGGAAAAATCTTTTATTTTTCTATTGCATAAAACATTTATTACTATGAATGTGTTCGTTTATACATTAATATAAAAGCATTAAAATATATGAAACTCATTCAAAATTATCTAAATTGGCTTTAATACAGTCCTTTAAACGTCGAGGCCAGTTATCAATAGAAACACGCACTCCATCCATGGGAAAATTCTTCATTGCCAATCTTATAGGTTATTTTAGGTACTCTAAATTATCATGAAGTTTGGAGCATAAAAACTAAACAAACACTTTTTCCATTTGACATATTTTTCACAAAAATATGGTTGCGTCACTCCTTGATAGCTAACACCCCACCATACCACCACTGAAGTCAGATAATGAACATGTTTTATACAGCTGACTAATTGGGCAACTTCTATAGAGCTTTGAGCAAAAACTTGGTCAAAAATTGTAATATCTCAATAGTAAAAACTTTTGGTCAGTATTTTTTTTTTCTATGACGTGCCAATGCCATTTTTAAATTAGCAGTTAAATAATGATAAGTACGTCTTTTATAGGCTGCAAGTTCCAAGTCAGCTTTTTAAATGGTTCTAGATGCTATATTCATTTCCCGAGCTAAAATCCTTCACATTCGGACAGGATTTCTTGGAATTCTTTCCTTGCCTTCTGATCGCCTTTTTTGTATAAACATTAAGTGGATCTTTTTCTGACACAAACAGAGGTTTTATTGAAACTTTCAATAGCCCGGTACACAAACATTCGACTAATCCCAAGTGGATGGAGAGTTTTAAAAATTGCATATGGCTCCCGTATCTACTTTGTGGAATGCCATCACAACAATTCGGTTCTCCTTATCACCCACTCACCACCCACAAAGAGTTTTTGTTAAATTTACTTACTTATTTATGTGCATAGATTTCAAATCAAATGCATTTGCCAATTGTGGATAGTATACACACATTATATTTATTAGTGTCATCCATAAATCCATTTCAAAGATCATTTCAAATTGCAAATTGTCGTGATAATTCAAATACTATAACCCCATTCTCGTCAAATTAGCATCAAACGAACGCTCCCATTCATATTTGGAACGTTACCAATGGCGGGGCTATGCAAGATGGCTACCAAACGTCAAATTTTGGCGCGAAACTTGTAAGCATGCGCGCCGAAAGCAATCGATATTTTGCTTCGGTTACTAACTGGTGTAAATGTTTTTGAGCATTATATTCAATGGCCAGATTCATTTAGGTAATGGTGGGAAAACATTTTTAAGGAAGTTAACCAGAATACTTATTTGGTTAACATTTTTTTTTTAATAATTGATTATTATTTACATGAAATTAAAAAATAATGTTATAAGCACTCGCACTTTTCACTCACAAAAATCATTGATTCTGCTTTACAATTTTCTCATATTTACCGGACCAACTACATTTCATAAATATACTTTTGAAATGTAGTTGGTCCGGTAATTATGAGAAAATTGTAAAGCAAAATCAATGAGTTTTGTGAGTGAAAAGTGTGATGTTTTTACAATTTGCAAAATCGTTATTTTAGAAAAAAATGTATCAAGAATAAAATAATTTGTAAAAAAGTTAACATTACAAAAAGGAGTATTTTTTTATGACTTAAAATATTGTCATAATATAGATAACTCCAAACCTGGAATAAAAGTACTTGAATAGTCGGGATTACAACTCAGACTAGAATATTAGGTAATTACATTCCTCATTTTAGAAACACTGGTCAAATTGGGACACAAAGAGTCTCTTGCGGAACTAACTGTATCGTGATATTAAAGTCCTAAGCCTTTTTTGGGTTTCAATTCAGTAGGCATGGAAATATACTTATGTAATATACTAAAATCTTATTTAATTTGATGACTACCATGGGTCAGTTATTAAATCAAACATATTACTACAATAACAAGGTATTATTAGGTATAATTAAATCTCCTACGGGTTTAAAATCTCTATTCTCCCTGACTTTCCTGATGGCCCCTCAATTTCACTGACCACCTTGAGCTTTCCTGACTTTTCCCTGGCTTTCCAGAATGTGGGCAGCCTGATAACATGTCTTCATATTTTTTTTTTAACAATTTGATAATAATTGTGAGTTCTTTATAATTAAATATATAAACAAGTTAATTATTTTGAAAACAAAACAAAAAAGGGAATTAGGCACCATAAAACCATAATAAGGATTATTACGATACCACATAGATCCACATCAGTCAGATATCGAGAAGATATGGTGGCATAAAGAAACTTATACACACACATAAACCCTGAGAAGTCCATACTCGGGCAGTCCTGTAAAGTGGATATTCATCGTTACGTTATACTCACTGTAAACCGTCGGCACCACACGCTGAGCCACTTGATGTCTCTCAGCCTCTTCCCTCCAGGAAGCTTTAGTAAGATATCCGAATTAGTGTGTGACGTCAGAATGGGTGGATCCCTGCAAATTAAAATATTATGCTATTGAAAAAACTTTGACGATAAGTGTCAAATATAAAAAAAATATGTAAATATTGGGAGTGTCATTTTAAAATTATATATAAATTAAGAAGAATGAACTATACAAAACATTTGTAATTGTAAAATGAATAACAAGTGATAGGCAGAGGCGTACCTAAAGCCGACACTTTTGCCAATCGTAATTTAGTCCTAGTTACGTGATAGGAGGCCAAGCCTATTGTGGCCCAGACTGTTTATATACTGTCTCATAGATAATAGTCAAATTTCCTAGTCGTCTTTTAAGTAATATAATAAGTATAATAGTAAGTATTGATTATTCTAGCTAAAGATTAGTTTTTTAAAATAATATTGTAGAATAAATCATTGCTACATTTTGACACGGCTTCACTTCTACCATCGCAATCTAAACACAAGGGTCCTGCCGTTCACCGCTCGTACTTTACAGTAATGCTGGTAGTAGAAGAAAAGGCACGTTATTTCATTTCGTGTACTAATGACAACGTTTATACAAAATCATTCATGACGATCGATTAAATAGTTTAGGCGTGCAGACAAACCTTTTTTTATACTATAGATATATAGGACAGACCGCCGCCCATGGAGACTTGCAACTCAGGAGTCATAAGTGCGCTGCCCGCCTTTGACGATGATGAGGGATAGGGGGATGAGGGGAGGGGAAAAAAGAGAGGTGGATGAGGAGCTGGGAAAGAGTAGAAAGGGTATGAGGTGAAGTGGATTTAGGCCTCCGGAAACCTTACTCATTTCGGGAAATGCAACGTAAGCGTTGCTTCACAACCGGTTTTCTGTGAGGCCGTGGTATGGCACTGGACAAACCGACCCATTCGTGCCTAAGCATGGCTCTACCATGTTTCGCATCCTAGTTAGAGTTAGGCTAATGGAACTTTGATTACGTTGTCAAGGGGCGTAAGAATGAATTGTTGATTGCACTTTGTTAAGTTACTGTCAGGTGGGGAATGCTTTATTTTGCCGAGGTTTGTAGGATGATCAGTAGAGGCTCGTTCTTTGCGGCAACGAGTCCGTATAAGCGATATCCATTTTCCCATACAGTATGTAGTGTCAACCTTATTTAACTTTGTATTTATTACAATTATTATTTAACTTGCATCTGTAGATAACGCCTACCCTAGCAGGTATGGCAATATTATATAAACTTACATATTAACTTTAATAAGGAGTCTCTAATATGTTATCATTGTACTGTTCTTTTTTTATGCGATTGGGGGTAAACGAACAGACGGGTCACCTGATGGTAAGTGACTACCGCCGCCCATGAGCACCCGCAACTCAAGAGTCACAAGTGCGTTGCCGGCTTTTTAGGTAGGAGTAAGCTCTTTTCTTGAAGGTTTGAAGTTCGTATCGGTCCGGAAATACGGCAGGCGACGATTTGTTCCATAGGCTGGTTGTGCGAGGCAAAAAGCTTCTGGAGAAGCGCACAGTGGTGTAGTGCCAAACCTGCAGGTTACGGGGATATTTTGTCGTCGGTATAAGTCCGAACAATGCCTCTGAACACTCCCCATGATACAAACTATAGAGGATGCAGCCTGAAAATACAACTCTACGCAACGCCAAGGTGTCAAGCCGATCAGAAATATCTTGGCAGTCGATGATGCGAGCCAGTCGCTCTCCGTTGAATGCGGTCAAGCAGGGAAAAGCGAATGAGAACAGTATTCCATGTGTGGCCGAACCTGCGCCTTATAAAGTATTAGTATAGGTATAGTGTATTTATATTGTGTTACTTAAGTAATTTAGATATAGATATGTGTTGTAGCCTTGTCATTCAACAATATTGTCATACACAAACATATCCTTTTAACGAAATGTAAATAGATATATCTAGTACAAATAATATTTATGTAAGTACGTATTTCATGTGCGGCGAACCGATCACTCGGGAGCACTCGGGGATCTTCGGTTTGGTTCGCCGGCGGATGATTGTTACTTTTGAGACTTTTGAAAACGAAAACACTGCATTTTAAGTTTTTTTCTGTTTTTTTTTTACTTATTTTATTATTTATTTTTTATTTGTAAGCCTACCATAATGACTCCACTTTGCCTGATGGTAAGCAATAAATGGAGTCCAAGAGTGGTAATCACCATCCTCATTGCATGTCTAGTCAATGCAGCATGGTGACCCACACTATGGCGGCCTGGTGAGATGCTTTTTCACGCCCCGCTTAAAAGACCCGGGATCAAAGTGGAAAGGAAACACGTGCGCTGGTAGTGAATTCCAATCTTTCACCGATCGGCACAAGAAAGAAGAGCCAAACCGTTTCGTTCGGGATCGCATACTTTCGACTCGCAAACGGTGACTCCTCAGGCCAGCTCGTGAAGTCCTGTAGAGGAAGGGAGAAGGTGGGACCAATTGGAAGAGCTCGTCAGAACACTCCCCGTGTTCAATACACCGAGCTTCCGCGAGGCCGCCTTAGTGACGCTCTCGATGCGACGCTCTGTTGTTTGTAAAGAATTGTTGTAATTCTTAACCTGTTTAAACAATATACCTTCATATAATAAGTGCGTTGTATTATTGTTTACAAAAAAAAACCCGTCCGTTTCCCGTCTTTAAGAGCTAAAGAACCCGGTTGGCGGCAACAGGCTTGCTTCTATTGCGTTATTGGGACCAAATTATAATTGTCAAATGTTGGTGTTAAATAAACCTCCACCAATCTTTATCTATATAGGCATATGTATGTATAAATGTTCTTAGGAATGACTCTGGTTTCAACCGCAGCCCACATTATTTTTCCATTTTTTATTTATAGTATATTGGGACACACGAGCAGACGGTTCACCTGATGGTGAGTGACTTCCGCGGCCCATGAACACTTGAAACTCAGGAGTCACAAGAGTGCGGTCCTACTTTTAGGGCAGGAAAAAATCAGCAGGGGAAAAGGGACAGGAGAAAACCGTGGAAAGAGTTAAAGGACAGAGGGTTGGGCCTCCGGTAACCTCTTTCACTCGGTCACACAATGCAAGCATTGTTTTACAACCAGATTTCTGTGAGGTCGTGGTAATACTCCGGTTGAGCCGGCCCATAAGTGCTGAAGCATGGCTCTCCCGTGATGAAACACCGTAAATTTAAACAATTAAAAATGTAAATAATAATAAAACATAGACTTTACATTAGCTAAAGCGACGTAGGCTTTTTTTTTTAATGTGATAGGGGCAAACGAGCAAACGAGCAAACGAGCAGACGGGTCACCTGATGGTAAGTGACTACCGCCGCCCATGGACACCCGCAACTCAAGAGTCACAAGTGCGTTGCCGGCCTTAAAAGGCTGGCTAGATTACAAAACATTATCCACTATTTTTTATAGTGTAGTAGTCACTACACTATAAAAAATATTTGACAAGGAGCAAGAAATATCGAATGCCTGTAAATTCAAAACACCACATGATTTTCCTCAATATAACAGGAAGCAAGACGAAGAGAATTATTCATTTTCTTTGTACTGTGTCGACGCGTTATCTATACACCCTCGTTTAGGGGTTGCTTGGGGGACAGCCACCCTTCAGTCAAAGCAATTATCTTTATTTAATTACCAAACAATTTTTCGTATTGTCATTCATATTTTTCTAATATACAGAAGTAAGAGAGATTATGAATGTTTACAATTTTTTTATGGTCGTAATTAAAATTGTACATGTAGCTCGTCTCGCTCTTATATATAAATATGTTAATAATTTATGAAAATATGTTAAAACTAGCCCTATCCCGCAGTTTCACCTGCCATTTTCATGGTCTGTTGCTCTGCTCTTAAGCGCTCGTGTAGCCTGATGTATATTAAATATTAACCTCAATAAATTCTCTATCCAATACAAAAATAATAATTCCAATCTGACTAATAGTTACAGAGTTTAGCGCGTATAATCAAACAAACAAATAAACTCCTTGATTTAGATGTACATATGTAATGTAATGCATGGAAATGACATATAACATGTCTAAATACTTGATGACTTCCAGGGTCCAAGGCGTAACAAAGAAACATCAAATCAAAATTCTATTATTTCCATTAAACCAATCATAATCATATATTATGTATTTATGAATTGTCAAGAGAGGAAGTCGGTCTGACTAAGCCAGTCGTGAAGCTAGTTGCTTGTTCCAATACGTAGATCCTATGGGGAATAACAAGCAAGTAACTCGAAGGACACTCTTTTTTAAATATAATACACTCGAAAAATATTACCCTTCTTTTTGAGCAGTCGTTTTTTTTATTTTTTAAAGACAAATCCCGCACTAGACATAATTCCTGTGTCGCGGTGGACTTTACTAACATTAACAAAACGGACACAAAGAACACCCAGACTCAGAACAATAACTTGAGGATTACACAAAGTGTAGTCCCGTGCGGGGATCGAACCCATAACATTCGACGCGGCAGCGTAGTGGCGAGGTGACCACTTAAACCGCTACGCCATCCATGCAGTCATTTAAGAAAAAAAAAACTTGGTTACGCAAGTTGCGCTAACTAGTCTATGACGATTAAAACATAGCTTAAGCCTCATTTTGTTTCCAAAAAGAAGAAAAACAAAGAAAGAAAAGTGTACTCATATATTTTATGTACATGCTCTGTAAAGCATTTAATGATATAACTATCACGTTAAATAATAATAATAATAATAATAACATTTATTTGCAGAAATGTGGTTACAGTAGGTGGTTTACAGTATTAAAAGCACGAGACACATTTCGCTATATTTAGGTAGCATGCAAATATTTAAGATTATACAGATAAAATTGGGAAAACATACTAAGATAAAAAACATTGAATTGATGACTTGATTTGCCACTATGTAATAAATATATGACAGTTGAAGAATTAAAAATCTTATTTTATACATTGACTACACTAATGCATTTCTGAAGTGATACGACTGAGAGGAGTTCTTTATTAAAAAATCGTTGACGGAGTAAAAGCATTCTGCAATTAGCCAATTCTTTAATGTAGCACAAAATTTATGATAAGGAAGATTTGTAATAGTCTCTGGTAACGCGTTAAAAATAAGTGGTGCCATATAAACACAACTTACCCTAAAAATCTCTAGGCGAGGTACTGGTAGTTTAAAATACGAGTGAGTATTTTTACGTCTGTTGGTATTATCTTTAAGTTCAAAAAGCTCCTTATTGCATCTAACAAATTTTGCTACTTCGTAGATGAATATACTAGGGACGGTTAACAGATTTTGAGACGCAAAAATGGGCCTGCATGAATCTGACCATATCAAGCCAAATATTGCACGAAGACATTTCTTTTGCGCTATGAATACTCGCGTAATTTCAGATGAATAACCCCAAACTACGATGCCGTAACGAATCATGGAGCAAACATATGCATGGTATATCATTAAGGCAGTCTCCCTTGATGCAACATCTTTAACTTTTTTTAATGCAAATACAAACTTATGGATCTTTTTGCAAACATTATCTATGTCACGTCATGTGCATGTGTTCGTCGACTGTAACACCAAGAAATTTTGTGCTCTGTATTTGTTCTATTTGTTGACCACCGTAATTAACAGAAATATTAAATTGTTTTGTTTTTGCTGTTCTAAAATGAATAAGTTTTGTTTTTTCTATATTTATTTTTAAAGTGTTCATATCAAGCCATTTAATTATTTTCTGAAGCGTCTTATTTACTTCATGTTCATATGATTTTAAGTTATTATTTTCTATTATTATTGTGGTATCATCTGCAAATAACACACACTGATGATTTTGTATGGCTTGAGGGAGATCATTAATATAAACGAGGAATAACAATGGCCCCAAGATACTCCCTTGCGGCACTCCGTAATAATTGAACCTAGGTTCCGAATCAAAAGATTGTAAAGTATTAGCACTACTACTGAATTTAGTTATTCTTGTAATTTGTCTTCGGCTGCTTAAATATGAATTTATCCATTGTAAGGCTATGCCTCTTATGCCAGTTTTGTCTAGTTTTTTAATGAGTATGTCGTGACTCACAAAATCAAACGCTTTACTTAAATCCAAAAATAGTACGCCAGATGGTATTTTTTTATTTATATTATTAATTACAGAGTTTATGAAGGAAAATATAGCATGCTGAGTGGATTTACCCTTTCGAAATCCAAATTGTTCTTTAGCCAATACGTCATATTTATTATAGAAACTAATTATTCTTTTATTCATTACCTTTTCAAAAATTTTAGAAAAAATAGAGGTTAAGGCTATTGGTCTATAGTTATTTTTATCAGTTCTGGGACCTTTTTTGTGTAAGGGTTTTATTATGGACAGCTTCAAGTTCTCTGGAAAACAACCTTGTTCTAGAGACAAATTTATTATATACGCTAATGGTTCTGATATAAATGTAGATATTAGTTTAATTAGTTCAGTGCTGAAATCGTCGTGGCCTGAGGATTTAGTGTTTTTCAGTGACTTGATTATATTGTAGGTTTCTATTGCATTTGTGGGTTCTAAAAATATACTATGATTAATATTATTATAATGTAAATTATTATCGTTGAAATAAGTGGAAGTGTTAGTGTCATTTCTTTTTATATTCTTTTCTACAATATCAATAAAATAATCATTCAATACATTAGCTATGTGAGATCCAGAATCTATCATAGTATTATTGGTAATAATCTTATCTATATATATCTGGGATGATTGATTACCGATGTTTCTTTTAACAACATCCCAAGTAGCTCTACACTTGTTATTAGAGTAAGCAATATACTTTTGATGATTAGTCGATTGTAGATGATTAATGCATTTTCTTAGTATGTTTGAATACGTTTTAAATTTATTTTTATTCTCGATAGTTCTGTTGTTGTAGTAAGCAAATCTTAATTTTCTCTTATTTTTGCTGCAAATTTTAAGTCCTTTAGTTAACCATTTTATTCTAGTAGTTTTGTGTATTTGTTTTACTTTAATGATAGGGAAACATAGTTTATAAAACAGTATTAACATGTTATGAAACCTATCAAAAGCATCATTGACTTGAGAGACTTCATATATTTCTGAAAACGACAATTTGCTTATGCACTCAAGAAATTTATTTATATTTTCTTTACTGAGATCGTTTTTATTTACAAAATAATATCCTGTGGAGTTACTGCTTTGACACTTGAATTCCAACACTTGAGCAGTATTGTGGTCAGACAGGCAAAGGTTATGAGTTTTTCCAGTCGATGTTGGAATATTGCTAACAATGTTGTCAATGCATTTATTTGCTCGTGTCGGCTCGTTTATATGACATTGCATACCATAACTAAAGATGAGTTCATTAAATTTAATGCTGTTACAATCATTTTGTAAAAAAATTATATTAAAATCACCAGCAATTACAACTTTACATTTTTTGTGTCGCATTTTTATGAGCAATTTTTCAAAGTTATCAAAAAATATGTTGATGTTTGAGTTCGGAGTTCTGTATATACAAATTACAATAATGTTACTGTTCTTAATTTCTGTACCACATATTTCGAATTGTTTCTCAATGCTCATAGCTTTAATGTCAGTTAATTCAGTGCATTTATACCTATTCTTACAAAGTATACAAGTGCCTCCTCGACGTTGTTTTCGACAATAAAATGCAACAAGTTGGTAGCCATTTAAAAGCATATAATTTTCCTCACCTTCAGTTATAAAATGTTCAGACAAACAAACAACTTCAATGTTTATACCTGATTCGTGCAGCTCGTGTATAGCCATATCCAGATCTTGGATTTTATTAAGCGCTCCCGCAATATTTTGGTGTAAAATGGAGAAAATAGTGTTATGATTGTTTACGAAAAAAATCTTTTTTGCTATTGTTCAGTGTTGGTTGACAAGTATTTGGTTTTTCTACAACCTGAAAGTAATAGGGAATTGTACCCTTTCGTGGTTGAAACTTAGTAAATGCTTTAGGTTTATCTACAGAGTGAAAATAGTACGCGATTGTACCCTTGCGTGGTTGTGGGTTAATATTAGTATTACAGCTATATCTTATCGAATGAGATAAATTAATGTTCTTAAGTTCGTTTTTATTACTACAAGAGCTTGTATCCCTCTTGGAAGTTGTGGCATTTTTTAAGGTTTTACTGTTATATGACAGATAATTTGTGTATTATCTGTTGTATAATTTCATTACTATTACGACCTTCTACAAATGAGCAATTCTTGAAATTCTGAGTCAGCAGTCGAATATTATAATTTAATTTTCTCTCATTCAGAAATGCATTGTGAAGAACATTAACTATGTATACATTACAATTTTTTAATAGTTTAAGTGCTACAGATACTTCACTTTGAAATTTTAGAGGATTGGAATCATTACTCCCGCTCATAATGATGACACTGTCTCTCTTGGTTAATTCTTGTGATAAAACATTACAGCTAGATAAAACATCTTCCGTTGTGGCAAAGGGTTTTCTCATTGAGAAAATTCTGTATTTGTTCAGAATCAGTTTATTTTGATTACGTATTAGTTTCTGTACTATACTTTCTCCTTGGTTATCAGATAGCACAACAATTTGACCTTGTTTGAGGGTAGATGCTGTTGACTTTGAGTATATTTCTTTCATCTGGTTTCTTATCTGTGCTTTATTAATCTTGTTGTGTACTTCTTTTGACGATAAAATTGAAGTTTTGTCCAACTTTGCAACATCATTGTGCAAACGCTCCATATTGGTATCTAATTGTACAGAAGGACGCTGCGGAGTTAGAAAATCAATATCTAGATCTAGTTTTCGAGAAGAAAGGTTGGTTCTATTCATAGATTTTTTTAAAGTTTTTGTATTACTCGACGTGTCATTCTTTCTAACACTCAAGCTAGTAACATACATATTTTTGTACTGAGCCACTTTCTGTGTTTCGTCTTGTAATTTTTGTTGCAGCGAGTAGTTTTCTAGTGTCAAGGTATCTATTTCTGCATGTGCACTCATCAACTGTTCTTTAAGTTTATTTATAGTATCTGTTAGGTCAGTAAGTTCTTCATTTTTAAAATGCGTAGATAGATCTATCATACTCTTAGCACTGCGTGGCGTAGACAAACTATCCACTGATTCAATCGATTGTTGTGAGACGGAACGCAGTATACGTTTATTTCTCAATGTAACATTCGAATTTGATGCCATATTTAAACAATTAACCTATAGGAAATAGAAGAACAATGAAAAGCTTCCCAAATGTTTGTCGAGTCTCGAACTTGGTGTTACTGCATGCGTGCTCCGATACATACACGCCGGACCACAGAAACAATTATTTATTATATTGAAATGTTTGAGTATATTTTACGTCAAACAGTGAGCGAATACGTCAGTTAATTGTGAGTTCATTCACCCACATTTATATTTTGAGTAAAAATAACGAACACTTTTTTCACTGTTTCAAGTTCACTACATAATTTTTTGGTTTTTAATTAATTGGTTTTGTAGCACAAACTATGAACACTGTGTATGTTATTATAAAGTTGTTTGAGTTTTTTATAATTTCTTGCGCTTATGCAAGGAATAATGTTTGTAAACAATGTTAGTAAGATAGTAATTGTTTTGCACTTTCATATAGTATTGAACTGTTGTACGGTTACACAAACGATAGAAAATGGAAATTGTAGCAATTGAAGTTAAATTACAACTTTTATCAACTTATTTAATCACTTATCGAATATTAAACAATTTTTAGCTACGGAACTGATGTTGACGTATCGACGTATCGACCTACATAATACATACGTATTCTAGACATTGTTTCATACGGTATGTAGTTACTGTTGGCATACCCGCCAGAGGCAGTAAATGGACTGACATTATTATTTACAGGCTTAGGCTGACCACACCTAGCCCGGAACCACGAGAGCTAGTGGCGTGATGAATTTAATTTCATTACATAAATTATTACAGTATTATAATCTTATAGAAGATTGTTGTTATTTAACGTGATAGTTATGTAAGATTATAACATAGTTGTAAATGAATTAGAATCGAAATGACCAAGTTTATAAACATACGAAAACGTATTTATTTATTTAAATATACGGTTTTACTCACGTGTGTATTTCGGGGATGCCCGACTAGTTTCGGTCTCAACAGGAGACCTTTTTTAAGGAGTAAGTCGTCCACCCGCGACGGTACCGGACGATGCTCTTTTTTTCTAATACAAAAAGGTTTCTAAGGCCATTGTAATTCACTTCTCAATGACTATCTCCCATTAATATTGTATTTTTATAAGAAAATATGGATGACAAAATTCTAATACTTTGTCTAATATCGGTTTAAGCAATTTAGTTCGAACGTCAGTGACCCCGTCTGTCTGCAAAGTCGACCAGTCTGGGGCCATCCTAACGCTAAATCAAAGCTTGGTTACGGTATAAAAATCAATACTTATTATTTAAATAGGAGGTGGTAATCGTAGGAGGTAAGGGCGGTACAGCAGGTGAACCTGTACCACCTGGATTTGTATCCATGAAAAAGTAGACACATACATGGTGCCAACTATGAATTGGTCCCATTGGCGTATTCAGCACGCCTATCGCCGCTAACTAGGCAGTTTTGAAGTGGAGAATATTACTAAGATTAGATTTATATATAAATTATGAAAGTACTCTCTATTATAACCAAAAAAGTAACATATCCTCTAATGAGATGTCACTTTATAGCGTTTGCTTAAAACGTGCAGACGCTCCTGACTTGCACGCATGAACTTTTGGTCAAAAATGGGTTAAAATAATGATGCCACAAATTAGATCACACACACGTTATGAGTGGTGGGCACTATCCTCATTGCAAGTGTAGTCAATGCAGCATGGTGACCCACACTATGGCGGCGACGAAAGGAAACTGTACTGTGTTTTCATCTGCATAACAATATATGTATATTGCCAAGGGCCAACATGTCATTGATAAGTCGCAGGAACAGCGTAGGCGATAGGACGTAGTCCTGAGGTACATAAGCGTATACCTGCTGAAAATCATTGTGTATGAGTGTTGTACAGTGACGTCATACGTGGATTGGAATAAAAAAAAATTGAAATCATGACAATATCTAACTTTGTAAAAACTAATGTTCGTTTACATGTAACTCGAACTGGATATTGTTGGGAAGTCTTTTTTCCTTTTTCTTTTTAAAAAGAAAGCTCCAGCACTTGGACTGTTTCCTGTGTCACGGAGGATGTTACAACCATACAAGACACGAACAAAAAGATCAACCAGTGTCGGGACAACAATTTGTGGATTCCACACAGTGTTATCCTGTGTAGGGATCGAACCCACAATCATATAAACCACTGCGCCATCTGTGCAGTGTTTGCTCTGCTAGTGAGTGGGTTCGTCAAAGCTTCATGGCAGTGGGAAAAGATTAGACTTCTTTTAAAATTTAAATAAATGAGACCTAAAATAAATAAATTATTCAAACATGATTAACTTAATCAAATTAAATTTAAAAATTCACATAACTGCCTTCAAAGCGCCTATCGTTCTTTCCTGTGCCGATCGGTAAAAGCCTGGAATTCTCTACCAGCGCACGTGTTTCCTTCACACTTTGATCCCGAGTCTTTTAAGCGGGGCGTGAAAAAGCATCTCACCAGGCCGCCACAGTGTGGGTCACCATGCTGCATTGACTAGACATGCAATGAGGATGGTGACCACCACTCTTTGACTCCACCTATTGCTTTCCATCAGGCAAAGTGGAGTCACTATGGTAGGCTAATATAAAAAAAAATATATATAAAATGTATTTTTCATTTCTTAATATTGTTTAAATTTTAACGGGACCAAGCTTGAGCTGAACAAAACAAAATAAAAAATATGAATTAGAATCGACTAAAAAATGGTGAAGACACACAAAAAAAAGGATTTGAGATCCTTCCTTTCACGGTCGAGTAAAAATTGGCAATACTCAAAGAAAGGACACAGAACACTAAGACTCGGAACAAGTATTGATGGATCAAACTTCTTTCTCGCTCAGCATTCAGTCACTAACTACTAAAACAACAGTTCGTCCAACACAGCACTATTTTAACATGAAAAAGCTCCATAATCCAAATAGTATTATAACTACTTTAAATATCTGTCAAATATCTATTCCGCAGAAACTGGAACTGCGAAGTGAGGCATTGATCGAGACACTCACAATTTATTCGTTCCACTTCGTTCCTTGAATTCTAAGAGGTCTCGTCAGAATGCGACAATTCTGACAGCATTATACTTCGAAAAGAAAAATTGGATACAAAACACGGAACTGACACACAGGTAATTATGTACATACATACATATATTCACGCCTTCATCCTCGAAGGGATAAGCAGAGGCGTATTAAACGATATCTTTTTGCAGATATTTACATACATACGCTTACGTCTGTATTCCTGAAGGCTGAGGCAGAGGTGTATTACACCCCTACATTTTGCTAATTATAATTTGGTCTCACTAACGTAATAGTTGGCAAGTGTATTACTTGTTTTATTTTATTATTTTTCTGAGTCTGGGTGTTCTCTGTGTCCGTTGAATGGTTGTAAAGACCCTGCGACACAGGAATTAATGGTAGTGGGAGCTGTCAAATAAAAAAAAGGTAAAGGTAAGAAGAAGGGAGGCAATTGAAGGAAAGGGTTTTTTTTTGTGTGCTGACGGATCTGGAAGAGTAAGCTTGCGGACGTCAAGGGAACTAGCTGAAGCGATGAGGACCAAGCCTTCTACCCATATCATATATACATAATATCTATGTTTACATATAAGTACATCTATCGCAATCTGGTTTCGTAAGTACGGTTATGATTTCATGCTTGACTTTAATGCATGATCATAAATAAGAAGCAGCACCAGCAGTTCGTTCAGGTGGAAATGTCGAACCTATTATTTTTCGAGATAACAAACATTCTATGTGTTATTCCAGATTATAACCTACCTATGTGCACATTCGTTCAACCATTTTGATATGTTAGAGTAAAAACATCAATCCAAATTTTAGCGAGGGTTTGGGCCTCCATTACTCTCAATAATTTGGTATATACAACGCAAGCATTGTTTGACAATTGGTTTTTCTCCCTTGATGTCACAAGAAAATGTCTGTCTGTATTATGCATTTTGTGGTTCTGTAACAATTCTTGTTTTATTGTCTTCAATATACATAACTTTAGACTGAGTGATTTCTTTTGCTTTCAAATCAAAATTGTTTATTTCAACTAAACCAATTGTAGGTATTATTGAACTGTCAAGAGAGGAATTCGGTCTGACTAAGTCAGTCGTGAAGCTAGTTGCCTGTTCCAATACGTAGAAGGACAGGCAAGAAACGCCAAGGACACTCTTTTTTAAATATTTTCTTAGTACGAACATACATACAATTTTTTTATCGTCCGCACGTATTAGCGGAGTCGACCGGTGAGATACCACGCCTCACAGAAAACCGGTTGTGAAGCAACGCTTGCATTGTATATCGCCGAAATCAGAAGGGTTCGCGGAGGCCCAATTCCCCTCTCCTCTTTCGACTTCTCGCATTATGCCACCCCTCATCACCCTTAAAGACGGGCAGCGCACTTAAGAGTCTTGAGTTGCAGGTGTCCATGGACGGCCGTTGTGACCTAGCCCCGTCTGTCCCCTTATAATATAAAAAAAAAAGAAAATGTAAAAGCTGATTGTATTTTTAACTTATTTATCTATTTCTGCTAATGACACTCTCACTACTAAGACGATAAAAATAATATGCCACTTGTGTAAATCGAGGCCTAATACATACCTACATAAATACACACACTCGAAAAACAAAAGCATCCTTCTTGCGTAGTCGGATAAATAAAATCCTTGTGTTATTTTCTAGAACAGTCGTCCGTCCGTCGTCCGAGTTGTAAAAGTCGTCGTGAGAATATAAAACTGTGGAGGCTGCTTCTTATATACCTACAAATATGTCGGTAAGCTTGTAGGTATATAGATTAGGTACTGGCGGTTTCCAGCGTTTATGGATACTTCTAAGTATCGTAGAATGATGTTTTATACTCCACACGCTAACCAAAACATTAGAATTTTTCGTATACAACTTGTATAGCTCGTTTAAACAAACAAACATACAAAAAATCTCTTCAGCTTTATTATATTAGTATTGATTGTTTAAGAGAAACATAATGTCTTCCAATAAATATGTCATATTCACTAGTCCTTCCAGCGAAACGTTTCAATAGAATTTTGACTTTAAAGTTTATAAACAGGTGGGTTTTCCCCGCAACAGCCTTAGGGAGTGACCACACTTATTGACGCAAAACAGCTTAAGCCGATCGGAAAATGCCTAATTCATGTCATAAAAACTACAAGGACTTTCTACTATCATATATATTGACAATAATATGTTTACCATTATCTATCGGACAGTATATATATAGTAATATAGTTCAAAATAAATGGCGGCAAAAGGCTTACTCCTTTCAGCGGGTTCTTGCTCTGTGCAAATAAAAACCATAGTGATTATTTTAATTATAAAATTCGACCAATAACATATTCTTTATTCTTTCCACAAATTAAAGCATAAAATATTAAAATCATTCGCAAAATCATGTTCATCTTTTCTTGTTGTTATTTTTTTTTTAGTATTTAGTATTTCGATCTTGCGCCAACTTAAACCATTGAGAATTGATGATTAATTTTTAAAATTAAGAATTGTTCACTACTGTATGTTTGTATATGTTAGCGTGTCTATTTATATTTATAAATTATAAAGTTGAAGCGTGTTGTCTGCACAATACACATAATAGATATTGAAGAAATATATATATTGGAGCACCAGGTGCGAAAATATAAGTTAAAAAAAATCTAGTAATTTAGTCTGTATGTTTGTACACGCATGACGCAAAATCTACTGCATCGAATTGAATGCAGTTTACACAGAGGCATTGCTACAGGTTTACCGCAGGAATTGATTTTTAATTCAAAAAGGCAAAAGCTGGTATGAAAATATCAAAGTAAGTAAATGATTTGACAATAACTACCTTTTTTTTATATATACTATAGGAAGACAGACGAACAGACGGGTCACCTGATGGTAAGTGACAACCGCCGTCCATGGACACCTGCAACTCAAGAATCGTAAGTGCGCTGCCCACCTTCAGGGTAATGAGGGATAGGGGGATTCGGGGTGGAGAAAGAAAAGAGTTGGGATGAGGAGATGGGAAAGATTAGAGAGGGGATGAGGGGAGAGGAAAGAGGAGAGGGGGAGTTGGGCCTCCGGAAACCTCACACATTTCGGGGAAATGCAACGCAAGCGTTACTTCACAACCGGTTCTCTGTGAGGCCGTGGTATCGCACCGGTCGAGCCGGCCATTTCGTGCCTAAGCATGGCTCTACCACGTAAACACCTATGACAACATAACTTATTACTTTATACATTTTCTACAAAACGTATCGTTTTGACGTTTAATGGTTAAGTTATTTGATTTAACTCTCAACTAATATTCACAAGTGTGGTGACGGGTGACAGGCTGAAGCCGATGCGTCGATAAGTGTGCTCACTCCCTAAATGAACAACAAACTTCATAAATAAATTAGCCCATGACCTTTTGCCATTGTGTTGTTTGAAAGTCAACTTTAGTTAGCGGCCTCAAGTTGGGTTTAAACAAAGCGGATATCGTTACCTAGTATACGACACCCACCTCTGTTGACACTCATAATGGCAGTATAACGTATATGTTACTATGAGATGGTTCTCATTATTCAAATTTGTGAATATTGGTAACATATACAGGAATTTGGGTAATCATTTCTTTTTAACCGAACGTGAAAAAGAAAGAGCTCCTATGTTAAACAGTATGTATTTTTTTAAGTATGATACACGATTTCGCCACCAATTGTCAATAGATTATCGGCGGTCCCATTATAAAGAAATCAGGATTTGATCATGGGAAATTACGAATAACTTTCTAAATATAATGTTTTACTCGTTCTTTACTTTAAATGGAGCAAAAAAAGACTGTTATTTTTTTATACAGATGTTTAAAATCAAAAAATAATTTTGGTCACTTTCTAATGATAACTTTTTGATTTGACTGTTTAATAAACTGAAGAATCAGTCTGTAACAATTAAAAACAAAAACAACACAACTTAAATAGAACTGAACTAGCTAATTTAAACAAAATTGTATACACCAAGTTCTTTAAACCCACTCTTGACTGATCTATAGACTGTCCTTGTTTTGCAAGATATGGTAAACAAACTTAATAGCATCTCAAGAAACCTAATCAATGCTTACCTTGTAACATAGTCTTCAGGATACGGCACCAAGATCCCTTCAGGGCTTGGTTGTGGTGTATCTCCTACCCAGAAGTAGGCGTCTGGACCAGTGCCATCGTACGCAAAACCTCGGACGTAGACGGTGCTCTCATCCACCGCGTACACGGTGCCTCTAATTCCATGGGCGTATTGCGTCAAGCGGCCGATCAGTCGGCCATAGTAGGGTTCCGGCCGTCTAGATGTTACTGTACCTGGAAAGGAAAGCTATAGGTTAGAATATAATGTTGTGATCTTATGAGTTCCAGGATCTTGTGAGTCTCGTTTACATAGACAGTCACTGCTCTGGTTTACTACTGAACTCTCGTTTTTATTTTTACAACCGCTGCAAATAGACACTCCTTTGTGTGTAAAGGGCGGGGGGAAAAGAGGAGAGTGGGGATTTTAGTCTCCGGTAACTTCACTCCCTCGGTAAATACAACGTACACATGGTTTGACAACCAGTTTTCAGGGCTCTTCCACGGTAAAGTTCAGTACCAGAAGTTCCCCAATTTGATGTGATTATGTGATACAACATGTTTTAAGCGAAGACACTAATACTTTAGATTTTCTTGTTAAAAATAAGTTATGCCTTTGCCATTAAAAAAACTTCAACAAGAATCACCTGTGAACATTTTCTGTCAAATTCTATTAACAAATGTCGTATAAAAAGGGGTCGCCCCTTAATAATAATTTATTTATAACACTATAGAGAACTCATCCGTCATATGTATTCATCCCTACATATATAATAGAGGTATGTCCTCACATGTCAGTTCCATGTGGGCGACTCGAACGAGGCGCGCGGCTAGAGATTGGCGTTGAGCTGTCTGTCAATAAATCAGTTATCCGTTCCTCTACACGCTAGACTGAGAAGCATCGGTTATAGACAAGAGTTTGTCTACGCAACATCAGTTTCCTGCCATCGCCGACCCTTGTTCACGCCTTTCCTTTTCAATATACGATAATAGTTTTCCCATTCTTAATTCCTGATCTTTAAAGTGCCTGGTGGAAAGCACTAGGCTTGCCCCATATTATTTATGTCAGTGTGACCAAATTCTAATTCGCAAAATGTGGCTGTTTAGTATAATACAACCACATTTTGCGCAGCGTATGTATGTATGAATATATAGGCTATAAAAATGACGAAATTACTCAGGATGGGAGCAGTAGTTAGTGACCATAAACGTAAGTGAAAATCTGGATAAAGGCTAGTTACTAATAATTATGTACTTTACTTTAAATAATTATAATATGGTGGCTCTCCGTGGTATTGATTATATTATGTTTTTATTGTAACACATGAAACACTCGGTAACAATGAAAACGCTTTCCGTAAGCGATAAGAATGTCATTGTTTTAAATCTATTTGTATCCTAGAATTTGTCAGAACTAATGAATTAAACTGATTTTCATCCCACCGTCCGCGCATTCGTTCTCAAAGATGAGTTTTCTCCACCTAATATTAACAAAAAATATAGATTCTTATCACTTTGAAATACTAGTATTAATAGTATATTCATAGATAGATAGATAGATAGATAGATAGATAGATATGTACTCTTTATTGTACACGTGAGATATCAAACAAAGAACATAATAATAGGTGAGTACAAATGGCGGTCTTATCACAATCTGCCATCTCTTGCAGACAACCTGATGGACTGTACTGCAAAGTATTAGGTAATAGTGGTGCACAAAGAGTAAAAAAAAAAGATTAAAGAAAAAGAAATAAAAAAATCAAACAATAATAAACAAAAATAAGAGATAGAAAAAGAAACTAAGGTAAAACAAATTACAATTAAAAACAGGTAATATATACATATATATACACATACATACACATATACAAATACATATACACATACATAAATATATGCAACACATACACAAATATATGCAATATATCATATAAACAGTTAAAATTATTAAATCCGTAAAAACTATTGCATCGACTGCATGGACTTTAATAGAAATCTTATTACATAATGATTCCAATGACACATTACATACATACATTCGAAAACATAACCCTCTGTTTAGCGTAGTAGGGTAAAACATATACACCGTATTTATAATTTTATTAGCAACTAATGTTCTAATCTTTACGAAAGGAGCTAGACAAGCTCTTTGTTATATATAAACTGCAGATCTACGTCGAATTAATCCTTTAAAACAACACAGTGCATCAATAATCCTTCATGTTCAACCTCCAAATGCTCCGCGTACGTACAACAACACAGCATGTATAAAACAGCCGGGTATAATTTCCGAATTTAGGGACAACCCTCACAGTCAAAACATCTCAAGTCAATACAAGAAACGTTCAACTTCAAAGCTTACACTAAAGTCTTAAGGTATAAATTTGCATATCATCGATATTTTTTTGCGGATCAATCATGTTAAAAGCAAGGATATCGATCATTCCATGGCAATACTGGAGCCCATTAGCAAACGGATATTCAATGATAGTCACCATGAATGTGTTTCGAAGTTTTCTTCTAATAATGGAAAAGTAATGAAGTAGCTAATTTAGGATAAATGCAAAGAAATGTAGCACTCTATCTCTACTTGAATAAAAGCCACGGTAAGTTAATCTTCTCTACAATTGCTCAAGCATCTTTTCATAGTCAGAGGATGTCATAGGTTTGATCCTGGTAAGTAATATCAATTAAAATTGTTAAAAAAGATAAAACCGAACTCCATGAATAACTTTCTTTCTTAGCTGAGTGTTTAGGATTTAAGTTAGTTTTAACACGAAAACTACTACGACTCTCTCTAGATGGCGTTGTACCCGAGAATTGACTGTCGCTATGGTTGTGTTACTGGTATTGTGATAAATTGTAAAGTGAATGCTGTTTCGGAGAGGACTCAGGTCACTGTGGTAGTACGGTAAACAATATAAAAAGTTCATTGTGAATATCGGCTTTCATTTAAGACCCAGCGCTTACCAGTGGAAACGTAGAACCTCGTTCACTGAGGTTATCACGATGACTACAATGACACTTCCCAAGTCAAAATCAAGCCTCTAAGGGTTGATAAAGAAACATCATACATAAGTACATACATACATACATAAAAATATACTTACGCTTGAACAACATAACCCTCCTTCTTGAGCAGTCGGGTAAAAACAATTGTGTAAGATCATATTTTAGTGCCTAAATGTCTACAACGTACAAAAAAGACCATAACAGATAACTTAGTATATTACAGACTCAACGCCTTGTATTTTCTGATCCCAAGGGACCATTATCATTATCACTACCCAGCCGTATTTATCTAATATCCTAAGCGGAATCGCCGCCCCATTAAAATATATTTTGATTGACATACTCGCCCCCGAGATTTGATGTGCAAGGGTGTTGTAGGGTTGAGATTTTCGCGTTTTGCCTGCGATCTTTTTTTTTTTTAAATCGTGTACCGTAGGTACAATTTTAAGGATTTTTTTCTATGCTAAGTTTCATCCATCCATCCATCATTGTTGTGTGATTGAGTAAGAAACATGTAAGACTTAAGAGTAAGTAAGATTGATACAGTACTTCTTTTCACAAATCTTTAACTTAGAATGAAGTTTTAGTTGAAACTAGGATTTTCGCTTTTACTTCTACTATAGTGATATCCACTTATCACACCACCACTGATGTGTGATAATAATTATTATATAAAAGCAAAGGTAACGCCATTTATATACTTATACATATTTCTGTTAACTTTTAGCGGCTGAACGGCTGTACGTATTTTGATGTAGACCGTATATTACTAACACGGTTGTGATTGAAAGGTCCCGTAACAAGAAAATAAAAATTTAAAATATCAATGATTTAAAATGCTCTGAAATAGAAGAGTTAATAATCCCAAAAAGACACACTATTTTTTTTTCTTCGTTACTAGTGTTTACCCTTTGGTAATAGGGCTCTGACTGCCGGGCACCGGACAGTTCAAGTTTATGCGACAAAATATCCATCCCCACCACCTGGACGATTGGCACTCCACCACTGTGCGCTTCTCCAGAAGCTTTTTGCCTCGCACAACCAGCTTATGGAACAAATTGTCGCCTGCTGTATTTCCGAACCGATACGACCTTCAAACCTTCAAGAAGAGAGCGTACCTCTACCTAAAAGGCCGGCAACGCACTTGTGACTCTTGAGTTGCGGGTGTCCATGGGCGGCGGTAGTCATTTACCATCAGGTGACCCGTCTGCTCGTTTGCCCCCTATCGTATAAAAAAAAAAAATATGTAGATATGCAACCCTGACTTGGTTGACTCTTCCTTATTCTGCTCCAATCCATCTGTAAAAGCAATATCCTTCTCCTTCCCTTTCCTGTATACTAATAATAATATACTCGAAATATTTCCGTCTAATTCCCAAAAGTGATCGGGATGACGGCAATAGGCTTATAGTTATAATTGACAAAACGTGGGAGTTAATTACGCAGCTGCCTACCCCTTATAAGATACAGCCGTGAGTGTATGTATGTATATTCACGCTTTATTAGACAGTTGTATGGCATTGCTCGCATGTGAGGTTACCGATGGCCTCCCTCTCCCCCTCTCTGGAGGGAACCTGCATGGTACACCAACAAGCGCAAACGCAAGACTCTTGAATAGTAGGTATCCTGCGGCTGTAGTCACTCACTATCATCTGACCCGTATGCTAGTTTGCCCCTACACCCTAAAAAGAGTTTCCTGGTAATCACTAAAAAATCTCTTCAGTAAAGTTTTTTTTTTTAAATTAGATTTACCTCTGTAGCGAACTATCAACAAATCATAAATCCAACCAACCACGTTTAATATCTATACTTAAAGGATTACATCCTCCAAAGGTATTATATCATAATATTTAGTTTCACAAATAAAAAATACTTTTTATAAACCTAAATTCTTATGAAAATATTTCTAAGAAACAGCTTAGTAAGTCTTTTCGGACAGCCCTACCCACCCTTCTGCTCGGTATGGAGGGTGCCACCCACACGTACACTTAATACAGTTTTGTCTTCGCATTTCGATACTCGTTTATATTCAAACTCTTCACTCCTGGCGTTACATCATATTTTTCACCAGAATAACGTTAGAATATTACTTTGTTTCTGTCGATCAATTTTCAACGTTATAAGAGTGGCTTTATAGAATAATGATATGTAGTAGCTACTATACGAGGAATTTTGGCATAAAAGTGTCATAAAATCCAAAGAAAAACTTCCATTTTCCTCAGATATTTCTCTAAGATAAGTAAATGTATTGAATAGATAAGTCAAATAGTTAACACAGTTTTTAGTTGTGTAACCTTTATATAAGTAACCGGAGTAACTTTAGAGCACCCTCCGACGTGAGCCGTGAAGCTGAAAGTACACTCCTAATTCCGCATACCTCTTTGATTTAAAGAGAACTGTATATCACTTATTTAGGTTTATTTTTTATGTCGCCTGGCAGTCGGAGGTGTCGGATTATTTGGCTCTCTTTGATGGTTGAGATGCGTGAACGAGTACTGTTGATCGGGGCTGGTTATCTCGGCACTGCTATTACTTAACAGAAACTAAAGTTGCTAATTAAAAGCCAAAATCTATCTACCGTATTTATGTAATTATTCTTACGATACTATGGAGGAACGAGTTTTGTTTCCCTCTAACACAAAGGCGTTCTTCGACCAGGAAAGGTGATCATAGCGGTTAAGATGTATATATAAAAGTTTCATATCGCGAGAGTTCAGTTCGTCATTGAAGAAATTCCTAAAGAAGAGCGGGCTCACTGCTTCAGTCAAAAGTTCCATCGCATGCCATGTTGCTTAGAAAGTTACTGAGACTACATCAAAAGCAATTAAAATATTAACAGACTTTTGTATCACTCCGTTTCTCATTTTTACCATCACCACTACATAAATCAGGCTTATCAGCAACAATAGTCCTGTAAGTAAGAATAGGTCGACCCCAGTATGATGTTGCACTACTATTTTCAAGAACTGGGTTGGGCACATACTCACAGTACGGTCACTCGACAGCCAGTTATATCTGTGCAAGTACTCATCATTTGCAAGCCAGAACAACCGGAAATTGTATGTCTGAGGATTTCTCCGGGACGATGACTTGCTCGACAAATGACAATTGTGCCGTCCTTTAGGATATACCTCAGATAATTGTTCGTCATCACAACTACATAAAAGCTTCAATTTCTCCGAAGAGGTCACCTAAACATAGCCAGCCCATAGATAACGATAGATCTACATCGGACCCGCTTATCGCTCAATAAAAACGTTCATGCAGTTCTTTGATCATCCATATCTACGATCTGTAATTTTAAGTACTGCAGATTTGCGCCACTTTTCACAGACCGTTATCAACTGCCACCACATCGCGGTGTACTTCCACGTTAACAGAGAGAAAGTAATCTGTAAGATTGCATACTTCGCAATAATGATTATTATTATTCCCTTTATTAAACATGAAAACCGTATAAATTTATTTACCATCGGCTACAGGAACCAAGACACCAGTGGTCAGGACTCCAAAGATAGGAACGTGCTGACAATGTGGGCGGTGTCAAGGAGAACTGCCTTCTGCATCAGTCCTTTAATCACAGGTAGTAGAGCCACGCTGATTTATTCAGCAGGAATGGGCCGGCTCGACCGGGGCAGTACTACCCTCTCACAGAAAACCAGCCTAAAGTGACAACATTCGTGGTGTCGCCTTTCGCTGGTGAGTGAGAGACCGGAGGCCCATCGATGCAGGGGTGACAGTTATCGTGGTATGTGTGTGAGCAGTGGAGTGCTGTAGAGTCATTGTGAGGGTGGCGTGGATCGAACCGTCGGCCAGGGAGACCCGTAGAAACGGTGGTGCCGCTCTATCATGGCAGCACAAAAAAAGAAAAGTGGTCCTACAGCGGCATCCTCCTCTCCCACCAACCCGCTTTTTGAGGTGGAGTTCACTAACATACGTGGACTCCATGCAAACCTCAGCGCCGTACACCAACACCTCGAGACGGCTCGGCCGGCCATGCTCTTTCTTACGGAGACACAAATACGCCGCCCTGCCGACACGGCATATCTCCACTATCCCGGCTACGTGCTCGAGGAGTGCTTCCTCGCAAGGGCTGGAGTGTGCCTTTTCATCAGGGCGGATGTTTGTTGTCGCCGTCTGCACTGCCTAGAAGACACATCCTTCTCCATCCTTTTTTTCCACATTGTGACCCAGACATTGATCGCCTAAAAGCAGCACTAAACAGAGCCACTAGGGAATGCAAGAGGGCTTACATCAGAGCAGATGCCCAGCGCATTGCACGGTTTGGTCAAGAACTCGTCGCGTACCCTACGGGTAGCCGTAAGTTTTGGCGATTGGCCAAAGCCGTGCAGTCCAACTATTGCCAACCTTCGCTGCCGCCGTTGAACTACCCTGACGGATCACTGGCCCACGAGCCGCAAGAGAAAGCGAATCTACTAGCTGACCTCTTTGCGGCTAACTCCCGAATCGATGACCGTTGCGCGCACACGCCCACCATTGCGTCCTGCGACTCCGCAATGCGGGATATTCGCATCCGGCAGAGGGATGTCCGTGCGGAGCTACGGTCACTCGATGTCCGGAAAGCCAGTGGACCCGATGGTATTCCTTAATAACTGTGCACCTGAGTTGTCTCCCGTACTAACGCGCTTGTATCGCCTGTCCTATTCCTCAGGAATTGTTCCGGAGGCCTGGAGAGAAGCGAATGTTCAACCCATTCCCAAAAAAGGCGACCGCTCCGATCCAGCCAATTACCGACCTATAGCCGTCACTTCCATACTCTGTAAGGTGTTCGAGCGGATCATCAACACCCAACTAATCCGCCACCTAGAGGATCACTCCTTGTTAAATGATCGGCAATATGGTTTTCGGCCGAACCGATCCACGGGTGATCTTCTAGCGTACGTCACACACCTTTGGGGTGAGGCTATGGATAGGCATGGGGAGTCCTTGGCCATCAGCCTCGACATTGCCAAGGCCTTCGATAGGGTGTGGCACCGCTCGCTTCTCTCCAAACTTCCTGCATTTGGTCTGCCACCTAAACTCTGCAACTGGGTTGCTGCCTTCCTCGAAAAGCGCCGCATTAGGGTTCTCTGCGACGGCGCGGCCTCAGACTTCCACGAGGTAAGCGCTGGTGTACCTCAGGGCTCCGTCCTATCGCCTACGCTGTTTCTTCTGCATATCAATGACATGTTAACCCTTGGCAATATACATTGTTATGCAGACGACAGTACAGTGCACGGGCGATATTTCGGGCATCCTACTGCCAAGCTGGCAGACGTTGAGGAAAAACGACAGGAGCTTGTCGCTGAGCTCGACCGGGTCTTGAGCCGCATTTCCCAATGGGGCTGTGAGAATCTGGTCGAGTTCAGCGCCAAGAAAACACAAGCGTGTGTGTTCTCTAACAAAAAGTCTCCATTCCTTCCCCTTCCTACTCTTCAGAGCACTCAACTGCCACTGCAGGATAGGCTTAGTATTCTGGGTATGGATATTTGCCGGGATCTCAATCCGCGCGATTACATCGAGAGTGTCACTAAGGCGGCCTCGCGCAAGCTCGGCGTTTTGAACAAGGTGAGACGGTTCTTCTCGCCCGAGCAACTGTGTCTTTTGTACAAGACCCAGGTTCGCTCGTGCGTGGAGTACTGCTCTCATCTCTGGGACGGCTATGCGCAGTATTTGCTTGACGCTCTCGATCGGTTGCAGCGGCGCGCAGTCCGCATTATCGACTGTCCTGAGATCACCCAGTCTCTTGAGCCTCTGCAGTTGCGAAGAGATGTCGCCTCTATGGCAGTCCTCTATCGCCTACATCACGGGGAGTGTTCTGATGAGCTCTTCCAATTGGTCCCACCTTCTCCCTTCCTCTACAGGACTACACGTGCTGGCCTGAGGAGTCACCGTTTGTGCGTCGAAAATATACGTACCCGAACTAAACGGTTTGGCTCTTCTTTCTTGTGCCGATCGGTAAAAGCCTGGAATTCTCTACCAGCGCACGTGTTTCCTTCCCACTATGATCCCGGGTCTTTTAAGCGGGGCGTGAAAAAGCATCTCACCAGGCCGCCATAGTGTGGGTCACCATGCTGCATTGACTAGACATGCAATGAGGATGGTGACCACCACTCTTTGACTCCACCTATTGCTTTCCATCAGGCAAAGTGGAGTCACTATGGTAGGCTAATATAAAAAAAAAAAAAAAAAAAAAAAAAAAAGAGTCCCCTTGATCCAGCCACCTAATAATAAATCGAGAGCCACATAAGGTGTCGATCGAGGCTCTCAGCTATCAATTCGTGACTAGATATGACTCGAGATCGACATTCCACATGACGACAATCTCGTGACACAAATCAAAATATTTAATTGGTTAATATTTTCAACTTTCACGAGATTCTCAGAACAGCGATATCGACAATCATTGTGCGGCGCTCTAATCGGTCTATCACCACTATATCAGGCTTATTGGCAACAATAGTCGTGTCAGTAATAATAGATCGATACCAATAAAATGTAGCTCGACCACTTTCGAGAACTGGGTCAGGCACATACCTATAATATGCTACCTCTAAGTGAAGGGCAACAAACCTCAAAGGCATCTAACTCAGTCTGATGCCATTTGAGTATACCAAAGGAATGTGTGACAACTGGCAAGACCAAAACTTGTTATCGACTGACGAAAAACTTTTTAGTACTTTTTTCAGGTGGCCAAAGAATCGGTCCTGCAACGCCTGTTTCGCTCTAGAGTTAGGTATTCTCAATGACTGCGATATACCCAGATACTCGTAAGTTTCAGTAGCAGAAAGAGATCTAAGTTTAGTTAAATCTGATAGTTCAACTCCTTCAGATTCTACTACTACACCTTTATTTACAAACATGACTGACACTTGTCTACACCTAATTCCATCTTATATAGTTACTATAGTTTTCAGTCACCTTTAGTGACGCTGTCAATTACAATTTAATTATTATTGTTATGTATGTACTTCAATATAGTTTATAAAGCCAGTTGCTACGAGTATTTAAAATTAAATATTTCTAGAATTTGGCTGGAAGATATTTGTCTGTTTCTTTTCGAAAGACACTCAACTTTGCAATTTCCTCGTATCTAGGATATGTTCTTCTTATTTCTTATAGGACCTCTTCATTCCTGAAGGTCGGCTGTCAGCTTCTTGCATTCTTCTCTCTCTAGTTATATTTTGCTATTATAAAATGTTAACAACAAAATACAATTTTGTGAGCTCAGAAAGTATTATTATCTGTATTTTATATGTTTATCCTTGCATCATGTAAAACATTTCATGGTTCTAGGTTCATGGTAAAATTTAAGGCTAAAAATGCGTTAAGAGGGACCATAGACATACTTATTTGATGTCAATTTCAACTTTAAATGTCCACGCGTTCCTATGTACTGATTTTTTTTCTATTGAGGAACGGAACCATTATAATAATTTGTTTCCGTTTTTGCGGCACAAGAGATCAGTAGATTAAATTAACGAAATAAATCAAAATAAGCACCCTGATAAAGTAGATAAAAAGTAAATGTGTGTATACTTTCATTTATTTTGTTAACTGCCACGAGTCAACATAACACACAAGAAAGACCTGTGACTGTTACGGTAAACCGGCTATACCTACAGGTTCATTTAGCGACGGGGCGACGTAAATCTATGCTACGTCCGGTGTAGATTCATTCTGACACGACGTATGGATATAGAGCTATAGATTCATTCAATCGATATAGGCACTGTCGAGCAGATTTAATTAGAAATTGCCATTAATTTGACATTTATGAGGGAAACATTACATCGACGTTATTACACTATACTTGTGAGAGCTGGGTTGTTTATAGTAAATAAAACTAAATGTTCGAAAAAACCGATATGGTTCTGAGGCAGAATACGCCACCATGTCTCTTTCCATGGGTGTTGTTAAAAGAGAGTATACCTACATATAGTGTCCGGTTGGATCAATATGTTTGTCCCTTATTACGTGTTAGTGGGACTGAATTATGGATGGGTTCATAATGTAGGCATATGAGACGACTTTGCCTATTTCTATATGTTACATTGATTAATCTCTGGTACTTTACTCTAAAAAGATTATTGAGAGGAAGTCTCGATTTACACATCTTACTTTACTAAATGTTTTTGAAGTTTGATAAATGGATGATTGTGATTATTTTACGCAAAATCGGTTAAATGGATTTAAATGAATTCCGGCACACATATAATTGTGATATACATGTAACCACGGCCAATGCAACCTGAGAAACGACAAGCAATGTAAAGGCATGGAATAAACTTCCGATTTTGTAATTTTATTATAAGACCAAACCTTTATCCCAGCAGCTGTTAATATTACAAGTCCATTACCAGATCATGGTAGCACAACCCTTCTCCCTAAAGGAGAGGCAGGTTGTAATAAGACCTTAGTTCAATCTATTGAACGTAATGTCTTATTACAGTTGAGCCTCAGTTTTCTTACAAACTTAAAAACAAATCCCTGCTACATTACTACGACTAAATAACGCCTTGTTCAGCAAACAATTCAAGTGCGTATTTAACAACATGGCTTTTGAGAATATAACCCTTTACTATTCAAATAAAATCCAACAGTAGGCAATAAGGCCACACTTAATGTCTACGGTTCAAATAACGAACAGTCTTTATGGCCGAGTAGAATGGTATAGAATTTAAATATAATGGTTTTGGGCGATGTGCGAGAATGTGGGTAGATTTATATGTATACTAAGCTAATAAAAAGATTGATGATTGAAATGGCAAAATTACACATTCAAAGGTTTATTATTAGCAGTCATTATGTACATTCTTTTTTCTATATTTATCGTGGCTACACTTACGTAATACAGGGGACAAAACAGACAGAAGGCACACGAAACACACAGATGAGCAATTTTATCATGAGCAGTCCCACTGCTATCATCATTATGAATACACAGCATAATAAATGCGGTTCAACCTTTTTTATTGATAAAACCCAGGTTACCAGCCAGGAACCGCGAGGGGGTGACGTCCGCGTGTGTCTGGACGCCACCTTTTGATAGGTTTCCAGCAGGTGGTGCCCGCATTGTGCGGGCAGGCGCTAGGAGGGGTCCGGATGTCCCAATAAAGCGTTTCCCGGATTCCGCCTATTTTAAGAGCAGAATGGCACATTGTGTGGTTTTAGTCGGTTCTATCCGACACCGAAAACCCCGGTGGGATGACGGCCCGAGGGGGTTTCCACACGAAAAAAAAAAAGGATACCAGCCAGGATGTAGAAGCTTTTAAGTATACATCAGGCCCATTTAGAGCCCGATAGAACCAACCATGGAGCTCTTTGCCCTTCTATACCTCCTTGCGGTCGTTAGTACTAAGTACTACAGTACGGACACCTGTAGGTGAGAGAGTTCTGTCTAGCCAGAGCGAGCGAAGTAAGTCCGTTGTCCATTGCTACAATGTTGCGATGCACTCCCACTTCAGTGTTGAGAAAAGATTCTGTAAGGTTGTATATCTCGCGGTTGTGTAATGTCTTAATGTATAAAAGACCACGACCTCCAAACTTTCCTCATTACCGATGAACATGGATGGTGCATTCGAAACGCAGTGAGCAATGTACGGACTCTTCTATTATAATTATTATTATTTTCTTAATTTAAATTACCCAACGTATAAATTACATTTATGAATATTAAAATATAAAAATAATAATGTCCCACCGGCATCGGCTACAGGAACCAACGTGCTGGTGGTTAGGGTTCCAGAGACAGGAACCTCCTCACAATACGTACCGATGCGATGTAAAATTTATTTCCCTTAAAAGGTGTCTCAACCGAGAGTCTTCTTTAAAGAAAATCTGCTCAGCAGTATGAAAATCATCAGCTCTTTTCTAATCGTTGGAGGGATTTTTGAATCGGTGGTAAAATTTTGATATTTATTTGTTCTAATAAAATTATTTCTTGTGATAATCCTCTAACATTATGTAAATTTGCTAAAAGCGGCTTAAAAGAATAAAAAGTGTCATCTCATTATCGAGGCGTAGCACGTCTACAGCCAAAAAAACCTTGTTATACGCTAATAAATAGTGGGGTGACCAAACTGTCCTAAAACGTAAAAAGTAATGTGCTTAGGGTGCATACAATTTGGGGGTTCCTTAGGAATTTAGTTAGGAAACGCTGATTTGATTGATACTAAAAGATCATGAGATAAATGGGGGTGCTTATAAATTGGCTACGTGGGGTGTAGGTACTTCAATCGCCCTTTTGTAGTGGGATCCTAGAGGGATTTGATTCTATAGCACAGAAGCTTTGAGATATACCTAAAGTTATAAAAAAAAAATTAGAAATTCATTATTTTTCTTGAAATACAAGGAATCTTATCGTTTGCTATACAAAATTAATTAAAAAAATGTATATTTCATGACTCACCTCTAGATGGGTCATATTCAATTTAGGTGATGTCAAATCACATATGATGTCTAAGATTAAGACGCTTCCACTCAGTTCCATGAAGCATCCCTTCTAGGGTATACCCAGGTCCCTTGCAATAGACCCACTTGTGACGGAACACCGTTTGGTTTTAGTCGGTTCGAGTCCGACATACCACTTTACCGTCAGCTCCGGTGAGGTGATGACCCGTGGGTTACCATACGAAAGAAAAAGACGCTTTCACTAATTTCCACCTACTACTACCACAATTGGCTTGACATAATAAGTATTATAGAAGTTATGAGGGAACAGACACATACCATAAAAAGACAAAAAAAAACTACTTGTTGGGTGAAAACCAACTGCCCTGTCTGTATTGGTAAGTCAGTAATGACTTGCGTTACTCACTGCGTAAAGTGCGTATGCGTATGCGTGGCTAGATATAGTATACGCAAGTTTCTGTTATATTACTTAAGTATTGTTCATTAGCTTATCCTGTCATCTACAGTCATTCGCACGATCTCCGCATAATCGTAATGTCTGAATCTCGTGACTGCGAGGTTGCCAACCTATCAACACTTTTCTTATCACAATTACGCAATGGTTACAAAATACCTACTAATGGTAGAGCTTTAGAGCAGAGATGCTTAGGCACGAATGGGCTGGATCAACCGATGCAATACCACGGCCTCACAGAAAACTTGTTTTGCATTTCCCCGAATTTAGTGAAGTTCCTGGTGGCCCAACTACCCCTCTCCTCTTTCCTCTCCCCTCATCCCGCCTTTTATAATTCCCATCTCCCCATGGCAAGCACTTGCGACACTTGGGTTGCAGGTGTCCTTAGACGACAGTTGTCACTGACCTTCAGGTGAGCCGTCTGTTCGGCTGTCCCCCGATGTAATACATATCAAAGAAAAGATAAGTCTTTGGGGACTGCCGATAGAAGTGAAAACTAAGTAACTTGTGAAATGCATCGTCGAGATTATACACAGTACACATGTACTTGAAAGCATATATACAGCTCATGGGAAGCGTGCGGTGACGATGACGCGAGTTCCATGATTTTTATTCACCAAAAAAGTGATCATTGCGCCTGAAGAAGTTTTCACTTCAATTGCTTAAATCGGCAATAAAAAGTCAGGATTAGTGAACAGTATATATAGTGAATCTAATTAAAGGAAGTATCGCGTCACCGAAGCTAACCGAGAGTGAAGTGATATGCTGGATCTGCCGGCTAAAATCTCATGGTGTACCTACACTAATGGGTATGTTGCAAGATTCCGGAAACCTCAAGAACGAAGCCTCCGGAAAACCCTGCAGACCTTGAATCGGTGTATTACCTAACTCAGAGGTTGCCAATTTTAGATTATATAGAGACATGCACGAGCACTTCCGGCAGCTTGCTCCAAAGCTGGTCGCCGCTGCATCCGCCCTTGGGCGACTTTTGCCCAACTTGGGTGGACCCAGCGTCGCAACAAGAAAGCTGTACACGGGGGTTGTCCGGTCAATGGCACTATAAGGTGCACCGGTGTGGGCGGAAGCTCTGACCGCCCAGAATAGGGCACGCCTCTGGCGCCCTCAGAGGGTCATGGCGGTTAGAGCCATACGCGGTTACCGCACCGTGTTGACGGAGGCGGCGTGCGCGTTTGCCGGAACTCCCCCGTGGGACTTGGAGGCAGAAGTGCTCGCCGAAGTATATCGGCGGACGACTGATTTCCGGGCGGGTAGTGGCAATCGACCCCCGCCCGAAGAGGTTTCCCCCGCACGGGACCCTTTCTTTCCGACTGACGCAGGTTCTTTCCGGGCACGGTTGCTTCGGAAAGTACCTGCACTCAGTCGCTAGGAGAGAATTGAGTCCCGTCTGTCACCACTGCGACTGTAGTGAGGACTCGGCCCAGCATACGCTCGCGGATTGCCCCACTTGGGCAACGCAGCGTCGGGCCCTCACTTCAGTCATTGGAGAGGATCTGTCACTGCCGGCCCTCATACGCTCCGTGGTCGGCAGTGACAGGAATTTTACCGCGGTCGCAGCCTTCTGTGAGGAGGTCATCTCACAGAAGGAGGCGGCGGAGCGGGCCCGGGAGGATAATCTCCACTCGGACCCAATTCGCCGCCGGCGAACCGGGCGGCGGAGCCGCGCTTACCAGCGCCTCATGCCGCCCTGAGTGTGGCTGCGGGTGGTCGGGACGGGTTTTCCCCTCCATCCGCCATATAGCTAGCCGCGAGGGGGTGACGTCCGCGTGTGTCTGGACGCCGCCTTATTGATAGGTTACCCGCAGGTGGTGCCCGCATAGTGCGGGCAGGCGCTAGGAGGGGTCCGGATGTCTTAATAAAGCTGTTCCCGGATTCCTCCTATTTTAAGCGCAGTATTATAGGCACACCGTGTGGTTTTAGTCGGTTCGATTCCAACACACCGTTCCACCGAAAACCCGGGTGGAATGACGGCCCGACGGGGTTTCCACACGAAAATATATATATATACATATGTACATATATATATGTATATATATATAGACATGGACTATGGTCACTTGGTAGTGACTAGCGCCGCCCCATAAACACCTGTATCTTAGTAGCAGCTAGTGCGTTGTCACCCTTTGAAGTAGGAGTACGCTCTTCTCTTATTTGGAGGACGTTTTTTAAAATAATATGGCTGTCGTGCCGTGCATGTAACTTTAATTTAAATGCACAAAAAGACATTAAGTCGAATTGAGAACCTTTTTATAATAATATTTAAAAAGAAGATGTATTTACTTTCTTCTATATATTGCACTGTTTACTTAAGGAAGCTAAAAATTATATTAAATTTTCTTTAGTTGAATTTGCTCACAATTGTTTTCATTGTAAAAAAACGGATATATGTATAGATATTGTCAAAAAACTTTTTTATGACCATTTTTTTAAGAGTTCGAGCGAGTTGGCTAAGTAGAAATTCGAAAGGAGCACATCAAAATCTTATAATAAATAAAAAATATTTCCTTAGTAAACTTACTGAGCTAATGATGAAAGAATAGTGAGATTGCAAATCGTCTCATTCTCACGTTTATTCGAGAAAATGGGTGAACAATGGTGCCGTATGTCGTAGTCTTCTTGAAATTAAGTGAACACGATTTCTTGACATCGTTTCGTTTCTCGCGACGACATTTTTATTGTGCATTGTGGTGTTCATGTGAATCAGTTAAGCACTGTCTGGAGAATATAAGGTTTTCTTGTGCTTGGTTATATTAGTTTTATGTAGTTATATTTACATTCTCTATACTAATATAATAACGCTGTATAGTCTCTATTTGCTTGTTCATACAAACTAAAAACTCTGAAACTAACAATCAGATTTGAATGATTATTTCTGTATTGGATAGAGTTAATAAATAATATAAGCTATATAAACCTTGTTGCCACATTTAGAAGCTGAGCAGTGACCGTAAACGAGGGTAAAACTGAGAACAATTAGTAGTATATATGTACATATATCATTAGTGGTAACTCTTATTAGTCAAATAGTAATTACTATTATAACCAGTTCTATCCCAATCTTTAAACATTAGAACTGTCTACAATACGTCTCAATCATGAAACAAGTTTAAACGTTGTCTTCAGTGTGTCATTCGGTACCGTCGTGGCTGGACGACTTACTCCTTGAGAAAGGTCTCCTGTCGAGACAGAAACTAGTCGGGCATCCCCGAAACACACACGCGAGTAAAACCGTACATTTAAATAAATAAAAAAAGTTTAAAATTTATTTGTTTTGTTACACTAAATTCAAGAGTTAACATTATTTGGCCTTAGTTCTCGAAGATGATTAACTCTTCTCTCTAACCTCTTCTTTATCCAAATAGATCAAATAATTTCCTCATCATCATCACCGCAGTCCACTGCAGGACATAGGCCTCTCCCATTGCACGACACTTCGATCGATTGCGGCTTCTAGCATCCACCTCTAAACCTTTTTTTTTTTCATTTTCTACGGTAACTAATCTATTTAACAGTCTAATAATGTACTTAAAAATTAAATAAAATTCATCTTTAAGGGCTGAATACCTACCCACTCATAATTAAGTTAAGTTATTTAAGTAAGTATTCCTTCAAGTATCAGCACAGAAACATGAGAAACAAATATCTTAATAGCTTTAGAAAGTATATGAAAATAACATAACATATGTTAAATACTGTTGTTTTTAATAATTAATAAAATAAATTAATCTATTTAACACATCCTCAATACTCTTCATCCACTTGCCATTGAGATAATTAAGTCAATGCCTGCTATCGTCATAGCGAGACGTTTTTTTGACTGTTTTTCCTCAATAAATACCCTATCTATAACTTCACCTGAAGAAGAAAGATTAACTTTAATATGACTGACAGTTCTTTAAATGTATGTGTGTGTGTATGTGTGTTGTTGTGTGTTGTGTGTTTAAACCAACCAAGAAACAAAACAACTCAGCTTTGCTTTATTATTACAACCGTTGACTGTTGTCGATTTTAACAAGCTTTTTATGACCGAGATGTTTCTGATTGATTGACATAAACACAAGTATTAAATCAAATTTTAGTAAATATCTTGACTACAGAAACCACCACACATGGACACCTCCAAGTCACGAGCTGTAAGTGCACTGAAGGCCATGAAGGGCGATGAGGGGGCGGGAAGAAGATGGGCGATGAGGGGAGAGGTTTGGGCCTCTGGTACCCTCACTCACTCGATAAATATAATGCAAGCATTTTTTGACAACCGCTTTTTACTGATGGCATGTTCCGAGACTGATTTACACATATGTATATACGTTCAGAAACTTTATAATGATATCAATTTATTTAAACCTATTTTTGTGCCAATTTATATCCTACCACCTAAGACATCCTGCTTACCCCTTGGTAAGCGGAGGGAATAGGCTTGCTACCTATTACGTATACATCTAGTCGATCTACGGGTATTAACAATCAATCATTTAAACGTTTTTAAATAGACAGCTTAAAAGGATTTGCACTAGAAACATTTGCGATGTGTGTCAAGTGTAATGGAGCGAGGATATCTACTCTATAAATACATATCTGATACATTAAAACCCTACCTACATGATGTCATCACAACTAAGGTTCTAAACACGGACTGAACTAAGACCCTTAATTAAACAATATTATATTATATACATATAAATCTGTGTAACGAATAAGCTATTATACTCACAGACCTGTCAATTATCTTAACTACTTAGTCTTGCCATAAATATTGTTAGAAGGATTTTTTTTTTCTCTCCATTTGCTTTAATACAGTCCTTTACACGTTGAGGCCAATTTATCAATTGGAACACGCAATCTCCATTTGAAAATTCTTCACAGCCAATCTTAAGGATTCTTTAAGGACTCAAAATGATCATGGTGTTTATAGCATAAAATACTTTCTAAACTTACAATCAGGATTCTCCACTTAAAATCAGGTGTCCCGTCTGTTCGTCCGTCCCCAAATAGTGCAGTGCCTGGATGACCCTTACTACATAAATGGGATTAAGTGTAAGTGAGTATGTTAGTGATTCTTTATTGTTTCTTTCTGGCAACAACAAAATATTTCAACATTTTAAGTCTCAAGTAAGATCGCCAAACCTCCATCAAAGAGTAATATACCACCAGTTCTATAAAAAAAAACTATTTCTATTAATATATTTTGACTATTTATTTGAAAAAATATGTATGTACTTACACAATAAATTGCCTTTATTAACCCTTTTTGTGTTGCAAACTTTGTGCGGTTTTGTTGTTACACTACATTTGAGTTTGTGTCAAAGGATCGGTAGGTACTGATCCAGAATACTGGTTTCATAATGCTTTATATATGTATATGACATGGTCCTATTTTAACGGGTAGTACTTGGATGAGGTATAAGCACAAGATTTATCAGGTTATTGAACTCTTTAAGGTAACACAAATTAAATTTATGAACTAAGATGACTTCTGTTCAAATTCAATGGTGGATCTACTTTATTTCAATTATTACGCTCTCTGAATAATGTTTGTCACTAAATTAAGTCATCTGTTTGTTTACATTACCTCAAAATATAACATTTATGCAGAAATAAATGATTTATTTCACTTCTGTTTGCCATAAACAGGTTTAACACCATCTAATTCCTCCATTTGTAATACGAAAATAACCTGAACTCCCTGGCGAAGAACACCTTTTGAAAACTGAAATCCTTTGAGGTTTGGGTTTAAAAAGTATAAGCATAAATAGGGTGGAAATGGGGAAAGGGGGGTGGAAATGTAAAGCACCATTACAGCCATCGCACACTAGTGATTACTTAATTTAGTTTAGTTTAGTCTCTATCGTAATATAAAATATATAATAGTAAAATCTAAAAACTATTATTTTATTTATTTAAAATTTCATAACTAAACTTTGCCGTTCATTAAATGATTATTTGATTCCTGTAAATCGATTTTCTGATCGCAAAATATAATTTTGTTATATTTAAAATGTATTTTTTATGTAATATTTATAAAGCAACAAATTTATGATATTTTCCTTTACCTGTGCTCCGAAAGATTGGATCATGCTAAGGTTGGTAAGCATTGTTCTAGCTGAATGGGAATTGTCCTAAAATATATACATATTTCCTGTGACATGCTTAAATGTAAGAGTTATATTACCGTACCGTTGGATTGCGTTAACTATAGAGCTTGCTTTATTCACAGATTTAAGAGATCTTAAATTTGATACCTTCACGTGTTCCGGAGTCAAAGGATCCTGACTAAAAAGCAGACAGACGGACAACTAAGTCACCTTAAAGAGAAACCCTTAAAATAAGTGTAGTGTTTTAGTCTCTTGTTTTATGTGAGTGTACAATCTCCTTCCTTCAAAGGTAGCCATTGAAAATATTTCTACAACATCTGCGGTAGTTAAATCATTTATTTGATCAACTAATGATAATATGTTTTGTTGTTGAGGAACCGGATCTCGCTCCTGACATTGGGAAGGTGAACGGCTATGTCATATCTGTCGACTGACTGATAATTTACAACCTCTAAGTGTAGGTAGTTATTTTTAATACAAATGACTAAAACTATAGGTCATGGTGCCAATACAACAGGATACAGGTCTTAAGATAAAGTCTTATCAACAACAGGCACTCTCCTAGGGCCCGCTCGTGGGCACCCTCTCAGCCAACCTTCAAAATAGACACCGCGTCGCCCTACCGCGGTTGGTCATTGTTGGGTAAATCTTGAAATATATTTTTTTAAACTGTGTAAGCTTTAAATACGTCTATTAATATATGAAGAAATGTCAAATAATTGGTGGAAAATGCATAATAATTTGAAAATGAGTATAAATGTTGCTCATTTCACAATGAAAATGTTTTATCCGATTTTATGAACGAAGAAACAAAAGGCAAAAAAATCTTAATATAAATATTTTAAGCTTTAACATACATGCCTTCACGCCTATGTCTCCGAAAGGGTAGGCAGAGGCGTAATTAACGCACACATTTTGCTGATAATAATTTAGTCCCATTTACGTAACAGGGGACAAGCCTATTGACCTCATCCGGGCACTTTTGGGAATAATATGGCAGGATAGAAAGGGAAGAAAAGGGAAATGGCTTATGTAGATGGATTGGGGAGTATAAGTATAGCTTAGGCAAGTCAGGGTGGCACACTTATACTCGTAATTCTGATTCTTGTAAGTATGTAGTGAGACCGTTAAAAAATATCAACATTCACAAGGGTTGTGTTGTACTTTTCTAAGATTTGGCAAAGGGGAGCCCGTACACCGGCATTCGTTCTCTGCTTAGCAGTATAGAACAGCCGGGGTACATGTCAATCACGCTTCAATACAGTTCTAGGACCACATAACACAAATGATTTGGTACTGTCATTACAATCAAACTTAATATGACATATTTGATAAAATGATAAGCTTCCTTGTACTCTTCTAGTAGGTATTGGTACTGAAATTTCCAACGGTGAAATTTGAAGATTTTTTTCAAAAATTTCCCAAATGAAAAATCATACAATAAACTAAAAATAATCCGTCTATCAACGAATAATCAGTGTAATCAATCTCTAGAACAAGGGCTAACAAATAAAACAGTTAGTTAGTAGACGTCAACTAAATGTCAAAAATTACGTCATGTATGTAGGTTTAATTTTTCCGTCATGCGCGAAGCACTTTATAGGTCATTGACATCGCCTTTCCATTCGTCTACACCAATGTTTGTTGTATTTGGAAGTAGTCAATTTATATTAGCTCTACAAATACCAATCAGTTTTAGAAAGCTCGCTATTATGACCATAAAGGCTTAACACGCTTCAGTGTGGTCCTTTTGTACAATTTGTTAGAATGATTTTAATATGGTTTACTTTGTATTTTGGGAAGTTAAAAGGCTTTTCACACCTAAATATATACACTCACGCCTATATCCCCCTAAGGTGTAGGCAGAGGCGTTTCAGACGCCTTTTTTGTCACCCATTTTTTTTTTAATCCCGCATTAGGATAAATATCCTGTGTCGCGGGGTACTTTACAAACATTCAAACAACGGACACAAAGAACACCCAGACTCATTACAACAATTTGAGGATTAGACAAAGTGTTGTCCCGTGCGGGGATCGAACCCACAACACTCGCTCACTTAAACCGCTACGCCATCCGTGCAGTCAAATTTCAATTTAGTCTTACTTACATAATAGGGGCAAGCCTATTGCAGTCATCCGGGCACTGTATGACTGTAAATATTCTGTCCGATAGCACAGATGGGGGAGGGGGGCTATTCCACTCCACCGAGAAGCAAACAACATTTTTATAAAAAAATCCCGAGCGTCCTTAGCTTTCAATTTAATAAAAAAAAATAAACATTTGAAAAATACCAAGAATTAGGTACTTTCTATATTTTGTAAAGTGGTTCTCGAGAAGTTTATAGTCCAGTTATCAACCGACTTCAAAAAGGAGGAAGTTCTCATTTCAACTGTATGTTTTTTTTTTATATTTGTTACCTCATAACTTTGGACTGCGAGAACCGATTTCGACGATTTTTTTTTTATTGAAAGTTGGAGCTTCCCGTGTCCCCTTCAAATCCAGGTCCAGTTCTGACATTGCCATCATTTTCCTCCATGAAAACCATAGCTCATTCGACTATATCTGCTCCTCGACTTCAAACCCTTTAGCTACTTAGAAATAGAAATATCTTGTTTAATGACGTCATACTTGTTACATCACTTTGATTACTTTATTTTCTATCGCATCCATTAACAAACAATAAAATGTGTACACGTATAAATATCATATTTAAAGGTGTATTCAGAATGTTTGTTATGTGTATGTTGTTTCTGTTTCACGTCCTAAGGCCGTAACAGTATACCATAATATAGAGTGAAACCCTTAAATTATAAACACCTTCCTACTCTTCAGAACACTCAACTGCCACTACAGGATAGGCTTAGTATACTGGGTATGGACATCTGTCGGGATCTCAATCCGCGTGATTACATCGAGAGCGTCACTAAGGCGGCCTCGCGGAAGCTCGGTGTATTGAACAAGGTGAGACGGTTCTTCTCGCCCGAGCATCTGTGTCTCATCTTGAATCATCTGCGTGGAGTACTGCTCTCATCTTTGGGATAGCTATGCGCAGTATCTGCTTGACGCTCTCGATCGTTTGCAGCGACGCGCAGTCCGTATTATAGACTGTCCTGAGGTCACCCAGTCTCTTGAGCCCCTGCAGTTGCGAAGAGATGTCGCCTCTATGGCAGTTCTCTATCGCCTACATCACGGGGAGTGTTCTGACGAGCTCTTTCAAATGGTCCCACCTTCTCCCTTCCTCTACAGGACTACACGTGCTGGCCTGAGGAGTTACCGTTTGCGAGTCGAAGGTATGCGATCACGAACGAAACGGTTTGGCTCTTCTTTCCTGTGCCGATCAGTGAAAGCCTGGAATTCCCTACCAGCGCACGTATTTCCTTCCCAATTTGATCTCGGGTCTTTTAAGCGGGGCGTGAAAAAGCATCTCACCAGGCCGCCATAGTGTGGGTCACCATGCTGCATTGACTAGACATGCAATGAGGATGGTGACCACCACTCTTGGACTCCATTTATTGCTTACCATCAGGCAAAGTGGAGTCATTATGGTAGGCTTACAAATAAAATATAAAAAAAAAAATACAGTCGGGTTTTATATATATATTTTTTAATTTCATTTGTTTCTTAGAGTTTGACGTCATATTAAACATATGTCGTCGCTTGATATACACACACATATACTCGTACACTGCTGCTATACACTCTTAAATATTAATAATACAACTTCTCATGTGACTACCTACTACTTATTACGTCAGACTCACTCATTTCTTGTGACGCGACGTGTCTTGGTAACCGGCGCGGGCGTCGCGTGTACTACATCCGTAAGTAAATATGCTCATGCTTTCTTCCCGTTCAAGGTAGGCAGAGAAGATAAAACGTCATTTGCCACGATCCTGATATACAGCTCACATCCCTTCCACATTCATCCCTTTCATACGCTAGCCGGTTACGGGTGCTGATTATGCATATATTACATTCCTTTTTCATCGTACTAAAGAAACAATACGTTTAATAAGGAATGTTAAATGTTAAATATCTAACTTTATCAATTTTACCAAGGAAGAAAAAAATATTTAAAATATTTAAATGAAAATTATTATAAAATAGAAAGGACTAGATGGCGGCTTTCTATTATGAAAATGGGACTAAATTATAATTGGCAAAATGTGGGTGTTACTTTCGCCTCTGCTTACCCTTCGAGGATACAGGCGTGAGTGTATGTATGTACGATTGCGTCACTACGAGTCATAAAACTTGACATTCTAATGTATGAAGGACAGACGTCTAAGTCGCATTATAGACTAAATAAAAACTTTAGTAACGTTAAATATATTTACAAAAACAATTGTATTGTAGCAATAAGAAAATGGACTTACCGGCGACGACTAACAGAAGCGTAACCGCGAGCCAGGCATGCGGCGCGACGCCGCGCGGGGGCGGCACCCTCCCCGTCATTGGCCGAGAGCTGGGGGCGGTTTAGCTATAACAACACAGCCTTAACCCCCGAAGGCTTCTTACTCCAATTTCACTCACTCACACACAACAAACTTGTCAATTTTCACTTTTTATTTATTGACAGATTTCTCCCGCGGCTTTTTTGACATTGACGTTTATTTTTTTTAACGCGCGGTGCAGTTAGCTCGCAGGCAGCGCGCTCCACAGACTGTTCACAATCACTGTACTTTCACTAGCGCTACGGCATTGAATGCGTGAAATTACGTTATTTGTTTACTTTCACTTTATCAGTCACATTCGAGATGAGCTTGTACACTTACTAACTATTTATTGTCGTACAGTCTTTGCTTTAAATTGGCTATGGTTTGGGTCAAACTAAAAATGGTTTCTGTAGAAATATAATTAGAGATTATTTTCAAGCAGGCGTGCGACTCCTGATATATTTATTTACATATAATATAAATGTTTGAATTGAGTTTGTATAAAAACAAATATTGGCCGGACTATTATTGCAAGAAAATCCAAAACAAAAGTTTTTAGAATTTGTGTCTGTTTGTATGTATGTTTGTACAGGAATTGAATGCAGTTTTCATAGATCTACTAAAAGTCTAACTAAATATAGGCCACATTTTACCACGTCCTTCTACGGGACGAAGTAGCGGGCAAAAGTTTAAAACAAGCATCAACTTTTACATTTTATTTTATTATATGGTTTGTTAGTTATCTTTGTTTTACAGCATTGGAAATATAATATAAAGTTAGTTATTATAAAATAACTTCTATAAATATATCACAAGTCCAGGACATAATATCAAAGCATCGCGTTGTCACACAGAACAAGGAATTTTGCGCACCGCGGTACACCGCGCCCTGTCTAATATTTGCGACGCGGCTCCTTACTCAGTGTGATTGAATAGGGATTACTTAAACAAACTGGTGCGTAGGTTGTAACTAAGAAGTGTTATATGTTTACAAAATATTCGAGTAGTCTTGGTCGTCTTAGGCTATTAATTAAAATTAATTATTTTGTTATTATTGTAACAATCGGGCCGGTAATGAATATAAGTAATTCATGTCAGTAATACATTTATACAAATCTCGAGAATACTTTATCAAAATGTAGCTATTATACAGTTTTATAATTCAGATTAGATGTCTCAGAATGAAACGGATGTCATCTCTTCTCGTGGGTGTAGTAAAAAGCGTCTTAGTTATTGGACTGTTATCTATTAGACAGTATATGTACAGTCATACAGTATTCGAATAGTGGCAATAGACTTGCCCTCTATTAATTAAGTGGGACTAAGTAGTATAGTCTATGTATGATGACTATACAGTTTCTAATGTATAGTCTACGGTATGACTTTTTTTTTTATACTATAGGGGCACAGACGGGTCACCTGATGGTAAGTGACACCGCTGTCCATTTACACTTGCAAGTCAATAGTCGCAAGTGCGCTGCCCGCCTTTGAGGGTGATGAGGGATGGAGGATGTAAGGAGCGGAAAGAAGAGAGGAGGGATGAGGAGATGGGAAAGAGGAGAAAGGAGATGAGGGAGAGGTTAGGGAGGAGAGAGAAGTGGGCCTCCGGAAACCTCACTCAATTCGGGGAAATGCAACGCAAGCGTTACTTCACAACCGGTTTTCTGTGAGGCCGTGGTATCGCACCGGTCGAGCCGGCCCATTCGCGCCTAAGCATGGCTCTACCACTACACAAACTGTGTGTGATGACTGTTATTATTATTGCAGTTTGCTATTATTATTCATGTTAATGGCTATTTCTTTGTTGTATATTATTAAATAATTTTATAAATCATTGTAAATAAAATAAAAGTGTTAAGATAATTTTGTAAATTACTTTTTTTTATTTTTCTTCTAGAAACTTCGTTCCTATCTGGTGTCCCACGACACCACACAACTTTTTTATTAGGTATCTTATAATTCAAGTCTCACATAAAATAACTACTAAAAGTAATTTAATCTGTAAATGCTACATACTTTTCAAAGCGGAGGCCTTCTGACTAGGAAGCTAGTAAAATGCCAGCACAGATTAAAAATACGCAGTGTGGTAGCAAAGCATCTCCACTTTAACCACTAAATGTCTAAGTATGGGTGTTAAATGCACTTCTGATTACCCAGGGATGCGGGCGTGATAGTATGTATGTATAAATATATCTAAAGTATATGTTTTACATTTTATTTAATATCATTTTAATCGGCATGAATGGTAATATGAATATTAAGTGGTTAAATACTCACGTCATGCAAAAACTTTTGAGTTAACCTTAACCTTAAAACCGATACTAAGAAATTAAGCGAAATGTTTTTGAAGCGTTAAAAACTTTTGTATATATACGGGGTATCATTTGTAACGAGCGTTTATCCCTTTTTACAAGCTTTATTTAATTTACAATTTTTGTATGTATGAGTATGTATTATCTAGTCAAATTCAATTTGACCGACTTTCCGATAAAATTTCAGATATATGTATATTTACATACATATACATACGCTTACGCCAGGATCCCCTAAGTGGTAGGCAAAGGCCAAAAATTCATGCATACAAACAAACCCAGCCAACCAAAAAAGAATTTACCAGATCGCTTAATACATACAAGGTAGAATCATGCTGACACAAACATAAAAAATGCATATTTATTTAAATATACAGTTTTACACAAGTGTGTATTTCGAGGATGCCCGAATAGTTTCGGTGCATATTGCATCGTCGGTGCCGTCGCGGCTGAACGACTTACTCCTTGAAAAAGGTCTCCTGTCGAGACCGAAACTAGTCGGGCATCCCCGAAATACATACGTGAGTAAAACCGTATATTTAAATAAATATGAATCTAATTAACGAAAGTTTTTATTCTAAAATATAAAAAATGCAGACAAAATTGTGAACTTCTTCCATTGTGAAGTTGGTTAAAATGTCATTGTGTATTCTACAGCTATGTGTACTCTACAAAACCTTGTATATCTTCTGTTAATCGTAGGAGTTTGACCCTGTTATTAAAGCCGTGTAACTTCTGACCTATGACCCGAACCCACAACAGTATATTTAATGTTTTCATGTAAGTAAATCAATGTCGCTCTGTACTGTATAGTTAGAACTTTCCGACATTTACTGCCCACTTAACGAGTGAACATTTTAGTGTTCTCTTTGTATATAAAACGCTCAGCATTATAGACATTAATACATGATTTTTTTTTTTTTTTTTTTTTTATGCGATAGGGGGCAAACGAGCAGGCGGGTCACCTGATGGTAAGTGACTACCGCCGCCCATGGACACCCGCAACTCAAGAGTCACAAGTGCGTTGCCGGCCTTTTAGGTAGAGGTACGCTCTCTTCTTGAAGGTTTGAAGGTCGTATCGGTTCGGAAATACGGCAGGCGACAATTTGTTCCATAAGCTGGTTGTGCGAGGCAAAAAGCTTCTCGAGAAGCGCACAGTGGTGGAGTGCCAATCGTCCAGGTGATGGGGATGGATATTTTGTCGCGTAGGACGATGGCGGAAACCAGCAGCCGGTATAAGTCCGAACAATTCCTCTGAACACTCCCCATGATACAAGCGATAGAGGATGCAGAGTGAAGATACATCTCTACGCAACGCCAAGGTGTCAAGTCGATCAGAAATATCTTGGCAGTCGATGATGCGAGTCGCTCTCCGTTGAATGCGGTCAAGAGGCAGAAGTTGGTACTGGGGTGCACCTGCATAGAGATGAGAACAGTATTCCATGTGCGGCCGAACCTGCGCCTTATAAAGTTGCAGGCGGTGGGCCGGAGTAAAATACTGTCTCGATCTGTTTAGCACACCAAGCTTCTTCGAGGCTAATATGGCCTTACTCTCTAAGTGACCGCGAAACTGGACTTCGCTTGATATATCGACGCCAAGGATTCCGATACTGGCTGATGCAGTTAGGGAAGTGCTCTCAAATTGAGGTGATACGACCAATGGCATCTTTTTAGCGGTGAACGCGCAAACCTGTGTCTTCGTGGGGTTAAATTGGACTAGGTTAAGTCGACCCCAATCTGAAACTTTTGATAAAGAAGTTTCGATTTCAGACACAAGTTTGGATCGGCTTTCGATGACGTTTACCCGAGAAATGTTAGCGCGGCCGGTGTAAAGGGCATCACTCGTGCTATCGTCTGCATAGCAATGGATGCTGCTAATCTGCAGCATGTCGTTGATATGCAGAAGAAACAGCGTGGGTGATAGCACACAGCCTTGTGGGACACCAGAATTAACAGACTTGGAGTCGGAGCATGCACCGTCAACAACGACCTTGATGCTTCTGTCTGTAAGAAAACTGGTGAGCCAATTGCACAGTTTCTCGGGAAGCCCATAGGAAGGAAGCTTCGCAAGGAGCGCTTTGTGCCAGACCCGATCGAAGGCCTTCGCCACGTCCAAACTAACGGCCAACGCTTCCCCCTTGGTCTCGATCGCCTGTGCCCACCGGTGAGTCAAGTATACGAGAAGATCACCAGCTGAACGACCCTGACGGAAGCCGTATTGTCGATCATTGAGGAGCTGGTGGTCTTCTAAGTACCGGAGGAGCTGGCAGTTAACAATGGATTCCATTATCTTTGAGAACAAGGAGGTGATGGCTATGGGTCTGTAGTTGGACGGATCCGAGCGATCTCCTTTTTTAGGGATTGGGTGCACTAGAGCTGTCTTCCATGAGTTCGGGACTACGCCAAGAGAGTAAGAAAGCCGATAAAGGCGCGTTAAAACCGGTGCTAACTCTGGAGCACACGTCTTCAGCACGATAGGAGAGATTCTATCGGGCCCACTCGACTTATGAGCGTCGAGGGAAAGAAGCGCTTTACGCACTGCCCTTTGTGTAAACCGGACTTCCGGCATGCGGGCCTCGCACTGCGGTATGGTCGGCGGTGCGTTTCCCCCGTCGTCCAGGGTCGAGTTGAAGATTTAAACTTTTGGAAATGGGGTTGGGACTCCGGTAATCCCACTCAATCGGTTACACAATGTAAGCATTGTTTAACAGCCGGTTTTCTGTGCCATTCGTATCCTAAGCATGGCTCTACCACTGTAAGTGTTTTTTTCTATATACACTAAAACTCTTTAAAGGGCCTAATCTCTAGAACTTCCAGTCAGAACAAGAAAAAAAAAATATTAGTAAGAGGTATATATAAAAGGCTATAAAAATAGGTCACGCTGATTAGTTTATAAATATTAATATTTAAACTTTACTGAATAATTAACAAACTAAGTGTTCCCCGCAGTTCAACTTACATTTTTTTTTTATGTTAATGCTAATATAGCGTGACCTATTTTTATAGCCTTTTATATATACCTCTTACTAATATTTTTTTTTTCTTGTTCTGACTGGAAGTTCTAGAGATTAGGCCCTTTAAAGAGTTTTAGTGTATATAGAAAAAAACACTTACAGTGGTAGAGCCATGCTTAGGATACGAATGGCACAGAAAACCGGCTGTTAAACAATGCTTACATTGTGTAACCGATTGAGTGGGATTACCGGAGTCCCAACCCCATTTCCCCTTTCTTTGCATCTCTTTCCTCCCTTTACCCTACCCGAAAACGCGAACAGCACTCTTGTGACGCTTGAGTTGCAAGTGTTCTTGGGCGGCGGAAGTCACTTACCATCAGGTGACCCGTTTGCTCGTTTGTCTCCCTATGCCATATAAAATAAATAGGATAATTTATGTTTCTAATGAAAATCTGCGGCTCCAACACCACTTGCTAGTTATACCCAGGTTATGACAGAACGAATATTTGTAGTAAAATAAAAGTAAATAAAATGGATTAAAACTATTAGTAACTTTTGTTTTACTATTATAGTTGGGATGTGAATATTTATACAAAAAGTCAAGGTGACATCACGCTCAACTTTGTACGTACGAACTCAAGGTTAGGTCATTACGGACCAAACTAAAGTTTGAATGGAACGAGTTATAAAAATAAAAAACAATCGACCATAAAGCCGCCATAACTTTTTTTAATACATAGCTAGATACTGGCTCGCAGTATGGGTGCTTTAATACATTCAAATCTGTTCAGGCATTTAGCAGTGATGGTGAATAAAGAAACTAAATTATACTTACATAAAGCCTAAAATCATGAAACTTTTTTTAGGCAGCCTTATTTATTATTAATAAGGCTGCCTAAAACCTGCACTTGACCAAAACCCTACTGTTATATTACGATTTTTTTCTGAGGTGAAATGTTCTATGAAATGTTCTATATGCTATTTTAGATTATAATCTATCTCTGAGATAATTTCCCTGTGTTTGTCGCAATTTTGATATTTTGTTTTCAAAATACTTGTAAGTAATTTTTTTTTATAATTTATGTGGTTGATCGTGGAATACATGTGTATGTTTATAAAAACACAGGAATAAATAAAGTAACTAATATCTTATAACTTTATGTGAAATCACTATTCATTTGGGTTATTATATTTTTACTTTTAGGTAGAAAATGTAGATAGAATACGGAAGAACTCTAAACGGTTGAACGTTAAAACAGAACGCAGGAATGAAATTAATAACAAGATGTGACATCGTACTACATATGCAATCGTCAAACAATTCACTGTTATTATATGCAGTTTCATAATAAAAATATAAAATATTTACTTAAAAATACTAATTAATTGAATATTTAACTTTTACCAAACAATTAACTTTATCAGAAATTGTAAATATTTTATTATTAAGTAATTTATGCAAATGCCGTTTTTCAGTCTACCTCTTACCGTCTGTGTTTGAGAAAAACTAATATGAAGGGTCTTTATTAGAGCAACAGAAGCCAAAACAAGAGTTTTTTAAATTTTGTCTGTCTGTCTATCTATCTGTCAAAAACTACTACATGGAATTCATTGCAATTTTTACAGATGTGTTGCTAGTAATCTAATTTAAAATATAGGCTCAATTTTATCTGTTTGTTACCTTTACGGCTAAATGACTGAACCGATTTTGATGAAATTTGGTATGTACTAGAACTTTATTATCATGATTCAGGATCGTACTACGTCATTAGTAAAGTTGGTACGTAGTTCGACTTGTCTTCGCTAGATGGTATTGATATGTGTTTGTATGTAGAAGTCGCCACAGGTTTAATGATTATGATGATGTACCCCACACAACTCAACTACCGATTTTCCATTGGATGAGAATTGTCTCATGAATATATTCCACTTTAATTATGTCACCCGCATACATAGAGTTGTTTCCTCATTTAACCGGTTCATGATATAACTTTGGATATAAACTTTCACATTTGATTCGTAATTATAATAACAATATCTCTAATACTCATAACTAGCTTTACGTATTTAGAGTAAATAAATTACATTTTATAGAAATATACATTTATACACGTCTATATCTCCGAGGGGGTAACCAGAGGCCTCTACAATGCCTATTTTTTTCCAATCATAATTTAGTCCCATGTAGTTCCAATATTAGACAAGCTTATCGCCATCATCCAGTCACTGTACATATGTACATACATAAATTCTGTAACTGCATATATATATACTATCTGAAAGATAACAGTCGGATTATAAAATATGTTAAGATTAAATAGGCGTTGTCTGTTTTGCTCCTTTATATATATATATATATTGTCCGACATTGGATAACATAGGTTAAAAGAATTGTCTCTATTTTTAATATTTAAGCCAACAGTTCTAATTTTCGTCTAGTGTGGACGAGAATTGGGACAAAAAATAAGAAAAGTTTAAACACACACCGAAATTAAAACAAAAAATATGTATTTGAAAAGAAAACGAAAAATACATCAACAATACTGTTTAAAGTAAACCTTTGTGCAATATTTAAACAACACTAAGACTTGGACTTTACTCTCTCATTGTTTTATTTATTTATTAAATTAGTATTTTATTCGTGTGGGAGTATCGAAACCATACATTTTCCGAGATAATAATTGATGTTTAAAAAAACAAGAGAACCGCCTTCAATTCACTTTTCGAATTCTTTTAATTTTAAACACGTTCAACTTAAAAACTTATTTGTAATTTCAAATTAAAATGAGAGTATATTCATTTAAATGAAACAAAAAATTAAAAAAAAAGAAAATACGTAGAACATCCTTTTTTGAAATCATTAAAAAAGTAGCCTAAGTTCTATGCGATCCTGTAGTCTAGGTCTGTGCCAAATGTTCGCATTTAAAACAGTATTATCATCATCATCAGTGGCCTTTACATCTATTTCAAATGAATAATGCAGTGTGCGAATATCATAAACAAATACATAGAAAAATTAATATAGTAAAGTAATTACAAATTATACGTTCAAATTGTTATTCTGAGTCTGGGTGTTCTGTGTTCGTTGTTTGAATGTTTTTAAAGTCCCAGCGACACAGGTATTAATCCTAGTGCGGGAGTAGTCTTTAAATAAAAATTGATACGTGTACATAAAATATGTAATATACCTGTGCCTACTCCTTTAGAGGATGCAGGCGTGAGCGTAATTATGTTTGTATATAGATATACTAATCATAAAAATACAGATACACAAAATTACACTGAAGCATTGAATGTAGATAATTTTGCCAACGTGGGCGGTAGCAAAAGTACTGTATACATATGTATTTACAGTCTTCAGTTATCAGAAGATGCTGTTATTCAAATGAGCGTAATGACAACTTTAACAATATTTTGTGAGAGACAGTACAGTTTTATTTTAAACCCAGCTTGTTATTCTCGGTATTCTCAGCGCTTAATCTAGATCAACACCTACGTGATCTTACGGCTATAGTTTGAAGCTTCCCCAAATTGAGACCTTTCACTCTATCACTAACTAGCTGTCTCTATCAGGGTTGTATTATTAACTGACTAAAAAACTAAAAACAATAACAGTTTCATCTATGTATATCATGTACTAGTATCTCTGAATGTCCGGATTTTCTCAAAAGCTAATGATATGATTTTATAGACCAAATATAGTTATTAAAAAAAGCTATCATAAGCAATGTGAAGTGGACGTCTGTACTCAATCACGCCCGAATGGCTGAACAGATCTGGATGTAATTTGCATTACTTTGAATCCCAGAAAAAAAGTACGGTTTAAAATATCCATGCGAACAAGGTCGCGCTCAGCATATAGTATAATATAAATACATATACATGTATATGTTAAGGAGTATTTAAGATTTTTATGATATTTAGTGAAGGCTTTAAATATTAACCTTCGTACAAAGTTCACTTAATTACAACTAAACCATGACCACCACCCAAAATAACGGAGATGGAGAACTGGGTACTAATTTAATATTACTAAAGTTATTAATAAAATTGGGCCTCATCTCTTCCCGTGGGTATCATAAGAAGCGGCTGAGAGATTGGACTGTTATCTAACAGACAGTATACCTATAGGTATATATAACCATGCAGGTATATATAATGGCAGTAGACTTGCTCCTATTACATAAGTGGTACTAAATTTAAAAAGTACTGTAAAATAAGAACATTGTTTAATTATTTTAACATTTTTATTAACTTTATATAGCTTTCAAACTATATAAAAGTGTGTATGGCGGTATTTTTTTTTTACTTTAGTGGCTGTTATACATCATTCATACAAGTACAGCCAGTCAGTCTAAGCCAGCCATGAAGCTAGTTATTTGTTCGAAGACCTAGATCCCTTGGTGAATAGCTGACAAGAAACTCTAAGGACAATCTTTTAAAAAAATATCGCGATTTAAACCTGATTTAGTATTCTAGTGTTTAGTCTTCATCTAGTCTTTAGACCGAATGCTAGTTAAGATCGTCCTTCTCCCCACATATTATATTAATAGACACAAAATATTTCAGCAACGTAAATGGTTTCTCTATAAATAGCTTAACATCACTAAAATGATATAATTTTTAATTAAGCCTAAGTTGATCAGTTGACTGTAAACAGATAAGTTTATTGTATATACTGAGAATTCTATTCTGTTTCTGTATTGTGCCATTACTTCACTAAAATCCACTCCAGTGATTGTAAGGGGACGGGGACAGGCATCTAACGAAAACGAAATTGTTTCACAAACGTTTTATATTTTAGAACTAAATGTTAAAACAATGAACACGATTTGCAATGAACATTATGAAGTGAACGGTGTGTACAGCGCAATGAAAAACTTTGTCCATTTCGTTAAGAACATCTTTAGTAAAATGTGTTACAACGATATATTTACTGTTGTACCCACGGGTCATCACCTCACCGGAGCGGACGGTTACACTGAAGTGGTTATGTCCGAATTGAAACGACTAAAACCCCACGGTGTTACGTCAGGGTCTATTGAGTACACCTTAGAATGTAAGCTTCCAGGAACAATATACGTAAATAAATTATTTATTTACCATAGACAAATAGCAGTTTAAGACTACTTTACCTGGACATAAAATAAGACTTCTTATTGTTCATTTTTTATGGTTATATAATATATTTATTTTGTAGAATGTAATATAGTAAAGCTGAAGGGTTTCTGTTTGTTCGCACTAATCTTTAGAACTACCAATCGGATTTTAAAGTAATATTTTTGTATTGTATGAAGAACTTACAGAGGAGTAATAATTAGGAAGCTATAAACCATCACTCCACGACCTCTAGGAGGACCTAAATGAAGGTCAAACTTCGGAACTAAATTTACATTATCAACATTTAAAAAAAAAAAAGAGAAACGAAAGGAGGCTTCATTTTGACACAAACAAAAAGCTTTCTCAAAAGTACATAAAAACCTGCCTAAGCACAAGCTGGTTCGTACCTTCCTTCTTCATCAACATTAAATTAAAACCTAAAATACTTTATTAAAGTATTGTTTTTAATTAGAACCATAGATAACAACGGCTGTTGTTTGTTTACTAGTCACCAGATACCCAAGCAATAAAAAAAAGTTATGTCAAAATATATATTCGTAATTTAACTAAAAGCGAATGTAGTTCGTACGGTATTGTTACACTGTATTAGAAAACTTGTTCTTTATTTTATTTTTTTTAATGAATATGTAAGTGTGAATGCTCTTTCTTTTCTTTTCTAGTACCTACATAGCTACTGAATTCTATGCGTCTAAAAGCTGCAATATGGCGGATGTTGGAATACATGAAGTAAAAGGAAATCAAAATAAGTATTTTACAGTAAATTTGTTTGTAGCTTTAAATCTCACTTGTGCTATTTATTACTACTTATACTGTGTTCTTTATTTTTAAGTAGATAGTTGACAAATTCTTGCAACATTTAATATTTACATTTTTAAGGCCAAAACCGTTATACAATTGGCCCACCGGCCTCTTTCATTTCGTTTTATAACATATAATTATTTTAAAATGTCATAATAATTTATTAGAAATGTGTTAATTATGATACTATTAAGTAAATCTTATTAAAAATGTAATAACGAATGTACATTGACGTGTAAATATGGTTATACGTTTATTTCAATCGAATTCGTTGTCACCTACAAACTAGAATCAAATAAAAAAACTGATGTTATATTAACCCCATTCAAACTTTAACCCTAAACTAATCAACGAAACGTTATCCGAAAACCGCTAACAAATCACTGCACGAAAAAAATCAATTCTTTTGCCGTCGATTGCCGAATCGTCACCAAATTTTCAAATAAAGTACATGCAAGACGAATTTTTGAACGTCACCAGTTTATTTAAATAATAGATCTACGGTTTCAGAAGGTTTTTTTATGAAATATAGTGATTACTTTGTGTTGGTATATTTTCGATTTAGCGCAATACGCGCTGGCCGCGCCGCGGCTGAGTTAGTACTAAATGCTTGTGACGGCTTTACCCCTGTGTGGGAAATTCTCCAACGTTTCTGGGAGACAGATTACATGGCGCCTGGGGATTAAGATAAATTACACATTCTAAACATGTTTATTTTATAATTTTATATTTCCAAATGGTTTTTTATGGTATATGGCAAACAAACACACGGATCACCTTAAGGTAAGTAACTTCGTGCGCCCATGTAAACTTGTAACTCAAGAGTTGTTGGCCTTTGAGGGTTCTGGGTTAATCCTCCGGTAACCTCAAAACTCGTGAAACGCAACTCATTTTCACAGCATTGCTTCACAACCAGTTTTCTGTGCGGCTGATGTATTCAATCAAGCATGGCTAATAACTTTATTGTTTCCTCTCACATAGTGTACGATTATAGTTAATAAGAATTTGGTACAGCATAGAAGAGTCATCCGGATGTATTAATAAAGCTGTTCCCGGATCCCTCAAATTTTAAGCGCAGCATGATGCACCGTGTGGTTTTAGTTGGTTCGATTCCGACACACCGTTCCACCGAAAAGCCCGGTGTAAGGGGGTTTCCACACGTAAAAAAAACAATTGAGAACAGACAGTGGAATTTATAGTGAGAGGAGCTATTGAATATTCGCATTATTAATGAGTTTAGTGTTTGGATGTGTGTGTTTATATTTGCTCATCTACGGAAATTTACTGAATTAACTCTCCATAAATACAGGAAATTGAGCATGGATAGGAATTACTGGATTGTCAGATGTTACGTGCACCAATGTATGCACATTGAGACACTTTAGCTATAAAGTTATAGCTCTTTTACATTGGTATCGGGTAAGTTGGTAGATAGAGGTATTTTTATTTATGTTTTTGTACAAATATCCATTTAAAAACTACAGAGCTTCCCAAAGAAGGCAGTGGGCCATGGATTGCTGGTACTTTGACAAGTTTTTATATTTTAATCTACTAATTGCACGCGTAGGCTCGTATGTCAGTGATGAATGCTGTTTTTAAGCAACATTTAGGACGTACAGATAAAGGTCTTTAGTAGGAAAATGGAAAGATAGAAAGTCTCTCTGACCTCTTTCCACCCTTACCATAACCGTTGTGTACGTATCACTGCAAATAGTTAGACAATATGACAAAAACAAGCCAAAGCATGGTTCTCTCACATCAAAAAATGATTACTGATTTAGTTCAAAAACTGAATACCAAAATTTAATCCTCATTATATCACAAACGTGGGTAACTAGCTAAGTTACCGGTACGCTTAATAACTCCTTAAAACCAATTACCTCTTGACATTTCTTAGAACATTTTGTACATTACTTCTCACTCTAACTCTAGTTAGTCTTACACTTTTTTGTCTTTGATTTGTATATTCTGAATATCGTCAAAGTCGGTTCAAAAACCGTCTCATCCTGTTCAAAAATAATATTTTAAAACTAAATATTGTGTATTCTTAAAAATATACGAACTTATTAATATAGTGTTATAATATTTTAAATGTAACATGCCTACTTAATCTTCCTAGTCTGGCAACCCCTACCCTACTACACCGCCCTGCGTAACCGGCATTCGTAGACCCCGCCCGCCGCCACTACGTGATACATACTCCGTAGCACCAGCTTTTACTATATTTTATTAAGACGCCTCCACACTTTGGTCTGTTGACGAAAAATAATCATGTATTTAAATTTTTAAGGAGTCCAAAAACAACAATAAATTTTCGTTTAAAGGCTATTCTAAACCATATAGGCATTCTGTGAAAGTTGAAATTTGTTTAACGTAAATATACCTACTGTATTCTATTTAATAAACCCAACACGTGTATCACAGAGATTAACTCGTTTTAAAGTTTAAATATCGCAGATGTTTAATACACATGCAATGAAGCCTGTTTCCATAAATTGGTAGGAAGGGGGCGTATTAAACAAACACATATGTCGACTATAATTTAGTCCTACCTTACATACATAGGCGGCGGTTGTCACTACACACTACCATCAGGTGACCGGCCTGTTCGTGTGTCACCGATGAATATTATAGAAGGAAAAAATATTGCTTCTACGGAGCAGATTCGAACTAGGACTAAAATTATTACGTTTCTTACATACAGAGATACACCAGCGCATGTATAGAAGGGGTATACAGAAGCGTATCGAACTAATATCGTATTGAGTGGGTCTAATGAGGGTATTGGTTTATTTTTAACTATCGAATGAAAAGAGGAGTGTTCAACTCCATTATTTCTTCTTCTTTTTAAAAGACAACTCCCGCACTAGGATTCAGGTTCCTGTATCGCGGGGGACTTTACAAACATTCAAATAACGGACACATAGAACACCCAGGTTCAGAAAAACAATATGAGGATTACGTAAAGTGTTGTGGCGTGTGGGGATCGATCCCACAACACTCGGTGTGGCACGTAGTGTAGTAATATCGTAGACATAAAAAACGGTAGAGTGGATTTGATTATTTTTTTGACCGTGAAGCTTGTTTATAATTTAATAAGAATTAACAATTTCATCATTTAGATAGATCACCACAATAGGACGGACCTCTATTGGCAATGGTACTAACTAAACGACTTTTTTTAGTATAGAGGACAAAGCATACGGGTGACACTTGCAACTCAAGAGTCACAAGAGTGCTGTCCGCCTTTTAGAATATAGGAAAGAGGGGAATTGGAAGGGGGTTGGGTCTCCAGGAACCTAACACTCACACAACGCCAGCATTGCTTAACAGCCGGCTTTCTGCGAGGCCGTGGTAATACTCCGGTTGAGCCACCCCACACGTGCCGAAGCTCTCCCACGTTAAACTAACAATCTGACGTGTTAAAAGTTAGAGCAGTTCCATCCCAAGCTTTTTTGTCCTATATAATCTTTACTGGAATACTATGATTCTTTTATACGCTTTGCTTAGCTTGTTTTTTAATTTCTTTATTAGTATATCTCGATGGAGTAGAATAGAATCCACCATCTCCTCGGGAGGATCTGTTGTCTACTATTGTTATGACTTCGTAGTGGTCCTGTTTAGCCGTGGTCAGCCGTGTTCTTGCCTGTTCTTCTCCATAGGATCTACGTATTGGAACAGGTGACTAGCTTCGCGACTGACTTAGTCTGACCGATTTCTTCTTTTGACAATTCAAAAATAGCCATGATTGGTTTAATTGAAATAAATGGTTTTGATTTTGATTTTACCCATTATCGGGTTACAGGCGTGTGTGTATGTATACTATATGCAAATTTTCAATAATTTTAATTAATTAATAATTGGCTTATCAACAAGTTCTAAGCAAATTGGTTGACAAATAGGAAAAGAAAAAGTGTAAAAGTAGAAAAGTGTGTGTTTTTTTTTTTTTTTTCAATAAACCTTATGCTGTACTCGTATATGTTGTAGACTTGCCCTTATGACCGCCGGGTCACTAGCGATCACGCTCGTCACTACCCATTATGTCAAAGTTAGGAAATTACAACCTCCTGCATTTATTTATAAATTCATGAAATGTACCCGCAGCGTTCATCGCTTCTTAAGAAACTCACCGAGCAACATTACAAAAAGCTTAATAAAGGTTTAGGCGATTAAATTCGAACGATCAATCAGACAGGTCACCTGATGGTAAGTGACTACCGCCTCCCATGGACACCCGCAATTCAAGAGTCACCAGTGCGTTTTTGGTCTTTTATGTACGGTTTGACGAATGGTACGTACGTACGTACGTACGTACGTACGCAGGGTTTAAGGTACGCTAAGAGAATGCTAATTGCGATAAGGGCGCCAATTGTACATATTTTTAGTTAAGTATATATAAGCTAATATTGTAACTGACTGTACAATAAAGAATCAATCAAGCAATCAAATAAGTCTTATATAACTGTTGTTGTTTATTGTCAAAATAGCTTCACACGCTTCTAAAACAATCTTGTTAGTCAATTTCAAACTACTAATTTCTGTCCCGCCATATCGATATAGTTTTGACGACAATACTATAAATATATAATCGGCATTTTGGAGCTGATACAATGATGATAAAGGCATCGTTTGATGTGGATACTGGAACTCCTAATTGGCTACCAGTAAACATGTAAAGTATTAGTTTTGTGGAATACATTATATTTCTTAAAAAGTTGTGTATTTTTAATTTCTAAGACTTATTAGCAGCTTTGAAAATATTAATTAGTCATAATCAATATATATTTGAATATAACAAGTTATCACAATTCAACGTGCATTAAGTTAATCGGTACAACCCCTGCGTACATCCCTTGGGTTGGATAATATCCTTTAGGGGAAACATCAACCCCACGGTACGCTTATGGGAAAATGGGGGTAATATTTACGTTGATTTTTGTCGAGTCGACAGTATTAACAGGATGCGAGACGTGTGTTTGTGTTATTGCCTCTCTACTGGTGAGCTTAACCACTATTACTTGCAGTTTTTAATATTATTAAAACGTTATCTTTTCAACTTTATATAACAATAGCGACATAAAATGCTGAATTGCAAAAAGCATTTTGTAGACTAGACGTCGAGGATCGTAAATCGCAAAAATATCTGTGTGTATTTTTTTCATTTTAGGGTTCCGTAGCCCTAACACTGAACCCTTATATTTTTGCAATGTCTGCTGTCTGTTTATCCGCGGCATAGACTTACAGACTGTTAAAACTAGAAAACTGATTTATTATATTAGTATTGATATGAGGCCAACAAAGTTGACTTTAGGATGTTGAAATTACTTATGATTTTTTGACATCTTTAAAAAACATTGTGTTAATTTCTTTTTGCATTGGAGTTTTAAGGCTATTTTAAAAATTTGCGAAATATTAAAGTGGCTATTCTTGATGGGGTCAAGTGCCCAAGCTAAGTGTACAAGCCAAACTGTTAGATTGAAAAACATGTATACGTCGTGAGTCAAAATTGGCCGCACTTATATGCTATTTTCCTGTTTATTTTCAATGTTTATTTTTCAATGTGATTGTATTTTTTATTTTTGTTATTTAAGTTTAATTTTATTTATTCATTTGATACTATGATAATTTTATTTTATGAGCTATGACAATTTTAATTTGCATTATTTTAAATTTGCAATCCGACATTTTTTTTATAAAAAAGGGATAGGTGATGCGAGAAGGGGAAAGAGCACTGAAAGCGTTGCTTCACAACCAATTTCTACGAGGCCGTGGTATCGCAGCGGTCGAGCCGGGCCCATTCGTGTCTAAGCATGGCTCTCCTACGAAAAGAATGACGATAGAAGATAGATGAAATATTTATACATTGTAACACCAATGTAACTTTAAACCTATGTTCAGCAAACCATGACCATGACGCTCGTTCCCATTAGTCTGTAGACTACATTTAATATTTTTGAACTGAAATCACCTTAAATCAACTGAACCAAAACGCAACATTTACATGACATAATTTTTTGCTTTGCCTGTTTTGCTCATGAGTCAATGTTAATGTTTCATGTTAAAATTAAATATGCTACATTTGCTGGATCGTATTGAAAATCTTGTAATAATAAAATTATGTAATATTGTTGATGATATTCATTTATTATGCTTTGAGTGTTGTAAAATAATTTCGTGTAAATTATTATTTATCTTTCAGTTGTGTAACTGTGCCATTGTAAAAAATGATCTAAATCAATCAAAAAAAAAAAACTTAACTGTCAAAATTGGTGTGCAATAAAGTATAAAGAAATAAAGAAAATTAACTGCACCAAAATACTTGAAAAGTTATATTAAATTGAGGAACCGTTATGTTACTGAGGTTTGATAATAATATTTAAGAAAATCGTTAAACGCCGAATGTTATTGCAGGATCTGGTCTGACAAATACGACGAAATTTTATATTATCTATGTTGTTTATTTAAAAAACTATAAGACTATAATTTTTGAAATTTTATTTTCAAATAGTTTATTTATGTATACACAACACTTTTAGTAATTTTCTCAAAACAACTGTTTTTGTGTTATGACACTTTTTGTGTACCGGGCAGCGATGTCATGATGTGATAGACCATTGCATTGACTACGACTATTTCATGAAATCACGAAATTATCAATGGTATGATCATGTCAAAACATCTACGTATACAAAGGATTTAGAAGGAATAATAAAATTAGTATAAAAACAAGCTGTTTTCTTTTAAGAGTAATAGGCGCTCCACTTATAAATTGTACCTACCAAGTAGCTTCTGTACAAAATACTAAATCCATTAGAAGATGAGCTTATTCCTTGTTAAAAACAGCTAGTAAACATGCAAAATCATGGTCTAATTGCACATGTTGTAACCAGTGTCTACGGAACCCTCCATTACACGTAGCATTACACGAACTTTGACCGGTTTACTTTTAAAGTTATTGTAAACTTTGTAATTTGTAATTTGCGTCGAAATATAAAAAGTATAAAACCGTGAGGCAGAGCTAGTGCACTATAAATTGCTTAAATACTTTAAACTGTTTAAAGCCTCGCATTAACGGTCCCCATCATGACGTCATTGTTAAAAGCATTGAAAACTAACCCCTCTGTTAGGGGATGAATGGCGGATTGATTTTCATGTGGTTCGCCGTGACGAATCGGGTGGGAGGGTTGGATAAATCATGAGAGGACTAGATTTTTTTAAATATATCATCATATAGGGTATGTAGATGTAGGTTAGGTCGCCTTATCTCATGATAACGATCCCTGTAGATCCCGCTAACCAAGCATCCCACATGTTAGTAAAACATTTTACTCAACTTTCGAAAAAACTAGGTAATACCTATTACCTTCAAGAGTAGACTTCAATTCGCATATCGTGATAAATTGTAAAAAGCTGTATCTTTCAAAAATATACATATATATTGCGTTGTCGGCCTTTAAGCCACAAGTGGCTTTGAATTTCGGGTGTCCATGGGCGGCGGTAGTCACTTACCATCAGGTGACCCGTCTGCTTGTTTGTCCCCTATCACATAAAAAAAATATATAATAAAATATATCAAGTAACATAGACACACAAACAAAATTTAGTCAATACGAGAACCTCTTACTTTGATGTTGGCAAAAAAATTGTAAAATATTATATTGAGACTTCTTATTTTAATACTACAAAATCAATACTAGCAACAATTCAAAAAACCGTACATTGTAAATTGATAAATTAAAATAACTATATATTAGATAGAGAGCTTGGACTTTACGGCACCAGCCAGTTCGAGTTATACATATGTAGGTATGAGTCCCTGACTTGCTTTTACTCTCAATCCAGCTGTACAAGCAATTTTCTTTCTATCCTTTAAATATACTGCAAATTCTCCAATCTTCCATAATAATCAAATGAATAAAGATGGACTGAGTGACGGCAATAGCCTTGCCCCTATTACGTAAATGGGCTAAATTACAATAAATTGCTATAGGGATACAGTGTAAACAAAGGCTCTATCTACTGACAATTATTCTAATTTATTCAGAATGATAGAAATGTTATATTGATTAAAAAAAATGTAATGACGATAGTTTCTGTCTTCGTACGTACAGCGCCATCTAGGCCAATGTTAGAAACTACCAGACTAATTACTAGTCGACAGGTTGAAACAGTCTTACCGGTCCAATGCTTTATATTTAGTTTCCGATTTATGTAATAGATGTCGTCAGCTGCAATAAACTCGCAAGATTCATTCAATTACGTATGTATTACATATAATTACGTGTTTAGATTATTGACTCTTATAATAAAATAAAGATATATATTCAAGGTTATTTAAAACGGTCACACGATGCACGTATTTCAAATTACTGATTTAATTATTTGTAAGAGTATTAGATAAAAACAATACTTTGCTGTGACGCTTGCGGGCCACACATCTCGTAGGTGTCATTAAAGTCGAAGAGAATAGATTGTTATCTATTGGACCGTATATTTACAGCCCAGAGCTGACAGCAATAAGCTTTTCCTCTGTTACGTAAGTAGGAATAAATGATTGGCAAAATGTGGGCGTTAAATACGCCTCTGCCTATTACTACGGTAATATAGGCGTGAGAGTACAGAAGTTTTCAATTCTTTGCGTGAGAGTAACATATATGTATATTTACAACAATTGTAAAATGTTCTCGAGGTTAAAATAAAATAGATAAGTAATTAAAACAGGTAAATGTTTGTTACTTATAATACCTAAGAGTTGAAGGTTACGATGATAACATTTTTAGGGTTCTGCACCCCCCAAAGGTTAAAATGGGACCCTATTACTAAGACTCCGCTGTCCGTCCGTCTGTCACCAGGCTGTATCTCATGAACCGTGATAGCTATACAGTTGAAATGTTCACATATGATGTATTTCTGTTGCCGCTATAACAACAAATACTAAAAACAAAAAAATAAATATTTAAGGGGGCTCCCATACAACAAACGTGTTTGTTTTTTTGTCGTTTTTATAGATAATGGTGCGGAACCCTTCGTGCGGGAGTCCGCCTCGCACTTGGCAGGTTTTTTCTTATCATTACAATAGTTTTTTTATGTTTAAAAAAGAAATCTCCCGCATTGGAAATAATTTCTGTGTCGTAGGGGGCTTTATAAACATTGCCATTACCCACTTTTTTTGTGTGGAAAGCCCACGGGTCATCACCTTACCGGAGCTAATGGGTAAGGTGGTATATCGGACTCGAACCAACTAAAACCAAACAGTGTTCCGCCAACGGGTCTTATGGCCGGGGCTTCAGGTGTACCCTAGAAAGGAAGTTCCTGTGTAGATAGTCACTTTTTATTCATTTTTTTTATTTATTTTTACGTGTGGAAACCCCCACGGGTCTTCACTCACCGGAGCTGACGGTGAAGTGGTATGTCGGACTCGAACCGACTAAAACCACACGGTGTTCCGTCATAAGTGGGTCTATTGCAAGGGACCTGGGTATACCCAAGAAGGGATGCTTCCAGAAAACCCTGCAGACCTTGGCCACCTATTTTCCAGGGCGGCCATACCATGGGAATATGTGGGGCCTAACCTCCCCTCCAGTTTGAGAGGCGTGCGTGGAACACGTCACGCCACCGTCTCAGGCGTGCTTCTGCTAGGGTACACCGTTGCCCCAGGCCAGCGCTCATGAAGGCCGGAGATCGTTGTGTGCTCTCCGGCGAGCTCTAAAATAAAGATGCCTAAAAGTGGCCGAGTGATCCGCATATCTGATAATCCGATACATAAATATTTATTGCAATCCTGATGGTAGTTTCAGAAATTAGTGCGTTTAACAAACCAACAAAAATCTTTATAGTCATATATTTATCATATTTAAGAACCTCCTCTTCTTATACCATTCGGTTAAAACTGAGATTAATTTGTGCCACATAGCAACTCCCCATAACTGTAAAACCTATCTCTCAAATATTAAAAAGTCAAGACAAACAGCTGTAGTCAATATAATAGCCGGTATTTAACCGCTCGAGGCACTATATAATTCTTAAGGGAACTTCCATTAATTACGTGAGTTCTTTTCCTTTTAATTTAGATTGTTGATGACATTTGGTAAGACAGAACTCATGATATTTATCCTATAGTTAGATAATTCAGGTGAGTGGTTATTTACTGGTATGCAATCCTTACCTGCTTGTGCGACATTTACCAGTCCTGTATGTATAAGCAAAATGCCTTTTTTTCATATTACTTTCAATTTTCCAATCTTTATTTCCCAAGCACACGATGCGGGAATTAAACGAATTAAACGTTAAACAAACTCCCCCTTTAGATTGAGTACGTACTTAATGGCTGCGCCTGTAGACAGCCGATGTTATCTTGCGACCCGTCCGCTAACACACACATTCCTATGACTCATACAATGCGTCAAACTCATTAACATTTTGCTATAGTTTTAAAAGTCATGCGATTTGATGAGTTATTCATATATTACGTACCCAACTTTTAAAACAATAACAGTTCCTACGAAATGTTAGTATTTCAACACAGATATCGGACACTTAGACGCGGCAGCTGATAAGCATCACTCAGTATTCTCTATAAAATATACGCTCACTTTTAATAATTAGAATTTAGCCCCACCAACGTAATAGTTGCAAGTCTAATCCCTTACAATATGGGAATTAAAGAATTTATCTTTGGTGAAGGATGGATACTTAGAAACAAGGGAAGGCGATTGAAGCAAGAGAAGATGCATATAAGGATGGTTATTATGGGCATGGGTCATCGATATCTTAACTGCGCTATGGTGAAATTCATCTAGTTTCAGATGCTTGACTACGGGGATGCACCCAGACGGTTCAAGTTAAAACTTTCAACACTAAAATCCAATCAAATTTAATCAAATCAAAATCGTTTATCAACTGAACCAATCGTAAGTATTTATGAATTCTCAAGAGAGGAATTCGGTTAGACTAAGTCAGTCGTGAAGCTAGTTGAATGTTCCAATAAGTAGATCCTATAGAGAAGAACAGGCAAAAAACTATAAGGAGATTTAGAGAGTGTTTGTGTGTGTCAAATATTTTATTTTAAAAACAACAAATTAAAGAAAAAGCGACTTTACTAATAAGTTCTCCTCATTTTTAAGTAACGTTTCTCGCATGTCACCCTATGTGTCCTTCGACTAATAAAACGAATGAAATGACACCGCAGATATCAACAAAAAAAGCTTTACATATATGTATATATATATATATACATACACTACATTATTATTAAGCCCATTCAAATGATACCTCAAGCGTCGCAATCTATAAAGCCGAGTAGGTCGCGGGACAAATTAACTTCATACATTATATCGTACTCGAACTTACACTTGGAAAAGACGCAATAAGATAGTGTAGCAGCAGCGTTCTGTATATATTAAACCATCTACAGTCAATAGTTGCATATGTATACCGAATCTGAAGCTTATTTCTCTTATAGGTACCCCCTTATAGGTACATCAGTAAAACAGATTAAACAAAAATACACTTATCGATTGGACAATCTGTCGTTTCAATGAAGACAATTATTGAATTGGTTCAGTAGTTTTCGAGATTACACCAAACAAAGACTTCCGTTATTGGAGTAGATTGAACAAAGGCTTTGTATGCAAATTTTTATTATGGCCAGTAAAGAGGTTTACTTATTTACATGAGCTAAATATTTACTTGTCTGTGGAATGACTTTTGGTACATAAACATTTCTGATTATAACCCTTATTTATGTTATGTTTTCTTATATAACCTTTAACTTTAACTTTAACTTTAACCTTTGTTAAAAGTAGGCATGATATAGCATACTTTATTTTTTTAACAATAAGGATGATAGTCTTTATAGTGTAATGGTTGTTGGACTGTTAATCCGGAGTCCGTGGTTTCGATGCACGGTTTTTTTACGTGGTAGAGCCATGCTCGAATGGGTCGGCTAGACAGGTGCGATACCACGGCCTTACCGAAAACCGGTTGTGAAGCAACACTTGCGTTGCATTTCTTCGATAAGTAAGGTTTCCGGAGGCCCAACTCCCCTCTCCTTATTCCTGTCTCCTGACCTCCCGCCCCTTTTTCCATCTCCTCATCCCCTCATCCCTTCACCCTCAAAGGCGAGCAGCGCACTTACGACTCTCCAGTTGCAGGTGTCCATGGACGGTGGTTGTCACTAATATGTGTTATCAACAAAAAGTTGTACCGAATCTATGTGTCCTTTCTGTAGGTATGTTGTTTTCAAGTATCCCGCGATACAGTATCCATTCTTTATGTTAAGCGATGGTACGTACAGATAATGTATACAAATACTCTTAAATAGACACCGGGGCAGGCAACAGCAACAACAAGTTATGTACATTGTTTATATTTTTTTTATGCGATAGGGGGCAAACGAGCAGACGGGTCACCTGATGGTAAGTGACTACCGCCGCCCATGGACACCCGCAACTCAAGAGTCACAAGTGCGTTGCCGGTCTTTTAGGTAGGAGTACGCTCTTTTCTTGAAGGTTTGAAGGTCGTTTATATAATCGTTTGGGACTAGTCATGGCTAAAAGTTAACTATTTTTAACCCCCCTTTTCATTACCCTCAAAGGCATGCAGTGCATTTATGTCTCTTGAGTTGCAAGTGTCCATGTGTGAAGGTTGTCCCTTAATATCAGATGAAAAAACTATCGGATACATAACGGATACATACCTTAATAACCTTTTTTTTTTTTTTTTTTTTTTTATACTATAGGGGGACAGACGAACAGACGGGTCACCTGATGGTAAGTGACACCGCCGTCCATGGACACTTGCAACTCATGAGTCGCAAGTACGCTGCCCGCCTTTGAGGGTGATGAGGGATGGGGAGCGGAAAGAAGAGAGGAGGGATGAGGAGGTGGAAAAAAGGAGAAAGGAGATATGGGAGAGAAAAGGGGGGAGGAGGAATTGGGCCTCCGGAAACCTCACTCAATTCGGGGAAATGCAACGCAAGCGTTACTTCACAACCGGTTTTCTGTGAGGCCGTGGTATCGCACGGGTCGAGCCGGCCCATTCGTGCCTAAGCATGGCTCTACCACTGACATTTTTACAACACCGACGATATGTGACTTTATCGAGAACCGTAATAACTTTACATGTAAAATCGAATTACAGCTAAAGTTTCTGAATTACAATTAAAATTGCCAACAGTCTGAGATAATTGGCGTAGGCCGCTGGCACTAAGTGGACAGACTCAAAAAGTATATAGGTACGTATTGAGATCTACTAAGTTACTTCATATCTATATTTAGAGCGAACAGACAGACAGCGTCTTTATTCTGTAGATGTCCTGCATTCTGGGACAGTACTGTCATTGGACTTTACATAAAAGACACATTTATTTAAGAAAATGTGTAATAAGTCGTGCGCTTCATATTTCAAGTGTAGTGAATGTACACGTGCCTCTAATCCACGTGTTTACTGCACGTGGCAACTCTTCATTGTTATTATATTTTGTTTTACTAACATATTCCTTTCTTAGATCAAAATAAAGTTTTGGTTGTGAATAAAATGGTTCTGTAAAATCGATTAATAACCCATTTATTTTTATACTGAGAAATTTTCATGAAATTACGCATTTAAAATGAAATACTTTTATTGTAAATGCGTAAGTAATGCCTAATGCCATAACCAATATATGTATGTAACGGTTACCTTTTCAAGACTAAACTGGCAGCCGTTCTGGATTTAACCGACCGATTTTGATTTAATTTGTTATGTGGGTACTTAGAACCCTAGGGAAGGACATATAACTTAATTGACTACGATGGCTAGTAAAGTACCAAGTATATCTTTACTTTTTACTGTTCCAGTAACCCATAGGCTTGCCCCTATTACGTTAAAGAGACTAAAATATGGTTGACAATATGTGGGTTTTAAATACAGGGCTGGGTGTATGTATGTATATATGAATGAAAAAGAGAATTGATAGAAAAAAAAACGTAAGGCTGACAACATTACCAAGTGGGACATACTAAATAGAAGAAAACACATATTTATTTAATCTGGAAATAAACTAATGAACATGGTATTTTTCATGGTTAGTGCGTATACACATTATGAAAGTATACCTTCTTAGGTAGTTAAAAAAAGTGATATATTGATAACCATAGTAATTGAAAATATATGAAGATACTCACCAGTAATAAAGTAATTTAATTTAATTTCGAAATTATTTACTTGTATAAGCTGTTATTGTGTTTAGTTTGTAGTAAAAGTTTCAATTTTTCTTATTCCATTAAATATTTACCTTTTAATAAGTGTCTGTACAAATGCCGTGAAACTCTATAATTAGCTTAAGAATCCTATGAAATTGTCACATTATCATGTTTGTAAATTTAATGTACTTACGTCAAAGATAAAATATTATTATTCTTCGTAGGAAGTAAGAGGACTTGATAGGAAATATATAGAGAATGTTAACACTTACTTTTAAATACTTTGCAGTAAGTGCACATAAATATATATTTTAAGTAAATTTGCATTGTTGTTCTCAGCAAAGTAAAACAGGTAAACCGCACCGGGTGTCGTAAATACCGACTAAGTAATCGAACCTATCCAACAGTATAGTCATATTGTGCCGGGATGACGGTAATAGCAATGGTTGGCAAAAAGTGGGCGTTTGAGCGCCTCTGCCTACCACTTCGTTTATATAGGCATGAGTTTATGTATGGAAAATTGTCTCTATCGGTCTCAATCCGTCAGGATGTCCTTAAATCAAATACGTAAGGACAGGTCCTAGATTTATGCTAAAAATATTCTTGGATTCGACTTCAATGCTTGTTCACGTTTTCTTTTTACCGTTATTCGAAAAATGTTGAAGCACACTTTTACTACCTGAATTCCTTTTTCCTGAGTAAGATAACACTCCAAGACTACCTTAAAAATGTCTGCTATTTAGTAGGAATCTTCGGAAGTGGGCTGCGAGCCATCGAGTGGCATTATAGGTACCTAACCTGTAATGCCACCGATCGCTTTACCGATTAAGAAATAACAGACAGACTAATAATGGAGAAATGGTAAATCGTGTTATCTATCTATAAAATGTTTATTCGTAGAAATATTTAGTTTTTGTATTGAATTTTACCCAACGGCGGTAGCGTAATGGCCATGGCGTCGGACTTGCGATCTTGTCGTTTAGCTATAGCTGGATAGATTGGAGGGGTTAACTGCACTTCACACACACAATTGTCGCCTGCCGTATTTCCGAACCGATACGACCTTCAAACCTTCAAGAAAAGAGCGTACTCCTACCTAAAAGGCCAGCAACGCACTTGTGACTCTTGAGTTGCAGTTGTCCATGGGCGGCGATAGTCACTACCATCAGGTGACCCGTCTGCTCGTTTGCGGGGGCAAAAGTATCGCATAAAAAAAAAGACGAACAGACGGGTCACCTGATTGTAAGTGCCAATGGACACCTGAGAGTCGTAAGTGCACTGCTCGCCTTTGAGGATGATGAGAGATGAGGGGAGGGGAAGAGAAAAGGGGGATGAGCAGACTGGAAAATGGGGGGACAAGGGTGAAGAAAAAGGAGACGGGGAGTTGGGCCTCCGGAAACCTCAAAAATTTCGGGGAAATGCAACGCAAGCGTTGCTTCACAACTACGATACTGAACAGGTGTTGCCGGTTTTGTCTGTGAGGTTGTGGTATCGCACCGGTCGAGCCGGCCCATTCGTGCCTAAGTATGGCTCTTCCTCTGTTACATTAGTCCTCCTGCTACTACTACTAAAATAACTTTTATTAGAGAATACTCAGTGGTTTTGGTAAATAGTTGGAGTTATTTATGTATACGGTCACGGCTGATCCACGAAAGCTACATGAATTAAATTTTGTACTTACCTTTTGAGATAAACAGGATTTTAGGACAAGACATAGAGTATTTTTTGTCAGGTTACAACACAGGAAATCAAATTTTGTATAGGAGAACAATCATTTCTCAATGTATAAAAAAATCATAATATCCATGTTTCTTAGTAAGCAGATATCAGGTACATTTAGTGCAGTGCTCAGTGTGGACGGAACGTTTCTCGAGATAATAAAATTAGAAAAAAGACAACCAAACGTACCTACTTACTGATTTTACACAAACGATTACGTGGACAACAGCTTGTGTGTGTATAATGGGTTGGCAGAGACATCTGCCCACATTTTGCAAATCATAAAATAATTTAATTCCATTTACGTCATAGGGGGTAGCCCATTGCCGTCATCCGGGCACTGTTTAAGCTGTATACATACTATCGGATAGATACAGTCTGATCCCTTAGTAGTTTTTACGACACTTACAGAAATACATTTTGTGGCCCTATTACGCCCCCATAAAGGAACGGCCGCTTGTAAAGTTATAATATAAAAATTATTTTATGAAATATCTATTTATGTGAGACATGTTTATTGTCTATTAATAAAATTCTGTGAAACATTGCCAACTGAGTCATTCCCTCTCTGCTAACATATTGGATAAAAATGAATCATTTAAATATTACAACAGAAAAGCAAAAAGTTCGTATTTCATTGTTTAACTTTAATTCAAGGGAATTAATTGGACATGAGGTTATTTTTAAAAGATGGTTTTTTAATATAGTTTTGGATGAGAATATCAAGTATTTATTCTTAAACTGAATGCGTCAAGATTTGTTAAGACTTCATTGACAATATTTTAACCTACATAACTAGGTATGAACAGTTCTTTGGCAAATCATTTTTCATCTGACGGATAACTAAAAAAATCAACATGTTTCTGCCCTCCCCTATCTAGCGCCTTAAGAAGGTTTTTGTTAGGTGCATAGGTAATTACGTACGGTACAGATACCCAACTGCAGACAGACCACATTCGTCTGGCGGATAATCTATTGGAATACAACTCTCCTATAGAAACATGCAAATTAAGGGGCAATACTCACGTGTCTTCTTCAAACTGATCTCCTGTGTCCCGATTCCCGATTCCCCAAAACCATAAACAGGCAAGTTACTTGTAGCTACTTCTTGCTTGTAGAAGTAATCTAAATGCAAGGAGTTTAATTTACTCATTACAATTCTTTAAAATTACGGTAAATTTACATGGGTACAAATGTGCGCTGCACGTTTTAGGAACCGTATACAGTTTACAACCTTCAAATAGGTTGGTAGGTACTGTCAGAAATTTTAAACTTTTCAAAATAAGAATTAAGAACAAAACTTCCTTTATTTGGTAAACAAAAAAAAATAAGCACCAGCCTATTCTATACGGTTTACATTGTTTTATTGAACAGCTGCTGCCAACTAAGCATAAAAAACAACCTAGAAATGAATGGTGTAAAGTACATGAATAAAAAAAACAACAAAATATTTTTCAAATTTATTTAACAAAAAAAAAAACTATCTATATCAAAAGAAATTGCAAAAAAAAAGACTTTATCAGCAATAAGCACAGACAATCGATAAAATATCTAGCTAAACAAAAGCCAATGGCACGGCGACAGCATTTTGCTTTTGTCATTTGCAAATTAATGGCGAACTGCCAACAATTTCTTTTTAATAGTTACTAATGGCAAATCAACTAACAGGTCATCGTGACCGTCTTTTAACTCTTCAATAAGCAGTAAACTCGTCAACATTGTTTAAAGGCGATTTGGATGCGGTGTGCACCCGCGCTACTCTGTGTATATGGGTATCGAACCATAGAGTAGTAAAACTGTGACCATAATAATCATTTGAATTTTCTATGGAACAAAAAGCTATTCAACAACAACATTAAATAAAGCATAATAAAAATAGAGCATTCTTACAACCTTCTCTTCTTTACAACATATACCATACCGTGCTTATGAATACACTTAATATTCTACATGCGAATCTTATAGACATACATACGTCACTAAATAACGTATTATAGTAAAGGTTATTCGGATAACGGTTAATAATAGCTACGTTACAGAGAGCATTATTAATCATTTAAAGTGTTCTGTCGGTTACAGTTATAGAAAAAAACTGTTTATTGATTTGCCATTAACAGCTTGAGATACAATTTTCTTGTGCTTCTTTATTTTTTTATTGATGAAGGCATTAGAATCCCGCTACCGAGTTTAATAAACAATTTATTTCTGTGTTTCGGTAACACATAAATGTAAATTTTAATCTCAATAAACTGTAATCAAACTAAGGCGTTTGTACTAGACGTGTAAAGGACTATTATTGACCATCGAAAAGGTCAAGTAACATCTCCGCATTCATATCCTAATTGGTACTTCCTAATTGGTTCGTAATCGCACTGTGGCAAAGTATTTATTTCCGATTTGTATTTTTTGTAGTATACTATGTTTTCATTTCTTAGGCATTTCATTATAAATTAAATATACATATGTCGAATTCGATATCAACCTGCCATTCAAAGGTCAAAATGATTTTTTTATTGCTGACGCAGTGTCGCCACTTACAAATAAATGTATATTTATTTTTAGTAGGTACCTATCTATTTGAAACTAGATCGCAGTGAGCCCACGGACTGTAGTAAAACTTAAGTAATAAATACAGAGTCGATCCTGTTGCAACCCACGCCATGAGAGACATCGTGCGATTCACGTCTCTCCTATTAATATAATGGATTTCACAATTTCACATCACGATATTGATATTAGAAGTAATCATTAGTAAACTTGTCATGTCGAGAATAACAGGAGCAGTGGCAGCGTGCAGTGTTTCGTGTGTGTTTCCAGGAGGACTGTGACAGAAGGGTGATTGTGACAGAGGGTAACGAGACGTTACCCTCTGTAACTGTCAGACGTCTTGGGTAAGATTTTTTTTTTTATTAGCGTATTAAATCTTGTTTTTTTCTTGCTTATGACAGTTAAAGTAGAAAAAATATGAAACAATTTAGTAAGATTCATATGACTTTTCTTCCATGGGAGAGCCATGCTTAGGCACGAATGGACTCTAGACTACTACTACTAGACTGCTAGCTCTAAGACCACAGCCTCACTGAAAACCGGTAGATAAAGAATGCTTGCATTATATTATCTAATGAGTGAGGGTACTGGAGGCTCAACTCCCCCACTGTCTTTTCTTCTCCCTCATCACTTTCATTTTGAAAGACGGGAACCGCATTTACGACTCTTGAGTTGCAGGTGACATGAGCGGCGGTTATCACTTACAATCAGATGACCTGTGTTCGTCTAACCCCCTATATCATAAAAAATATATAATAAAATATGATTATTTAACGGGATCAATCTGATATCCTCAAATTTAAAAGAAAATTTCCCAAATAGGTTACAAACAAACAAAAACATTCAACCGAATAGAGAACCTCGTCCTTTTTAAAGTCAGTTACAATATCTTTCCATGAACTTAATTTAATGGTTGTTTGGTAAAGTTTTGTAACTACATATTATTATCTATGTTTGTTCCTGTCTTTAAAGCCTTACGAACTCTAGAAAAACCAGTACAATCCGCAAATCCGTAATTTGTAGGGCGCACAAAAGGCACGAGGGAGTTAATGACATATTTAAAGTGGGTGGGAGGAATGCCATCGTGTAGATAAATGACGGCAGCTAATTGAGCTTACATCGCAAAAACTACGTTAATTCAATCTAATAATTGTGCACAATTGACATTCGCTGGCTTAAAATTGGATCGTTTGGACCTTTTTGTTTTGAGTGTGTTTAGTTTTTGTTTTTATTCTTTTTTTAATAGTGTAATAGAAACTTTTTGTAATAGAAAAATTCACAATAATATTTATGCAAGTGGAGTGCAACAAAACTCTTTAGATTAGTTAAAATTAGGCAATTTTACTGACGTGTGTATTTCGGGGATATCCCAAGAGTCTGCCCTGAACAGATATTGCTAACTGTTTACTCCTTGAGAAAGTGCCCTCGCCGGGTCAATAACTAGTTGGGCATATCCGAAATAGATACGTGAGTAAAACAGTATATCTTTAATCAATATAAATACCAGTGATGAAAGTTAATACAATAAATGTACAAGCAGTAAAAATGCAGTACCTCTCGTAAAAAGCCCCCATTGATATCAATCGTTTTTACTTTTACACGCTCTATATATATTCGTTACAGCCAGTGGCGAGATTTTATGAGCCAAAGGATAACAAACGTACAGAAATAGGATTTGAGGTGAACGGTCGCTTGCGCGTTTATTATTCACTCATAAAAATAATTTGGCCCGAACTTTCTCACTCGCTAAAGTCGGTTTCGCTTCCTGAATACACGTATTAGATGTACGGTTTCATTTTTGCAATAATTACATTTGTTTTTTTTTTCTCTCAATTCATATAACAGTTCTTTAATTATCTTTTAGACAAGACAGTTTGAGTAATGTGACATTTAAAAAAAAACAAGGTTTTAATATGTAAATAAATAAAAAGTCTAAGTTTAACACGGTATTAACAAAACCAACCGCCAGTAGAGAATAAGGTAGCCTAAACAAACAACGAGATTTTAGGTCAAATTAAATATGTACATATATATGTATTGCAATTAAAGATTACACTTTAATTTATTCCTAGGAAGATTGGTGCAAAGACCTAAGGAATTAATTGCTTTCAATTATTTTTTTGTACTGTAAACTGGGCTATTAAGAGGATTTGTTAGTCACTAAGCAATAGGAATTACGAGTATTATAAAAATAACTAGTAGGAACTTTAATAACTATCTCTAACGTTTTAAATTAAATTTAAAAACGCTCCTGCCTGTCACTGTCACACTGTGTAGTATTCACATTTATAACAAGCAAGGAAGTTCTCGAGAACTATTACAATAAGCAAGTAATTGTATTCCTTAATATAAGAGTGGCCTCAGTTTGCGTTGTAAAGAGGCTAAAAAAATTAACAGTAAATTAAAATTTACGAGTGAAGTTGAAAGAAATAATGAGCGCTTGTGGGTGGTTCACACTTTTATGTTTGTTCGTTGTATTATTAAAATTCTCGTACTTTCTTCATTATATTATTGGTGTAAATGTCCTCTAATTCACTAGCTTCTGCGATTTATTTCGAGGGTGTGAGTTGGGATACCTTTTTTTTTATAGTCGTGTGGTTCTCGGTTGCGTAGAATAGGGCCACCCTATCTCTTACCTTGGTTATCATAAAAGGAGACTAAGGAATCGGGCTGGTATCTATCAGGCAGTATATAAACAGTCATACAGTGTTCGGATGACGGCAATAAGCCTTCTATAAAATAACAACCAATCAACCCGTCTGTGAAACAAATTGCCGCCTGCCGTATTCTTTCAAGAAAAGACCGTACTCCAACCTAAAAGGCCGGCAGCGCAACTGTGATTCTTGAGTTGCGGTTGTCCATGGGCGGCATTGGTCACTTACCATAAGATGATCCGTCTGCTCGTTTGCCCCGTACCGTATAAAAAAATGGAACTAAACGATGATTTCCAAAAAGTGGGTGTCTATTGGGCTACTCTTCGTAGATACAATGTATGTACCTTATCCACTTTTAGGTAAAGTTAGTTAAACTAAAAGTGAATTTTGCCGTATATGTAGTTACAATGTTGGTAGCTGGGTGTAATCCGATTGCCTCGCTAGTGCGACTGTTTCGATGCTTACAAAGGTGAACTCCGGTTTGGCCTCGTTTTCTAAATATGGAAACTTTTTAAGGCCAGTCGAAGATTACTTCTTGTCTTTAACTTGGATTTACACGTACTTTTTTAATCGACTCCATTCGGTTGTATAACTTTTTTTAGGTTTCCCACTCGAGGTTGGTCCACTTTAAAATTCAAGAAGATGTTCCACCTCTAAGCTGGAAAATTAAGGGGTAAAGAATACAGGCTATTGTATTTTAACCGACATCATTTCGGTTCTATAACCTTTTTAAGTTTCTTAAAGCATAAATCCGTCATTTATTAATAGATTTTTATTTAGAATAGTACGCTTCCTGTTAGGTCCCATTTAAATCTTAATAAAATTTATATCCTCTAAGCTGGAAAATAAAGGAATAAAGGCTATTGCAATTTATAACAATAGGGTCATCAAAGTTGGTAGTATATTATGTAAATATATATTACGTAAGTAAATATTCGCTTCTTGAACTTTAAAAATGTAGAAACAATAACTGTAATAATTGACAATCACCTACAAACTAAGTTATATTTTTTCCTTGTATTAAAGGTATAAAGCCTCCTTGACATTAAATGCTTAATTGCAAGTTAAGAAGTAGTTATTATTGTTAAGAAAGTTATTAGTGAGACAAGAAAAAAATAATTAATTTAAAATACTTCAAGCGGATAAGGTTGTGAATGGGAAGAAAACTATTAAGTCAATTACAAGAATAGGTCACTGCAGAGTTTGTCAGTAGTAAAAAATATTTAAAAATTATAACGACATAAATAATTAAGGTGGTATTCTTGAGAACTTTAAGCGTTTAGAAGACTTGAACAAGTACTAGCCTCTCGTTACAATTATATATTATTACTAATATTACTTAAATCTAAAAGATGATGCTGATTTGGATCACCAAGAATTCGTTGAAAATTTTCAATGACAAGTCTCGAATTTCGTCTTAACTTTCAATAGTTAATAGCAACAGATTTTTTTATATGATGGACCTTTTAAAATTACTGTAACTACTTAATTATCAGTGATTTTTGTTATAAAGATATTTTGAACATAGACAAACCTCCTTATTAACCTGTTTATGTCCTCTAGGAATGACATTTCATTAATTAATTATTATTAATATCAGTATCCTATCTTCATATTTTTATTATTTTGTATAAATGGTATATTTTGTATAAATCTTAATAATACAATGGTTTTAAATAATAGAAAATTGTTGTAGTATGAGTTTGATTATTTCAAATTCACCTACGCATTTTTTGTGAATTTAATGAACATACCAATTATACTCCGTTGCGTAATAATGACCAACCTGCAGGTGCATAATGTGCTTGGAATATAACAACATGACATTCTTGATGGCTTAGCATTAACTATAGATATGAAATTAAAACCCAAGGTTACCGCAAATTTTCATGAAAAATTATTATAAACTTATAAAAAATATTGTAGATAGGTTATATTTTGTGTTAATTACGGTTTTTGAGTGTTTAAAAACTGGTCTAAAGAAAAACATTAACACATATTTACTATTCCAAATTTCCTAACACACAAAGCGTACCTACTCCAAAAGTTCAAAAAACTTAGATAAACAAGTGGACATTAATAAGATGAGGAGATTAATGTCTCGCTTCTTGGTCGTGACAATTAAATCACTTAAGATGTCTTACAATTCGAGTGGCTGGCCACCAGAGCCACACTGTGCATGTCTCTTACATAGACAAGACGCTAAGACGTTGTTCGGCGGTTCATTTCACTGGAAATAAACTAATTTTAGAATTTCCGTTCAGCCCTACTTGGACATATTGCGCTCAGTCCGTTTAGTTGTGGATTTTGACATGTTGTAACGAGTCACCAATCTGTTTTTTTTTGTGACTGTGTTCTATTGTGTGTTATATTGTTTGGTCATGAGCTAAGGACATAAATTTGTGAGAAGTTAGTTACGGTAAGTTTTTTTGGATAATGATTTCTTTTGAACATTTTTTTAAACACATTTTTTGCACTTAATCATTTAGGATTGGGAAATAACATTTGTTTTTCTAATTTCATGATTGGCCTGCTTAGTGGCACAGATTCCCTATTTATATTGATTTTTTAAGAAACTGTATTCATAGAATCTATTTTTTTTTTTCACCATATAATGCGAAAAAAGTTGTTGATGTATTTAAATGACATGAAATTTCACTTCTGCTTATGGTGTGAGAATAACCTAATGTTTTGTATAAAAATGGTATTTTAACATAAACTAGTCAGAGATCCAAAGATTTAAAAGACATCAAACATTTAACAATAAAAAACAGTCAATCAATATAAGCATATAGACATCAATCTACAATCTACGCACTTAATCGAGGAAATTACTTGAAGTGAGCAAATCAATGAACAATAAAATGTTCCTTTAAGCTGCAATATTGTCGAGGTTCCTTAAAATATATAGTAGCTTATCGTGCGCGCCATGCATTCATACTTCCAACTACTTCTAATAAGATTCTAAAAAAGATCGAACGATAAATAGTGTTAACTATGAGGTAAGAGAGGTAAACGTCAATGTAAACAAAAAGCGTAAACACCAAGCCGTATGACTCACAATGACGAAGTTTTCATTATCATATCACAGTCGTACGCTTACGTTAGTAACCTTAGTTGAAATCTGACGCTCGACTCTTATTCTTGTCTTCATTGCGTGTTTTTAAATATTATATTAATACATTTGTTGCAGGTTTAAGACCGACCAAGACTGCTCAATGAGTGTTCGCGAGTGACACACTCTTAGGTAGCGCGTATATCACACGTATTTTCCTTCCGCGAGAACAAAGAAGTCTTTTTGCGAAATAATTTTTAACACTTTTCGTCTAGTCTCGCACCAGCCTGTTGATTTAACACGTGTCGTGTGAACTGTGAATGCATACGTGAAAACGAGAGATGAGAGCGTTCGACGCGCGCGTGCAGTAAAAATTCAATGTGCAAAAATGATTAAAAGGAACGGTGATAATGTATTTGCGATCGCGTCGAGCAACAATCAGTGTCAAGGCGGTCGGTCGCCCGTCTCACTCTGTCCTAGCGGCGGCGCAGCCACGAGGATCCCGCGCGCCACTGCCGCCAGGATGACGCCGCCCGACGCGCAACCACACACCAAGGAGGCTAACATAGCGCTTTCGACTTACGTGGAAAAATGGAAAAATAGATACGAGGACGCCGAGCGCAAACATAAAACTTATTTATTGAAATCCGAAAAAGGTATGTACTTTTATTTTAATATGATCGCAATCTTTAGTTTTTTGTGACTTATTGTGGTTGTATCTGCGCATGTCTCAATATCTCCCGGGTCGTATGCAAACGTAAACACCAGTTGAAAATACTAAAACCGTATTTGTCGAATTACGCCAGACTATAACCTGTTGCTTGGACATTAAATCTTGACTTGCCCCAATCCTCGTTCATGTGGGATACCTATACATTTAAAATAAACACCTTTTTGTCGTATTCATTTCTAAGGCAAATCCTAAGTAAAACATAAGGTTATTTATTATTGACAAAGGCTAATAAAATCTCTATTACGTAGTACATTAGAAGAACTCGGATTAATAGTGTGATTTATGAAGATATAATTTAACAGTTTCAGAGTAGGTGTTAAATTCAATTAGGTATTAATATTCTTCTTTTTTTTATATTATCGAATTAAAATTGCCCAACACTATTATTTATATTTTAAAACGTCAAAATTTACATTAACATCAAACTAAAAAAACAGACCTATACCTATCGTAGTTTAAAAAAGTTTATTAGTTGTGGGTTTTGTTTAAGTTTAGATATATCGTGCGATATTATTAATTTATTTTTTATAACTTTTCTGGTAGGACAGAAAGAGTTTGTGTTTTGGTTTGTAAGCTCAAATTAATTTAATATTTAAAGTACAATTATTGACCAAAACGACGGTATTAAATCTTTTAAATTATTTTCCTTATGCTCTTATACGGTTTTTGCATTAATATCGCAATTTGGCATGTTTTAATGTTTAGTTATTGTATGTTGATTTAAGACTGGTGTTGTTATTATAACTCGTGACACATGAAACAACTGTTCCGTCAACGAAGTGATTTTCCTTGAAATGAAGCTATACAAACATGAAAACAAAGTAAATTTTATAATATGAGTCAATTAATTTACTTTCAATTCCTTTGTTCTGATTACAGGATAGTTTTTTTGATATTTTTTTTTTATATTTTAACTGTCTGGTATATGATCTAAAATAAACCAAATTTATTAGTTGTAGACAGTTATAATATATTAATATATAACATATTAAAGTAAACTTAATATATTAAATATTATTTAGATAACGGCCACTTCTTTTGGTGTAAAATTGTAGTGTTTTTACTAAGTAACTCTGAAAAAGAAATCTTTTTGTTACTCTCTACCTATTAAGTTATACAGTATTGATATTAACTTAATGTTTTTTTACTTAAACACTTCTTAATAACAATAAATAATTCTTTACTTTGACTTTCCACTTTTATCATGTAAGGATTCATTTTATCATGGATGGTTTTGTGTGTATAATAGGCTTGTTCTTGCTTTCCTTTAACATCTGACACAGTGTCAGACTATTGAATATATTGGATTATAGTGTTCTGTTACCAACTTTATACAGTCAGTCTTTGCAATCCCACAATTTGAGTATCTCCTCAATAAATCTATAGATTAAATCTATATTTTATTCTAATCTCAGGATTTAGTAAACAAAGACACTGAAACAAGACAGTCAGTTTTTGTGTGCATAACTTTGATTGTGGCAATGGTATACCTTAATACTGAGCCAATCTGCAAAAAATTAACTAAAACTGGTTAATCACTAGAGAAAAAGGTAATGTAAGACTAAAGTGAAGATAGAAATAATTAACTGAAAGTAAAGAGAAGATAGAAATAATTAATCCAAACTAGCATTTAACATTTAAAGTGATCAAATAAAATGAAGAAATGCTATGCTACTTAACCTTCATGGCATGCATCAAGTTTTTTATCAGTGCTAAAAAGATTTATTTATTTTGATTTTTTTTTTATGCGATAGGGGGCAAACGAGCAGACGGGTCACATGATGGTAAGTGACTACCGCCGCCCATGGACACCCGCAACTCAACTGTTATTTTTACTCTTCTTGTTTTATATTATATATAACTCAAATTAAGGTCTGTTAAAAATGTACAGTTTACCCTTTAAAAATGCTTTGACATAGCTTTAACTCTATCATAGGTATGTCAGATTGTAATTAGGGGTCCCAGATTAGCTAAGAGCAGGTTACAGTGGGTCTACTGTATATGTTATTCATTAGTTTTTAATTTCAAATGATACTATCCATTTATAAACAATAAAATTGGAGATATTAATACTTATGATCTAATAATAATTTGTATTGTATTATGCTGTTCAATTTCATAGTCAGTGTACTTGAGCTTAGAATATACATATGTAAATATAAATACATAATCATTCAATTCCTTTTATAAATGTCAGTTTGATAAAGCAAACTCTTCTTTCTCAATCTCTCTCTCACTGTTTGCATTAAACTTGGGCAACAGACAATCAGTCAATATTTCTGGTCTTGCAAATATTTACCAGTAAATAAAAAGTCATATGGACTGGTAAAAAAGACTTTGGTCTGCTAGCTGATAACAAAATATAGATGGTCGCACTCTTTTTTACCAAGTTAGTAACAAGAAAATGTATAATAAAGTTTGTATTTGATTAATACTTATAAATTCTTGTTATCTCTATGGCACAGTATAATTTCATATACCGTGACTATAGAAATGAATGTTTTAGATAAGATAGTAATATGATTGCATCATTGATACTTAACATTTGAATAGGAAACTATTGGCTGTTTATTTTATTCTGAATAAGTGGGTTAGGTATATTAGTTTTTAAAGATTCCTTAGAAGGAGCACTTACTCCTATAGAAACATATATATACTCGTATACATGCGAATTTATAAGCAATCAATTCATCAATCGCTCTGAAGTATTCCGAACCCGATCACTAGGGTGTTCCTTGTAATTACTTTATGCTTTATATTGATATCGATAAATAAAAGGTTTTGCACTTTTTTTAAGACTTTAATTTCAAAACTAACTAACTAACACTAACTAACATCCTTCAGCAGTACAATCAGGCAAAATACGTCAAGTTTGAATTTTTTTTAAGCTTAAACTAAATGAACTTATGAGGATCTACTTTCATACAACAAGGCCCCGTAGGAGATACACAAGATAGTTGGGGTCGAGGTCGAGGCACAACGAGGTAGTACGGGTGGATTGAAATGGGAATAAAAAAGATTTTTACATTTATTTGTAACATTTAGAATGATCCTTATTTTGCCAGGTGCTATTATTGATTTTTAAAATGAATTAATTTTGTATATATTCTCCTAACTGAACTCTTTTCTTCGAATTTGTTTTCAAATATATGTAAATGTCATACTCGTGTCAATATATTTCTTTATTACACTTTTCGTTAATTCAATAACATGATTCGGTTACTTCGGGGAAAAATTTTTCTTTTGCAAAGCTACTAATAACTTTATGGGTCAACCGTTTAGCGGTGATTTTTCCTTTAGTCACTATTAATAATATATTGACTGAATAAGGTCTCGCAACGCCGATATATTTTAATTACCATTTGTGAGGGATACATTAATCCTCCATTATCTTTGTAGAATATGACATTCTTTTTATTTTCTTCTAATGACATTAAAACCTTTATACATGTATTGCATCTGAATTTATTAATTAATGCACTAATAACGTAGCCAGAAATATATTCTAATACATGTTCCGAAAACTGAGAACTCGACAGACTCGAGGGCTTTCTCAATCTCTTCTTGATTTTCGGTAACTCCAAAATCAATTGCATTATTTTCTACCTGATTTGGCGTATCCATATTTATTTGAGGTATCGCAGATGACTGCACATCTTTTCTTCTTAAGATTGTTTTTTCTTTTTCTAATAGTATACATTTATGTTTCCTTTAATTCTGTGTTGACCAACATTTTATTTATATATTGCCTCGAACAAACGGGCAGTCGGGTTGTTTTCCGGCAAAGAAAAGTTCAATATGGTCCTGCGATACTTTGTGCATGGCCAAAAAGGTAATAGGACTGTTTGCGCTGCATATCAAATCCTGAAACATTCCTTTTGTGCGTGTGCGGGTCCTATTGCAACACAAAACCCGATAAATCCAGTTAAACGTGGAGAATCGATCAATTTAACCGTTTTTATTTGTTTCATGATAGGATATTTGTATTTTCTGACAGCAAAAACTGTTTACATTCGTCTATTTTTTAAATAACTTACATGGTTGTTGACATGATCGAGATAATATTAGGCAGTTCCATAATATATTGTTGCTAACCGTTCTCGGCAAGAATAGCGTAGTTACTGCAATCCTCATTAATCGCTGCTTTTTGTTTGTCTTCAAAAAACAATCCGCAGTGATTGTGTGTGTAATGCTATATTTTGATGGAAACCAATTTTCACTTTTTGTAACATTTAGTCATTTGTTTTTCATATCACCCTACCCAATATAGTAAATGATAATTAACGATATTAATTTACTAGTAATAACTAATAGTAGTAAATAACAACCACAAAATAAATCCGATATCTATACATAAAAAAAAATGCACTGCATGCACTAGTCATTGGCGTCACGAGGCTAATCACGATAATGAGAGATAGACATACATGTTTTGCAGTAAGAGCGGAAAGGACGGAGAGTGGACACGTGACCGAACGGTCCAGTTTAACTTAATTTGAAAAGAAACCCACACTAATAAATAATAATATCCATTAATTGCTTTGGTACTGTACTGAAGTAGTTATATAACCTTCTTTTAGAATCGCAATATGAAATGCAAAAGTTTTTTTTTTCTAATCTGACGGTAGTCATAGATTACGTTAGGTACAGAGATACTCGCTTACAAGCAACACGTTTTTAATTGATTTGGTATACCTACATACCTTATTATTGAATTTGCAAAATCTCTATGTATTATGTATTAAAACAATATATTAAATAATAACATTTGTTCTACCTATTATTTTAAAATAAGGAAAAATCAACACATCTGTAATTTATATCTTTGGTTAACAAATAACAAACAATGTCCATTTGTCCTTCTATGAGGACATATCGCGAAAACGATAAAATCACTGATATTTTCAGAATATATATTGGTAATAAAATATATTATAGAATAAAAAAATCTAATATAACAAATAGTGTAGGTGAACTTAAAATAGTGTGATGGCTGACGTTTCATTGTTTAGTTTTAACGAAGTGTCTAAAGGGATTCTTACATTTTGTAAGTTTGTAGTTCGTCTTCTATTTCAAACCAGTTATAAGGTTTTCAGTTAGTTTATTGTTTTATGGTACAATAATACCTATGTAGAAAAACAATTTGTTAACTTTTGAGCCATGGGCCAAAGAAACCCCAAATAGTGAAGCAATGTTTGCATTGTATTTCGCAAAGTTAACCCCCCTGGGGGGGAGGGGGCATCCTCACAGGCCGGTAACGTACTTGCGATTTTTGATTTGTAGTCGTTTCTCAGGGGAACCGTCTGCTTGCTTGCCCCCCTACCATAAAAAAAATGCTTTCTAGTGGACAGTTGAAGACAATAAACTCAAATCTATCTTTGTCTGTGATAAATTCCAGCCAAACGAGAATACGATGATCTCCAAAGACGGTACAACATCCTCTCCGAGGAAAGGAACCACCTTGACTCTGAGCTCAGAGAAAGGGAGAGGGAGCTCAGGAAGCTGCGGGATGTGTCTGAGAAGCTCTTCAAGGAGTATCAGCAGCTCAAGAACCAGCATGAAGTGGATGCCGGCGTTATGCACAAGTAAGTTGACCTATTCAAACTCTTTAATTCATAAAATTGTTCAAAATTGTTCTGTTCACAAAAGAAATATATAGATAAATACACACAACGGCAACTATGGGTTGCTTTGCAAATTGTAAAATTAATATTAAAATATATGATAGTTAAGTACTTGCCTGTGTTGATCTATAACCGCTTGATTAAAATTGTTAATCCTTAGGAGTAGAAATTGGGCAAAATTTAACTTGTGGCCACTCTTTTAAATCACCAGATCTAGCTCTGGCTTCAGGCCCAGTCACTTAAAAGTAGGTTAACATTCCAAACTTGCTTGAACTGTTGCTTACACTACTTAGTCCGCCCATATGAGCAAGATGTTCTCTGATGACTAGATTGAATAATGAGTGTTCAATGAAAATGTGTCTAAATAGAAGTCTATATACAAACTTATATACTCACATACTTGCGTCAGATAGGTTGAGATACCTATACTAATATTAGAAATGTGAAATCCTTTGATTTTGATTAAATATGGTATGTGGACACGTTGAAACCTGAGGAAGGAGTTCTTTAGTTATCCATAATTTCTTATGCTCCTAGTTAATAGTTTATTATAGTTAATTACTTTCCAAAACGATAATAAGAAGTTTTTGTTTTTTATAAAAAAAAATATTAGTTAAAATATAATAGGTGTTGGTGTTTATTACACCTTTGAATGTATGTATTAAAATTGGTCATTACCACCTCCTATACCTATTTGTTAATACATATGTAACAGGAAAAACTCATAAAATACCTAACAATTAAATGTAAGCTGTGTTTGTGTGCCTATGTAGAACTGGTTTACATCTATTATATGATTACATAGACTCACAGTTATATCAAAGAAGTCAGGCTCTCAACATTTTTTCAACAATAATTTAGTCGTACTTAGGTTTTGGGTGGCAAGTTTATTGCCGTGGTCCGTGCATTGTATATATACTGTCCAATAGATAACAGTCCTGGCCCTACCATCACAATGACTGGAATGGATTTTATTTTTATGGGACTAGTAAACATAATAAGTAGAAATAAAATTTAAACTTACCTACTTATAATTATAATTTAAAACCCTTTATTTTAATATTTAATTCCGTAGTTTTTTTTTAAATATACATTTGAACACAATAGACTTGCACATCAAACGATTTTGACCTAGTTCAAATTTTTTTTTTTAATTGGCAAATTGTTAGTGTTTAATACTTTTCTGCCTACTCTTTCAATAAAACGGGCGTGAGTGTATGTATGGTGAAATACTAGAGGATTGATAAAATAATTTCGAAACGTTTTGTAGTCACGTTTCATTTATCTGAGTAATGCGAGTTCATGCGTTAACATCACACTTAGTCAATAGGACAACTGATGCGTTACCCACTCACCTTATCTATCGCGGTCAGACTTGTTTTGTTGCATTGAATATAATAAAAGTTTTGTTTTCTAACTAAATAATCCACCTGTGAATCAGGCATGTTTATAATATTTCTTCATACGTACACACACACCCTTATATCCCCGAAGGGGTAATACAGAATACATAATTACGTAATGTCCATCCATCCATCCATAATGACGTGCATTCAATGGTATTATTTATATGGTATATGGTATTATATCGCTGAGACAGTTGACACGTGTCTGACGTCATTATAACCCGGTTGTGATGCAATGCTTGTGTTTCGACGAGTGAGTGAGGTCACCGGAAATTAAACCAAGCGGCCGTAACGCACTTGAGACGTGTTTTGTTTTTTCTTTAAAGACACTAGGAATTATGTCTGTTAAAGTATTCTGGAATACTTCACATACTAGCAGAGAACACAGACTCGAGACTACTATTTGTAGATAGGGCTAAGCAGTCAGGGTCACTAACTGCAAATTTTAGACCAACAGACCTGTAAATCTCCTGCTAGTAGATAGTGCTTTCCCGTTTTAATATATCGCATAAGAGATGGCGCTTATATAAATATATGTAGAACAAGGTTTTAAATAGTTTTCTGATAATTTCAGGGTAATGCAACAAGCTGGCGAGTGGTACAAACAGAACAAACAACTGAAGCGGCGTAGTACTGCGCTGATGCTGGCCTTGCCCACCAAAGCTATGGAGATTGATCTCACGGACTCCATGGAAACAGGTTTCTACTCTACTATTTTAGGAGTCAAAGTTCTTCCAACTGAGACGCTTGTAACCTTCCCAGTCTTTATCTTTATTATCTAGAGTTAATATTAAAAATGCGAAAGTAACGCCATCTATATATATCTACCTAGTCTTGCCATAAATATTGTTACAAGGAAAAAAAATGATTTTCTATTGCATAAAACATTTATTATTGTTATGTGTCTTAGTTTATACATTATTTTAATAGCATTAAAAATGTATGAAACTCATTTGAAATTATCTTGACTTTCATACAGTCCTTTAAAAGTTAAAGCCAGTTATCAATAGAAACGCAAAATCAATGGCAAAATTGTTCACTGCCAATTTTATGAATTATTTTAGGGACTCCAATTTGTATGGCGTTAAGAGCATTAAGTTAGATAGCATAGCGGATTAAGTTCGGGACTAGATAACGGCCAGTCTTCAGCTTTGATAAAGTCAGAAACGTTCGTTTTCAACCACGCTTTGGATGATCGAGCTTTATGACCTGGTGCTGAGTCTTGCTGAAAGTACCACTCTTGGTTGTGGAATATTATTTTGTTGAGAGGCCTTCTCAAGAATAGTATCTTGATACACTTGTGCCGATGTCACCTTTTTCACAAAAATATGGCTCAGTCACTCCTCGGTAGCTAACACCCACCCAAACCATTACTGAAGTCGCATAACGCCTAGGCTGTACTTTCCTGACTAATTGAGAAGCTTCTAGAGAGCTTTGATCATAAACTCTATCAAAATTAAAATATTGCTTTTTTTACTATTGTAAAAAATAAACTCATCCGTAAATTATCAATATTTATTTTGGGGTAATGCTATCACTACAATTCGGTTCTCTTTATCATCCCATTCCATTTTAATATCACAAAGATATTTAACACCGATTGGCGTGAAAATGAGAAATGAATATTCATATAAGAATGACAGATTTCAAATGTAATTTAATATGTTTTTTTGTTTTTTATTTATGGTCAGACTAAGTATATGTTATCTTATCACTACAAAACGGTAGACAATTTGAATAGTTTTAACCCTAGAAAAAGACATATTATGTTTCTTTTTATCGAAAAACTGTAATGAAATGCTTGCTAAAATGTGACGTAGTAAAAGGCCGCCGCGTTTTAGAAACGTGGTCGACCCGGAAAACTAATTGAATGGAGATAAATTACACATATTTGGTCACAAATTTTCTCAGTTGTTAATGTAAAGAAAGAGAAAACTATTACAATTTGAATTCGCGCGACACCTTCTTTGAAAAGAAGTACAGTTCTTAGGAATAGACAATACGACTTGTAAGCATGTGTAGAAGCGAGCGAAAGCTAGTAGTTTACAATTTTCGGATTTATTTAATATTTTAGATTTCGGATAGCCGTACAGTTATAATTATACTCTAGAAGTAATTGCCGTCGAATGAGTCTGATAGAATCTCTCCTATCGTGCTGAAGACGTGTGCTCCAGAGTTGGCACCGGTTTTAACGCGCCTTTATCGGCTTTCCTATTCTCTTGGCGTAGTCCCGAACTCATGGAAGACAGCTCTAGTACACCCAATCCCTAAAAAAGGAGATCACTCGGATCCGTCCAACTACTGACCCATAGCTATCACCTCCTTGTTCTCCAAGATAATGGAATCCCTTGTTAACTGCCAGCTCTTCCGGTGCTTAGAAGACCACCAGCTCCTCAATGATCGACAATACGGCTTCCGTCAGGGTCGTTCAGCTGGTGATCTTCTCGTTAACTTGACTCATCGGTGGGCACAGGCGATCGAGACCAAGGGGGAAGCGTTGGCCGTTAGTTTGGACGTGGCGAAGGCCTTCGATCGGGTCTGGCACAAAGCGCTCCTTGCGAAGCTTCCTTCCTATGGGCGTCCCGAGAAACTGTGCAAATGGATCACCAGTTTTCTAACAGACAGAAGCATCAAAGTCGTTGTTGACGGTGCATGGTCCGACTCCAAGTCTGTTAATTCTGGTGTTCCACAAGGCTGTGTGCTATCACCCACGCTGTTTCTTCTGCATATCAACGACATGCTACAGATTAGCAGCATCCATTGCTATGCAGACGATAGCACGAGTGATGCCCTTTACACCGGCCGCGCTAACATTTCTCGGGTAAACGTCATCGAAAGCCGATCCAAACTTGTGTCTGAAATCGAAACTTCTTTGTCAAAAGTTTCAGATTGGGGTCGACTTAATCTAGTCCAGTTTAACCCCACGAAGACACAGGTTTGCGCATTCACCGCTGATAAGATGCCATTGGTCGTATCACCTCAATTTGCATATAACTGCATCATAACTGCATAACTGCATCAGCCAGTATCGAAATCCTTGGCGTCGATATATCAAGCGAAGTCCAGTTTCGCGGTCACTTAGTTGGTCGGTTGTCACTTACAATCAGGGGACCCGTCTGCTCGTTTGCCCCCTATCGCAAAAAAAAAAAAACTAAGTCAAATTACTAATTTATGAGACTGTGTCTGATATTGCGAAGACGTACATTTAATATTCAGAGAAAAAACTTTTACTGTGTAAAGCATCAGTCTGTCATCAGTTATATTTAAACCAGTTCGAGTTTAGCTTTGTTTTTGCAAGATGTTGCTAAGTACGTTATATTTTATCATCATCACAGAATTGATAGATATCCAATTAAATACCTATTTTCATTTTAAATCATATAATAACCACTATCTGCAAGCAAAGCTGTGACATGACATTTAGAATAGAATAGAATAAACTTTATTGCACACCAAACTATAGGACACAGAAAAAAAATGACACATTTACTACTTTACAGCATCAGACACAAGCAGTAACGAAGAAGTGGAATTCCTGAAGCAAACGGTGGCTGACCTGAGCCAACAGATAGCTTCGCTACAGACCGAGCTAAATCAAGCCAAGCTACAGGAATTTGAAGCACATGAAGCTAATGTAGCTATTGGACAGGTAAGAAATGATAGGTGTTATTGCAACAATTTGATCTCTTGACAGAAGTGCCTGGTATCTAGTTAAAATTGCGGAATAGGTTTTACAGTCTTCTTTCTTTTCAACTTAATTTTCCTGTCTATCGGTTACCTTATTTTAATAGCCTAATTTTAGTTTATTTACTTTTTGCAAAAGAATATCACATGATAAAATAGTATTTAATTGTATAGTTGTATCTATCTGGTGAATTAATAGAGCCATGAGTTTGTTGCCCCGATTTATTCTTATAAAGCTCAAACCATTTAGAAACGGGCGGGTATAAGCAAATTTATGAAATAAAGAAATTTAATTTGAATTTCACCTAAACAATTGGCTCAGTTGAAATAAATGATTTTGTTTTGATTTGAGGGTAGAACTCTCGGGGTGTGTAAGGATTAAAGCGAGGCAACGGCTCTTATTGATGAGTAAGTTAAAGATATATTTAAATTGCAGGAATTAGAAGCGGAAAAAGAGAAATACGCAGCACACGAGAAGGAGTTGCAAGAGTTAAGAGTCCAGGTGGAGAGACATAACAGAGTATCTAAACTGTTAATGGAAGAAGTGACAGCGCTCAAAGATAATGCTGACAAAGACAGGGAGATGGCTGAAACGTAAGTGTGATAAATTATTAGAAATTATTACCAAAAAAAAATAGCGTTTTCTAATACTGGAGTCGCGTGAATATATTTGATTTAATTCTAAAGGTCTAACGTGTTGACAATGTATTGTAAAAACTGTATACATTTTCGAGTCGGTTTCTTATGTACAGGCTGTGGTTTCAACTTTTTTATACTAAATGATGATGACAAAAATGTTTTCAAAAATACGGTTGTCAAATGGATTGTTATCCAGATGTATTCATGTTTTTTTTTTTATTTGAAACGTACACGTATGGACATACACGTATGTCCGTACGGGTTAGTCAGAGTCGTAATGAACGCCTACATATTATATTGTACATTATAATATAGTCTAACTTACGTAATAGGGACAAGCTTACTGCCGTCATCCAGGCATTGTTGGAAATTGGATTGGAAAATTTTGAGTATATTGACATGAAAAGGACAGCAAGGGAACTATAGGGATATCCTTCATACAGATAGATTATGCAGCATGAGTAATAAGCTTAAGCAAGTCACGGTCGTATACCTATAATTCTTGGGATTGATAAAATATTCATGTAAATCTAATAATGTGTATGTATGTCTGGTTTTGCTATTTAATGTTAAAAAAACCATTGTTTATTATATATTATGTATATACGGGCCTGTTGGTTTCGCGGTTAGTGACCTTGACTGCTGTTTTCTATAATAGAGTTATTTTCTTTTTAATCTTGCAATGGTCTTTGACACTTAGTGTTTTCATATTTATAAGCAAATGAGATAACATGAAAGAAATAATCCCGTACATTAAATTGTAATGGTTTACGACGCTAAGAAATCGTAGGAAATCATAGTCACCTATTTTTTATGAGCGATATACAGAGATGTTTGTTAAGGTGTATCGCAAGGTAATATGCCGGGTCCGTGTACATGGTAGGCGCGTTGCAGGTACAAGACGGAGGCGCGCGCGGCAAAGAAGCGCGTGGTGCAGCTGACGCACCAGAGCGCGCTGCTGGCGGGCGAGCTTCTGGCGGACGCCGCGCCCGACCAGCGCCTCGACCGCCTGCTGCACCACGTCGACCTGCTCAAGGGTGCGCTCGAAGACCAGGCGCTGCGCCACCGGGACCAGCTGCATGACTTGCAGGTACCGACCGCCTTACACTTACTATGTTGACGTGGAAGAGGCACGAGGCATATTCTTCGACGATCTTTATTGCTTGTATTGATTTCGTGCCTTTGAAATTTGAATATCAAGATTCTCAAACACAGACATGAACTTATGGAAATTTTGAAACAACATATAACTTTATTTCCTTTAGACATATACATAGTTATTTTATTGTTAATACACTTAAAAGCAGCAAATACACAAGAATAGTTGATCAATGACTCCCTTGATAGGACCTGTGCTGTAGAAGTCACCCGTCTGTAATGTGTTCATGAAATGTTTATAAGTAGTTGTTGTTTAAGAATGTTTTATAAGTACAAAATAATAAAATATAATTGTGTTTGAGGGTGGATAAGTAAGAGTAAATGTGTGGTAGGTTATGTATGTATATGAGGGTGTATGTGTAAGATTATGAACCTATAAAATTAATAGATCATGATGATCTATAAAATTTACCAATAGTTTATACTAAGATTCGGTGGTATTGTGTAATGATATATAGTGTTATATGAAACACACTAACCATGCATTCATACACACCCCCGTCACTAGCGACCTAATCATTAATATCTTCTGTTAGCACTATTATGTAATTATGTATTAAAATATTATTAGGGTTATAATTCTAGCTGTTTGGCGAAGGGACGGACTTGAGATACAGGTTTATTCTAATAAACATGTCTTCAATACGTGTCCCTATAACATGTAAAAAATAAATATAAATAATAAGATATACATATATCCCCTCAAGGATAGGCAGAGGTGTATTTTTTTTTTTTTTCAAAGACAACTAGTTATATAATATCTATATTTAAAATACCTACATTTTCTTGATTACAATTTGTTCCTACTAACGTAATTGGGAACAAGCCTATAGCTGTCAACCGGGCACTAATAATAAGAGATAATGAAAATATTTATTTTACATTGTTAGTTAAATAAACAAATACATTCTGGAACCTCACAAGAGTGAAATGCATCTTTAAGGATTGTTTGCTGTATTGTTAATCAATCATCATAAAATGTTTTTCTATATATATTTTTTATAATATATAATGGGGGATGCGGAGAGGACAAAGGAAAAAGAGAAGAGAGGGGGACGAGGAGATGTGAAAGAGGAGAGAGGAAGAGTTGGGCCTCCTGAAACCTCACTATTTTCGGGGAAATACAACGCAAGTGTTACCTTACAACCGGTTTACTGTGTGAGAGATTCCCATTCCTTATCACCCAGAGGTGGACAGAACACTAAGCACTCTTGAGTTGCGGGTGTCCATGGGCGACGGATGTCACATTAGGTATATGACATCCTATATACCTATTGTGTGGGATGAGAACCTTTTATTAAACAAAAATATAAAATTTTAGATTATTGCCACAAAAGGTACACATATTTATAAAAAAATATTTGCAAATAATACTCTAAAACAAGTATATAATTTACGATAGCTGTGGCAGCACAACTTCGTCACTGCTCATCTCTTATGAGTCATAGTTTGATGTGCTGACCTTTTTTCTCAATAAATGTTTTATCTAAAAAAAAATCGCATTTAACTGGTACTTCGATAGATAAGCCCGTTTAAACAAACTTACAAAAAAATTAAGATATAGCCGAAATAATTTTCTATGTACGTATATAATTTATTTGTTTACGTATTTCACAGCTGAAATTAGCAGAAAAACACGAGGACACTGACATTCTTCTCTGGGAGGAGAAGATAAAACTAGCAGAAGAGGATGCTCAAAAGGCTCTAGAACGAGCGGAGAAAGCCGAGAGACGACTTGCAGAGCTCGAGAAGAGTCGGCAACCTCCGAGGAAATCTAATCTTATGTCGAGGATCAGCTACTTCGAGAGTGGGGGAAATGAGAAAAAAGAGGAAAAGACCGAGGTGTTACAAGTTCCACAGGAAATTCAAGAAGTTGCTGGTGAGGGAATTTTCAATCTGTTTTTACCTTCAAGCTTTTAAAAAAGAGTTTTACTCAGAGGCCGACAACGCACTTGCGACTTTTGAGTTTCAAGTGTCCATGGGCGGCGGTAGTCACATACCATCAGGTGATCCGTCTGTTCATTTGCCTCCTATAACTTAAAGTTTGTATGTTTTGTTGTTTGTTGTTTTTTTTTTTATCGTTTGTTGTATCTATTATTTATTTAATTCTCTCCATCCCTATGGTTGTTTCTAAGAGACAGGCAACATTGCCTGTCTCTTAGAAACAACCAATTAGCTTGTCGCGCACATGCGTGACAAGCTAATTGCACAATTCACATACAGTTTCGAGTAATTAATTATATTCATAACCTGGTTTATAATAAATAGATTTATATTAAGAATACGATGTAGATCAAATTGCATACTACAAACAGAACAAAATATGGCGCAGCGGTTTAAGTCACCTCAACACTATGCTGCTGCGCGAAATGTTGTAGGTTCGAACTCAAACCAGACAACACTTTGTGTAATCTTCAAATTAATTCAATTATATTTGTTGTTTTAACTATATGGATTTAGCAAAATATAAACTAATATGTATTTTTTAAATTTATCGTTAATTTTGTGGTTCAATATTTAATAATTAGGCATTTCATTTTCAATATGTTATTTATTCCCAGCTCCACCGCCTTCCGCACCAGAGCCAACTCGTCCCGCTCCCGCTCGCCCTCCATCTCCCCCTCCCCCTCCTCCGCCACCCCCGCCAGCGCCCCCGGCGTGTATGCCTCCCCCACCTCCCCCGCCTCCCCCACCGCCGGTAGCGTTTGAGTCAAGCGGATGTGATGACATGGCGAGCATGTTAGCCAACAAGCAGGGCACACTCAAGAGAAGTAAGCAAGCAGATCAGAATGGAGGTATGTTTGAATTATATAATTTCAAAAATTTATAGGATTTTAAACTTCATATATTATGAGTCTGCCGTAAATTGATTCTCCATTTTACCACCTCCCTGATTTATTTTAGTAAAAAAAAATAAGTTATATAATTTTCCAAAGACCTGTCTATTTATATATACATATATGTATATATATGTCATGTAGATTGGTTTAACAGATTAACCATGAAAGACAGGTTACTTTTGCTTTTGTAATATTCTATAAATGCCAGTACATACTTGGATTTGTTTGCTGGCGGATAGGCTATGACTTTGTTTATTTATTTGACATTCAGTCAATAAGCATGATCAGTTTATTATTATTGTATATTTGTTACTGTTTAAATTATTATGTTCTTCTCCATGGGACGTTTGTATCGGAATAGACAACTAGCTTCACGACTATCATAGTGTGACGGATCCGTACTGACAATTAAAAAATAGGTATTGGATCATTGAAATCATTTATTCTGAAAGTGAATTGGAAACTCCTCAAGGGAGCCCTAGGATGTACTAGTATTCAAACTGCTGGTGCACAAATCTGTGATAAGGGGATTTCCTGATTCCCATAAATAAGTAGTATAATAAGTCAATAAATAAACTATTATGATTATTATGATACAAATTAGCCTATATCCATCCCTAGGAATCAAAGCATTCACAAACCAAATGTATTCAAATTGGGTTAGTCATTTAACTAAGAAAAGTTAACAGATAGATAAATAGATGTTATTAGTTTAGCGTTTATAATATTAGTGTGGATTGATTTATTATTGATTTGTTATAAGATTGCCCTTAATTCCCCATTCCCAGCGGGCGGTGCAATAGACGCTATAGTGGACCAGATTAAAGGCGGCAAATTTCATCTCAAGTCCACCGAACTGAAGTTTACAGATAAGAAGACCAAACAAGACGAACAGCCGGAAGCTGTGAAAGAGATGCTCGCCATACTCGGGACATTGAGAAAGAGACGGACCTCCGTCAGACCGGACTTCGTAGATTCTGAGTGACATGCTATTAAAACAACTAAAAGAGGCAACTCAGACTGAGAAGCAAAGTGCACAACAACTATACAGTTTTTAATGTAATATAAACCTTATTCTATTAAAATAGAGGTAAGAATCGTATGTTGTGACTTCAATTATTAAAAAGGTTTAATGGGTTGGTACCCAGGTGATGAAATTCATAAAAAGAAGTATATACACCCCACTAGACTCTTCACCCACTAACTCTATTTCAATGGTAAAATGTTTATAATCTACTGACTTGATGCAAGTGCCTTCATAAGTATATAAACGAATAGAAAATTCTTGGAATAGAATTATATACATTGATATTACTTTTAGAAATGACTTGATGCAAAGATAGGGGGTTTTATAATTTCATTGTACAAATAAATAAAAATGAATAGAAAACAGGAACGTACAATACTTCCTTAAGTGCAGAACAATACTACGTTTAGTCATACATATGAATGTAGTAAAATTTGCATTAAAAAGCATATATGCAGTTGCCCTTTAAATAATAAGAAATATGTTTAGAAACTAAAACCCGGCTACTGAAAAATCACTCTCAAAAAGTAAGTAACCAGATAATATTTTTTTCCGAAATGTTGTTCTACAAATTGTTAAATACATACATACGCTCACGCCTGTATCCCTTAAGGAATAGGCAGAGGTGTTTTGCCAATTAGAATTTAATCCCACTATAATGTTGCAAGCCTATTACCGTCGTGTACATTATAATTAAAAAATAAGGATGGCATAGTTACCTATAGAATATAAGTGTTTTATTATTAATATGTAGATGTCGGCAATTCGATGAGATTGTTTCTATTTGAAGAGTTCCTTTATTGGGGGTTTATTTAATTGTCAAAAACCCGTTTTATGACATTAGTCTTACCTCATATTACATTAGTGGGACCGAATACTAATTGACAAAATGTAGGTGTTTAATAAAGCTCTGTTTACCCCTTTCGTGACACAGGTGTGACTGTATGTATGTATAATTCATCCTCGTATAAGTAATTCCAGATCAATTGTGTGATGACTGATTGATTGCATCAATTTGTATATATTATCTTTTCCTGCGATGTATCCTATTTATTAAAGATGTTATTTGCTATATAAAAGCACACTTAACTTATAGAGACAAGACAGGCAACTTGAACACTGCCAAGCTGTAAGTTTAGTGGTCTGATAAAGTAATATTCATTGTAATAGTAATAAGTTAACTGTCAGTTACTAAATTTATATATATATAAAGTGCCTTATACTAGATATTATAGTTCGATGGTTTATGGACTGCCACGACAGGTTAATATTGCCATTAAAATAAATATATTTTATAAAAATCTTAACATAAGTTATATTTTAATATAAATTAATATTAAAAAGAAATTTGAAGTTGTGTTAAGGATTGTAATATTTGATTTGCAAAACCAATATTTTGTGATTATTAAGCATTTATTTTAATGTGCTGACACAACAAGCGAGTTTTATATCAAAATAAAATATAAATGTCAAAATCGTGAATTTACCGGTGGCTATATTTTTTTTTATTGAAATTTTAATTTTATAGACAAAGGGCGGGGTTTTTCAAAAAGTTTGATTACGTAAATAACGATTACGACAGATAAAACGACGTTAAAGTATATGGTGCTGTTTCGTTGCAAAATAAATAAGCTGTCATAGCTATTGGGGCTACCTGAAAAAAGAAAAGGTTTTCCTTAATATAAATAGATGGATGATTTATCAAATATATGTACAGCAGGCAGCATATGACTCCATTTTTAACGAGTACACGTGAGTAAAGTAGACTTGAAACAACCTACCCTTATTCTAATTTAAGTAATATTTTTACAATTTTAGGAATTGATCATTGACATAAGTATTCGAAGTATACTATTTAGAATAATAATAAGAATAAATTGCTATTATATTTTTAAATGACACATGTTAAAGATGACAATAATATAATAATAATAATTAGTTATTGGTGACTTATTAATTTTAATTTTATTGTTACGTGATCTGAATACTCTTAAGTTTTCTAAATATAGGTACTTAATTTTATAATATTATAAAATTTCATAAACTAAATAAAGTTATAATTGACGGTATATGTAGGAAAACTGAAAATAAACACGTTTTTATATTAATTTTAAATTTCAATTACAATTATTTTTAATATTCTATTTTTGCGATACTCGTTTTTGTATTTATTAAATATATACGCCACACACTGCACATGCTGTGCTCCATGTTAAAGGGCCCCCGTATATCCAGTATTTTAGCATGTTTTAATATTGGCTAAAATGTGTTTAGATTTAGTTAAAAGATTTGTATACAAAAGTTACCCATGGTGCCATTGATGTTGTCGAAATTGAAGCATTATGAGTATTATATAATAGTTATGAAGAATATATTATACAATATCTATTATGTTTTTTTTATCCAATGTACGCCTAAGCACACCAAATGAAGTGATTTAAATTGTATAAAAAACTCATCTACATCAGCCTTTCAATGAAACCATGGCTAAATAAATAAAAGGCTTTTTTGTTATAGGGTGACAAAGTCGGGTCACCTGATGGTAAGTGACTTCCGCCACCCTTGAGCACTTGCAACTCAGAATCACAAGAGTGCTGTCCACCTTTTCGGTAGCAGGAGAGGGTTTGGGCCTCCGGTAAACTAACCTACTCGGTCACAATGCAAGCAGCCGGTTTTCTGTGAGACCGTGGTAATACTCCAGCCGAGCAGATCCATACGTGCCAAAGCAGTTTCTATATTCAGTATGGATTGAAGATCACTGTTGCCCACCAGTCTTTTTTCCGGAACCCGTGGAGTCATCAAGTTGAAATAAACATCAAGGACGCTCGTAATAGACTAACATTACCCGACTACGCTAGGGTTATGTTTTGCAGGTATTGAAATGAATGTATGTGTGTATGTGCCTTTGTATATATAACATGTTTCTTTGTTTGCCCTGTAGGATCCTTTCGATATGTGATGTGTCGTATCGTCGCGAATAGATACCTTTTTGCTTAGACCTGACCGATCTGACCAATGGAGGAAAATAGTAGTTGCCTATTAATCGACCTAATGGTAAAAGGGCTTTGTTTTGCCAGCCTAGCACCTTCCAAAAGCACAGAAGTCTCCTGGGGCGTTCACAAGTTTCTAGAAGCGTCTTTTGTACCTCTCTAAACTCTCTCGCATTACAGAAAACGGCTCAGACATCCCCAGCACTGAGGGCTGTCGAGCGCGTTGATGACTAATAGGTGTCGGCTCGGGGCCATATAGCCTGTTATGCTTCCTTCAGCTATTGGAATGTCGACTCAATGAACACAGAGCAGCCTAGACGATAAGCGTGATGATTTTCTAATATTATTTTTAAATAACAAAGTAAATAAAGCAAACATGTAATCAATTGTAAATAAAATATTTTTTAAAACAAGCTTTAAGAATCGGAATCAGGGCATACTCATCTCTGATCTCAGAACTGAAGGTGTATGCAAAATTTCAGCTCAGCAGGGAACACTAGGGGATCAAATATAACCTAAAAGATTTGATCCAAAATAGATCATGAAGATAGATTTCTATCTTCATGATCTATTTTGTTGATGGTGGTAAAACCATCTATTCATTACATAATGGTTTGTCATACAAATTGCTGTAATATTGAGGTATAAAAAACCTCTTTTGTTTCCTTAGTTCAAATACCAGTAAACATGGTCTATTCGGTAGTCTATTTAGTCTCTGGATTTTTGACAAATGTCACCATTATGTTAATAATTCCATCTATATTACAATACTCTATGATTAAAAGTGGTTGCGGAACGTTATGTTGTTAGAAGTCTTTAAAAAACTAATAATAATATGTTCGTTATCTTGATTTAAGTGTTTATTTATATCATTATTTACCTAATTGACTTCGAGTAAGTTATTTAAAATCGTGATAGGGGAGTGCCTGATGATATGGTCATGGAAATCTATTTTTTTATAAATTTTCTTGTTTTGGAACTGATATGAACACATAATTTCATATACACATAGCTATTAGAATAGATAACTATATATTAAATAATACAGATCCATTAGATCAAAAGGGTATATATGTCGGGGCCAGATCATAAAATAAATAATTTCATAATGTGGACAACCATTTCATTAAATGGTCAATAACATCATAATATGGTCAGACCAGCTTATTGAATAATCAGCGTTTAACGATATGAACAGCTAAACGCATGAATATGTGTATAATTTATGACGCACGTGCATTTCACTGTTAGATTAATTAAATTTTACTGTTAAAGTAGTGATGCGTCCCTCACTCGTCGCCTCATTTGCGGTACTCGTGACAGAAAATTGAAAGAGTTACTCAAATTTTGACATTGAACCACCTCATTGTCCTCATTCGCTCTTCGTTCTCGTGAAATGACGGCGCTCTCAGTGAGGTGTGAGGGAGCGATGAGTGAGTCGGTTATTACAGTTATTAGATAAATGAGTGAGGATGTAAGTCGATTTGCGAGTAAATGAACCATTAGCTATTAGGAATTTATTGTATACTGTTGACATTTATTTAAACTAGCTTTTCCTCGTGACATGCGGCATCACTTGAGTGTTGCTCAATATTATGAATTATGAGATAGTATGAACGTGTGAAGTTTCGTAGCATATTATTTAGATAATGGAGAAACATAAAAATCATAACACGAATTTGAAAGCTATAAATATTACATACCCATTATTACGAGTATACATTTACGAATATAGTAATTGAGTGTCATATTTTGTTTATTTAGGTGCTTAAACCTTGTGAGTGAACGATAAGAAGTGTGTGAGAGAAACAATAAGACTTAACATACTGCGCTGAGGCCAAACCTCGCGCTCGTCTCACTCATTTGAGACGCGCTGCGTGTGAGTTGAAAACTAGCCGCTCACGTGTCAAGCAAATCCTCACCTCAAATGAGGTGTGCCTCGCGAGTACCTCACGAGGTAAAATAAGGTACTCCCTCATCCTCATCTAAAATTGACGAGTTACCCATTACTATGTTAAAGGCTCTGATGTAGGACTAGGTACTTTGGTTTTTGAGATGCATCATGGCGGCAGATATTTTTTACTTTGAAAACGTACGATGTATCGTGAAATATCGTTTTACTACAACTTCAACAGGTAATTACGATACTTTGAATTTGTATTAAACATTTAATATGAATATTGAGATCCTAAATTAATGATATGACCAAACTTGGATTCATATATCGTTAAACTTGATGTTTTAACGATATGGTAAATTTTAGCCGACTATTTCTTGAAATATGACAATTTCATTAAATAGTTGACCATATCATGCATTGGTTAATTCTATGATTTGGCTACGACATATACATATACATTTTAATGAAAAATGTGAACATGTGTTGTTGTGTGTCGTTTAATCTATAGAAACGTCGTAACTACGTAAATAGTGTTACGAGCTGGGTATTTAATAAATTAAAGTAGTCGATTGATTAAAAAAACAACACAATATTTATTAATACCACTCTTTACAATTTCAAATCACTATATCACTCGTTAGTCGCACTAGAAGATCGCTTCGACGTTTATTCGCTGTATCTTGAATCAATACTGCCCGTACGGCTAACACGATCCGCTTTTATATTGCTGTCGAGATGACTAAATGTACGATAATATTCGATCGATGGCTCTAGACTAAATAGATTATTCTAGAGCTACTTGTAGCGCCATCTAGCGTCATAATGTCCACAGTTGTGCGCTATCCGACACTAGATGGCGTTGTCCTTCGTTCTCGTCCATTTTTCTCGATGGCGCAACACTGCCCCCTCCTAAGACATGCTCGTCCCGAGCATAATCAGTCCCATAGTATCGCGCCAATCGATCTACATGAACTATCTTTGGGGCGCCTCTTGGACCCTTCTGTATCCGGTAGGTAACATCATTGATTTTAGTGACTACCCGATATGGCCCATCCCATTTGGCTTGTAGCTTCGGAGATCTCCCTTTACTGCGAACTGGATTATGTAGCCATACTAGCGAACACTCTTCGAAGCCCTTATTATTCACTTTCCGGTCATAACGGGTTTTCAACTTTTCAGACATTTGTTGGCCCGATTGTCTGACATGCTCATAAATGTCATTCATCTTGTTCCGCAAGTCATTCGCGTACTCCGTTATACTTCGTGGGGTATCAGTGGGTATTCCAGTGATCAAGTCTGCAGGCAACCGTAGTTCTCTTCCGAAGTTTGCAAACGCTGGTGTTACGGAAGTACATTCGTGGACCGCACTTCGGTATGACAGAAGAAACGGTTGAATGTGTTTGTCCCAATCTTTTTGCCTACTTTCAACTACTTTTGCCAGATACCTCTCTAGTGTTTGGTTAAATCGTTCCACCATTCCGTCCGATTGTGGGTGGTAAGAGGTGGTTCTGGTTTTGTGAGTACCCATCACTCGACACATTTCTTGAAATATTTGAGACTCAAAATTTCTTCCTTGGTCACTGTGGATTTCTAAAGGCACTCCAAAACGACAGAAGACTTCGTGCACTAATTTATTGGCAACTGTTGATGGCTCTTGGTTGGGAATGGCAAAGACTTCTGGCCACTTAGTGAAGTAATCCATTACGACCATGAAGTACTTGTTTCCGCTTTCACTTTCAGGAAACGGTCCCGCTACGTCTATTGCAATTTTTTCCCAGGGTGCACCAACATTGTACAATTTCAATACGCCTCTGCTACGTGTATGAGGTCCCTTCACGGCCGCACAACTGGTACACTTGCGACACCAGTCCTCAACATCATCACGACAATGAATCCAGTAGAATCTCTCCCTTATCTTTAACAATGTCTTCTTAACTCCCATATGACCTCCTGATGTCCTCCCATATGTCCGTCTTTATCGTCCTTATAGGAACAGCTTCCTTTACCTCTTGCTTGGCGCAATGCTTGCAGTTTTCAGGGCAAGGTCTTCTTGATAATGCGTCTGCGTTACCGTGAGACTTTCCACTGCGATGTTGTTGGGCAGTACTATCAACCGCCCTATTCCCCTGAGACCGGTCGTATTCACTTCCTATGCTTCGCTTAGGGCAGCTGGACCGAAGGTGACCTTTATCACCACAGGCGTAGCATCTAGGGCTGTACCCCTTAAATCGGCCCCGCACAGGTGATGCTACAACCTCCCGGATCCGATGAGACCGATGGTCTTGTCTCACAGCTTCCACCTCCAAAGCATGGGCCAGAGCGTCCTTGAGAGTTTCATGGTGCCCAAGTCTCACAGCAGCCCTAACTTCGAGGTCACGAATGCCATCGATGAAAACTTGAACCAGATTCCCGTCAACGAGCGCAGGTGCAGACTGGTACGCCTTACGGACCAGTTTCTCAACTTCCAGAGCCCACTGTTGCAAGTTTTCACCGATGCGTTGGGCACGATCTTTCAGCTGTGCACGAAACACGTGCTCCAGATGAGCGTCACCATATCTTGCCTCCAATGCCTCCAGCAGTTGCTCATAGGTTACCTTCTTACCGAGGGCTTCGAGGACGGTTAGAGCCAGGTCTCGGAGACCCAAGGTGAGCGCGGTCATAGCTTGTTCCTTTGTCCAGCCGTTCGCCGTCATGACAGCCTCAAATTGGATTTTGTAGGCTGACCACGAAGATGTTCCATCAAACGGCGGTACTTTGAACCCCCGCACCGAAGGAGTAGCAGTTACTGTAGTCGCCGCTCCGTCTCCAACTTTAAGGTTTCCTAATGCCTTCTTCACGTCGGCAATCTGAGTTTCGGCCTCAGTGATACGGTTCTCGTGTTGAAGAACCTGATCTTTCACTACCTTGAGTTCTTTGCCGAAGGTCTCATGAATGCTTTTCAACAAGAGCATCAGTTCCTCCTGGCGGCGGGCCTGCTCCTCCTTGTCCCGCTGGAGCTGTTCTTCCAACCGGCGGGCCTGCTCCTCCTGACGGCGGGCCTGCTCCTCCTTGTCCCGCTGGAGCTGTTCTTCCAACCGGCGGGCCTGCTCCTAGAGCATCGCCATTAGGGCCGTAATATCAGGAGCTGCTGCCAATGCCGATGTGGACGGCGTGGTTTCCATCGCTGGCTGCTGACCCTCCAATGTAGGCATCCGAATCGAATCACGCCTCTGATCAGTCTCTTGCTGGCGCAAGAGACTGATCAGAGGCGATTCGGAGGTTGACTCCTAGTTCGGATATTCCTTCCGTGTCTTCCTTTGGTAAAATCGGCATACTTTAATCCCACTTCTGACACCAAATTGTTACGAGCTGGGTATTTAATAAATTAAAGTAGTCGATTTATTATTACCAAAAAAAACAACACAATATTCATTAATACCACTCTTTACAATTACAAATCACTATATCACTCGTTAGTCGCACTAGAAGATCGCTTTGATGTTTATTCGCTGTATCTTGAATCAATACTGCCCGTACGGCTAACACGATCCGCTTTTATATTGCTGTCGAGATGACTAAATGTACGATAATATTCGATCGATGGCTCTAGACTAAATGGATTATTCTAGAGCTACTTGTAGCGCCATCTAACGTCATAATGTCCACAGTTGTGCGCTATCCGACACTAGATGGCGTTGTCCTTCGTTCTCGCGTCTTGTAGATTGTTCCAGACTATTTTTCTCGATGGCGCAACAATAGATTGTCTTTAAATATATCTGTTTTTGTTTCATTCAAATCGAGCGAGTAGTTTGGATATTATAATAATTTAAATTTTCATTTATTAAATCCATTTGAGACTTAACTTTACAACACTCCTCTCACTGTAATGTTTCACTCTGTAACTGTCACGTCTGTCCATATGTCTTATCATAATAACGTTTCCAGTTTGAGGCATCAATATTTTGACCCATTTTAACCAAGAGTTCATACACGCAAGCCATTGGAAAGTGAAGTCACAGATGCAGGTTTTTACGCCTTACTAAATAATATAATATCTCTGTAAGTTTATTACTTATTTTATCTATGCTATAAAGACTTTGGTTACGAAAACAAGCAAGACAAATCCAAAAATATAATGATTACTATAATTGTTGTACATAATGATAATATAGAATATAAATAAGAAGACACTGTATTTGATTGTCGGTATGCAACGTCACATGACTCGCGTAGTTTTTCAGTGTCACATAAGTTAACTTTTGCGTCATTAACGATTTGTTTTCTTGCTCTCTGAAACAATTTGTATTATTTAATGTTACCTCCACGTGAAAAACTCATATACATTATATTAAGAGTAGGGGTTAACTATATAATACGTTAAAGCATGAAATTATTTTATTATATGCCTTAATTGTCATTAATCTGACATGCGCTGGACACAGGTAGCGCCATGCCATTGCTCCAAATGATGAATGGCGGGTAACGTTGGGGCGATAAAACGCTATGCGTGCATCATAAGATTTATAACGGATAAGTGGTTGGACTAAAAGCTAACCCCAAAAGATATGGGAATAATAAAGCTAGGAAGCAGAAGATTGCTTATTGCAATATTTGTGTGGTTGATTCTTACAGTAATATCTAGCCAGCAAAATAGTAATGTTACTACTTAGAATTCGTATTTTTGTTTCATATAAGGGTACAAAATTAACCACGAAATAATTCTTATATATATTTTGAGTACTAACCGGCCTGTTGGTCTAGTAGTTAGTGATCCACAAATAATTGTCCCGAGTCTGGGTGTTCTTTGTGTCCGTTGTTTGCTTGTTGTTCATTCCTAATGCGGGAGTTGCCTTAAAAAAGCACATGTATATGCAATAACGGCATTTTACTAAATCAAACTGTTACAAACAACATAGGTTCCTTACTAAGATGGTGACATGGCCACGGGCCACTGCGATGAAGCATATAATGTTGTCGATAAAAAGTTAATATAAAAGGTATAATTTAGATCAAAATACGCAAGTAGAAGGGTAATGTTTTTTGAGTGTATGTATGTATAATATTTCTTTGTCAGCCCTAGAGCCTAAACGGTTCGATGAATTTCTATCTGAATAGGGAGTGACGTGTATTTATAAAATTGCTTTACAAGATACAGACCGAGTTTATATATTTTAACTTGTTATTGTGTCTAGTAGAGCAAGGCAAGGCTCAGGACCTCTCATCAAATTTTCTTCTTTTAAAGTCTGTTAGTAAACTAATAGTTGTTATATGTTTTGTTTACAGACACTGGTAAAATATTTAGAAAAAATAATGTTGTCTAGATGCCGTCCATCACGTTGCTGCTCCTCCTTTAATCTCGAACTAAAATTGGTAGCAAGATACTGCTGTACCTATGATTGTCGCTAAAGGTCGACCATAGAGAACATATTTTGATAAAATTAGTGATGTTTTAAAGAAAACGCAGTTTAGAAGATCCTGACACCTGGTCTTGTATGAAAGGTTTGAAGACAGTAGAGGAAACTCGTGAGGTATGTATACTTAGAAGCAAGATGTTGTCTCTGCTTGCCTTGAAGAGAGAAGAGAAGAAGAGCATGAGCTTCTCTATATAGGTACTTTTAAAATGCGTCAGATTTATGTATTTGCTTTTGTATATCTTCTACAGCTACTCTAAGAATCCCCTCTGAAAAACATCGATTATTCCCATAGTGTAGTAGATAATAGCCACCGCTGGTGGACACTGCTACAACTCATTCAAACATTTACAATGGCCTCCTCTGGTGGACAGCGTCACTATTATATCCAAACATTCTCTTTGTCCCCCCCGGCTGAGACATTATTTATTTTAGCAATTACAAAAAATGATTATCTGTCCAAATTTAAAAAGTATATGATTGAGTAGTCATATTAAAAAAAAACATGCAAGCTTTGAACATTATTCAAGAAGACGCATATTTTTTCGTTGTGCTAAAATGCAGCTAAGCCAAAATATAGTGAATAATATATATTTTTGGTGATCAGTATATTCAAGAAACGCAACTGGAATTTGTAAATGGCTAAATAACCGTACGACAATTTCTGGAAACGATGAGAAATTAATATTGCCATAATTATTTAATTACTATTGTAATAGTAAGTATTTATGGTTTGTTTTTATGAAAAAGAATAAGAATTGAGTGCACGTACCAATTGTTGGGGGGGTCGATCCCCGCGCGGGGCAACACTGTGTAATTCCCAAATTGTTGTTCTGAGTCTGGGTGTTTTTTGTGTTCGCTGTTTGAATGTTTGTTAAATCCCCGCTACACACAAGATTAATCCTAGCGCATGAGTTGTCTTTCAAAAAAAATAAGCGATGATTATAATAAAAATGCGATGATTATATAACAAGCAGGGGGTGGACAGTGGCAATAATCGGAAATACTTGCTGTAACCATGTTTTTGAATTTGAGCCGTTGCACTCTTGTATGAAGAAATTAAAGTGTATGATAATGTATGATAAAATACCAGGTTAGTAACAACTTAAGATCTCTTACACACAACTGTAATTAACAGAGCTCGGTACTTCGGTAGCCAACAGCTGATTATCAACAACTTCGTTTTACTAAATAGATACATGTCTATATGATCACGTTCATGGCACAATTATTTTTATCTGGTAGTGATTCGAACCCACGATCTCTAGCTCGATAACAAACATTTATGACTAACAGGCCAGTAAAAAATGTAGATATTGTAACACTTGTGGTTCAATTTCATACGATGTGTAGGTGTTCTGTACAATGTAACATTTACGTTTTTAACTCGACTAGATTATATGATATAGGGTTGCAAACGAGGACGGGTCGTCTGATGTTATGTGACTGCGAGCCCCGATGCGAAATAGTTCGTCTAGTGTGAAATTTACTCTGTGAGATTTTTTCTAACTTCATTATTTTTGTATATCTATATAAAATATTAAGCTGTTCTACTATCACATGTCGCGTTCCTTATGCCATTTTTTAATTATGAACCAATAAAATACTTTAGCTTTTTAAATTTATACATATCCTGTTTTAAATTCGAGGAAGTTATAAGCAAAATAGTTCGTCTTTCGGTGAGTTAAATAAGATTATTTAAATTTGTGAAAGTAATTCTGTGTCATTTATCAAGTGAGACAGTATACATTTTGAAAATTTCAGTTTTTTCATTAGTTTTGAAATAACAATGGGTCGTGGCAAACCCGTGTGTGAAGAGCTTCGAAAGCGAATAGTTTGTGGGGTCGATGCTGGCAAAACAAGTTACCAAATATCTAAAGACTTGATACTTCCAAGGTCTAAGTCCAATCTATCATTCAGCACTATAAAAATAATAGAACGACTTCTGGTTTGAAGAAAACTGGTCGACCACGAATCACAAGTGCAGTAGAGAACAGAATCCTGAAGAAAATTATCAAAAATAATCGTCGTGCTCGAGCTGGAGAACTCACGGTGCAATGGAAGGACATGATTCACAAAGACGTCTCAGTTGATAATTGCGAAAGAGTCCTAAAAATAATGGGTGACGGATTTTACACCGCTAAGGAGAAACCACTGTTGACTGCTGTACAAAAGAAAAAGAGGTGAAAGTTTGGTCGTGATCATTCAAATTGGACTTCCGATCAGTGGCGTAGTATCATTTGGAGTGACGAGTCCAAATTTGAAGTGACAGTCGGCGATGAAAGGAAAAGAGTGATTCGGAACAACAATAAGGCATTTCATACTGATTGTCTCAAACGCAAAGTGAAGTTTCCGGCGTCTCTGGGGCTGCATGTCTGCACAAGGTGTTGGTGGTATGCAGTTTCTGGATGGTTCTATCAATGCTGCAAGGTATCAAAATCTTTTGGAAGAGAATTTACTGCCCTCTATTCCGTCACTTAAGCATCAAGATTTTTTTCATTTTTCTACAGGATAGTGCTTCCTGTCATACTGCAAGGACAACAAACACGTGGCTACTCTCGAAAAGCATCCCTACAATCGAATGGCCATCTAACAGCCCGGACTTGTCGCCGATCGAAACCCTAAAAATCCATCAAGATCGAAGTGCGGCTTAAAGGCTAAACTCTTGTCTGTCTGGGAGTCAATTACGCCTGAGGAGTGTGCAGCGTTGGTTGCAACCATGCCTCTTCGCATTAAAGCTGTCATTGAGAGCAAAGGCTACTGACAGCTAAGTGGTAGACGAACTATTTTGCGTGAGTGACAAGGGTAGACGAATACTTTTGCGTTATGTTTTTTAGAATATTTTTTTAAATTTGTAGCCATGAAAGAATTTCAGTTATGGTAAAATAAACTTTAAAATGTTCCTCAAATTGTGGTTTACTTTTTACTAAAGGTTTTTAATGATTTTACCAATATTTACTTTGTATATTTTACGCTTTGCACTACTTTCCATACTAGACGAACTATTTTGCATCGGGGCTCGTATTATGTAACTAAATTCGAGAGAGGACAGATGTATATGCCTTAAATAATATTGTTGCTGCTGGTGAATGTCGTCATACATTCCGTAAAATATGAAACCCTAAAAAATAAAAGAAAAAAACGACAATCTGAAATAAACTCTTTATTCTGTTTTTACTTATTTAAGTAACGTTTGTTCTGATAATTGTACTGGACGGAGTTATTACAAAATAAAAACATAATATTATGCCAAGGTTTACATTCGATGATAAATAAAAAATAACATTTACAGTAGGTATATAGGATAAAAAAAAACATTAACATAATAATTACAATAAAATAATAAGAAAACAACATAATTATTTAGATTTTCCTACTATAAATATTCTAAAACTTAATATCATATATAAATCAACTAAATAAATTAAATAAAACTACAACAAAGTAACAGAGACGTTTTATTGGAAACAGCCGAATTTGATATATACTACATATTTTCTTATAGCATAGGGGAGCCCACGGTGCCAAATGTGTATGTACTAGATCGCGTCCGACATAATAATGTTTGTGGACAATGTGCAACGTGGAGCCGGCTGTATTTAAGGGGGGAAGTGTAGGGGTTGTACTTACAATAAGGGACGCGAGATGTCGGCGGCTTCTTGAAAATATTGTATCTCTTGTGACTATACGCCTTTATAATTATATTAATTAGGATATGATAATGGAATCCCAGGGAAATGAGAGGAAACCCTCAAATATTTGGGTCTCATGTTGCTGAGATGATTGTGGACGGTACTAACGTAACTCCTTTTGTAGTTAGAGCAAAATTCAGTTTTGATATACTCGAGCGATTTCATGATTTAAAAAAAAAAAGGCTATCCCAACGCATGACCGCTCATATATGGCGGAGGTACTCGACAGTGTACCTATATTAATCTATAATCAAGATCCCCTAGTACTGGGCTCCCCTACTATCAGTCATTATTATTTGCCAAAATATTAAAAACAATTCATTTCATGTGCATAGGTATTGGTAAATCACCGTTGTCGGTGGAGAACCCACCAAGTTTATTATAAAATAATTAGAGAGTTTTTATATCGTATTTCTTTTCTGTCATTTCATTTAACAAAGTTATATATATTCATTTCATTTAATGGATCCAATCTAACGCTAGAAATGTTGTGTATTGCGAATATAGAGTACATAAAGTTGGCCTTCGCTTCAGACGGCATCGCGGTCGACCGCCGATTACTAAAAATCGTAAACTATATAAAATACATGCAAATATATGTTTATCTCTATCTACCTTCGTGTTAACATCCACAAGACGTGTGCAGCCTACAGGACAATGCAGAATAACACTTTCATGTTGTCTCTCTTTCATCATTACACATAATTACGGCCGATGATATTTTATTACCTCGTTAATGACATTTGTATTTTGATAAAAATACTTTGATGATTTTTTAATTGCACATGTACGAGTTTTCCGGCTGTCTCAAGTCTTCTGGATACATCGGATAGTACGTACGTAGCCAAATTTGCTTATAGAAAAATATACCTGCAAATCTATTGGCATATTTTCTCTATATCTATAATATACTTACAAATAGTACCTGCTTACAAGTGCTGTCCAACTAGAAAATGCTGTTCCAAGTAAAGTAGCGTTTGTCTTAATTTTGATATATTTTTTTTATAATTAGACAAACTTAAACATGGAGTAATACTTAAAAAACAAAAGTCAAACAATCAGTTAAAGTATTTTTTCAATAAATTTCTTCCATCTACTTTTTGTGGTGTCAACAGGCAAACAGTCGACATAATACATATATTGTCTGTCTAATATTGGGGTAAATTGAGACAAGTCCACCAAGCAGACAACTCTCTGCCGTAATTGGTCGACTTAAAGTTCAAATTAAGTTGGACACTACTTGGAGCCTTTATGACAACAATGGAAAACAAACTTTTTACTTATTAAGCTTCTACACAACTGAAAGCGTCTCATTACAAAACACGCTACTATTTAAGTACTTACAAATATTACATGGGTAGCCATTACTAACTAATTATGTCTATGTTACAAAGCATTCACTATTTTATGCCAATACTTATTTGGTCCCAATTGTTAAAAAGCTGTTCTAAACTTACTATATCAAAATATTCGGGGTCCTAGGAAAATTAGTTCTATTTTAGAAAATTTACTTTTCATAAATAAAAAATCAAATAGAATGAGTTCTCAAATCATACATACTTTCTGCATTCTACAACGGATGAGTCGTTGAGCTAGGTTAGCTACTCTAAGGCTTAGAACTAAACATTCCTGGACCAATGTTCATTTTAAATATACTGTAATGTTCTTACACGGCAAATTCCCGGAGTTTTTCAACGACTATCTTCCTGTTCTTAGTGATCCAGTCGATGTTCACTTTGGCCTTCTCGATGGCCTGTTCCACGGATAGTTTGAAGTCTTGCAGGTATTGCTGATTTTTGTCACGCCACACTAAGAACTAAAGAAAAAGTATGATTAGAATTTGTCAGTATTCCTGGCTATTTACTACGTCAGTAAGAGATCCATTTAAAGTATTGCATTTTTGCATTGCAAATTACAAAGTTGGCTGGCTAGTTATAATGACGAGTATGAATAAGTCATGAACCTAACTCTTTTAAAAGATATATGTACTTAGTCTTGAAATAAATATTGTTACAAGGAAAATGCTTCCTTTTTTCTAATGCATAAACCATTTATAACTGTAATGTGTATTAGTTTATACGTAAATATAACAGCGTTTAAATTATATGAAGCTCATTCAAAATGATCTTTATACATTGGCTGTAATACACGTTGAGGTCAGTTGTCAATTGAAACACGCACTCTCTTACGAGAACATTATTTACTGTATCTTATGGATTGTTTTAGGGACTGCAAATTCTCATGGCGTTTAGAACATGCCATAATCCGCTGGGTTATCTTTTACTGTCAGTTTTATACAGTAAATCATAATCCAGCGGATTAAGATAGGAACTTTGACTTCAGTGACGTTTTGTGAAAAAGGTTTCACAAAGCGTCAAAAAAAAATAATACGTTACACCATGATGTTTTTCTTTTACTGACACATTTCATTGTAGCTATCTATCAATAGCTCGGTACACGAACGTTCTATAATTTGAATGTTTGTGTACCGGCCCAGGGGATGTAAAGTTTCAAAAATTGCAGTTGGCTCTATACCTAATCTATGTAATGCTATCACAGCAATGCAGTTCTCTTTATCACCCAGTCCATTGCTACATCCATAAAAAAATAATACCGATCAGAAGGCATAATGAATAATCATGTAAGAATGACAGATTCCAAATTCAAATGTAATTTTGTTTTTTTTTATTGTAACAGTTTTGATGGCCAGACTAAGCTACATTAGGCTCGGTTATTATTGTAACTTAAACAAAATTTAGGAAAAAGGGTTTATCTGATTTTATTAATTGTTTCTATTTTCTAACTTCTTATGCTTCTTTAGGTCTCAAGGTATAATAACTACTGTCACGAGATGATGCAAGGATTATACCGATACTAAACACATCCAAATCTTTTAAGCAATTTATGCACCCTAAAAACATTACACTGTTTTTTTTTTTCAATTCAAAGTCAATTCATTAAATTCAAAATGTAAAGCTGCACTGAAAAATTGTTATTACTAATACTGTAAAATAATTAAAAAAGTTTATTGTAAGTAACCAAACTGAAAGCTTACCTCATCGAGTTCCCTTTGTGACGTGAACTGTTCTAGTAAACTCTTGATGATGTAGCCCACACGACGGCCTTGCCCCTTGAATCTGCGGAAAATGCATATCATCACAGTTGAATATTCACTAATAGCAAGCAGAGGTGTGCTAACAATTACGTCCCATCCTGACTGATAAATAGTATAGGTAACTGACATTTTTTTCTGCTATACACACGTTGAGGGTACAGAAAAAACCATATGGTACCTATCATATACATATATAGCCGTGGTTCTTGGTGAAGAAAAGAAGATGGTGAAGTGTGAACCCATCTGGGTGTTGTAAAAATGACTAAGGGATCGGCCTGTCATCTATCAGATAGCATATGAAAGTGGGACATAATTGTTCATTTTTTTTTGTTCCTTAGGGGGGCAGATGAATAGACGGGTCACCTAATAGAAAGTGACAACCGCTGTCCACGGACACCTGCAATTAGTGCGCTGCCCTCCTTTGAGGTTGATTAGGGATCGGGGTAATACGGGAGGGGAAAGAGGAGAGGGAGGTGAGGGGACACGAATTGGTCTTCCGGAAACCTCACTCATTTCGGGGAAATACAACGCTAGCGTTGCTTTACAACCGGTTTCCTGTGAGGCCGTGGTATCACACCGGTCGAGCCGGCCCATTCGTGTTAAGCATGGCTCTACCACTGTAAAGAAGTTAAGTCACAAGAATTCTGATGAATACGTTTCTAGGTATGTAATCGTTTGTTGTTAGTATATATAACTAAGTAAAACGAAGCATATTTTAGGTATAACCCCGTCCCAGTGGTTCAGTCAGGATCTTCGGACACACGACATCGGCTCGAGCTGCTGTAGTCTCAGTCCCGTTTCAACACTACTCTGATATTCTTATTATTATAAAGGATAGCAGAGAAGCGATATTTAGGCAGATGATAATGACTCAAGTTAGGATGATACACAAATTGACTCACGTATTATATATATCAGCTATCCTCTCGTAGATGAAGTCCTTAGCGACGTAGTACCCGACGGTGGAGCGGATGATGTGGGTGATGATGGAGCCCGCGTCTTGTTTACGGACTTCCGACCCTTCGTTCACCGTCCATTCAAGATATCTGGTCGAAAGCACGAGGATAAGTCAGGATTAATTAGTAAGTATACTGCAGTTGACAGGGCATGTGTTATGTGGCCCGGCCCGTTTGACAATTGTACATTTATAAGTCGCATACGTAAAACATTTTTTTTTTT